>JAAXCT010000590.1:0-412318 GCA_012490785.1 Eragrostis nindensis
GGAAACTCACTGCACCTGGAACGGTGCGAAAATTACAGTGCCAGCAAAGTACAATTGTTGGTGATAAGGGATATTGGTTTTCAGTCCTACGGTATTGGGCACTACATCACGAGCAAGGATTTCAAGTCTATCGTTCCAGATCTTGAGGTTGTAATCGTTGACGGGCACCATTATTCCAGCAAGAGCAGCCCGACAAAGTGAACTTTGAGATACTGTCATATTTGGAGAAGTTCACAATTAGCGAGCTCGCATGAGCGTGACACTAGTCTAAGTCATCTCTTGCCCGAGAGAAAATGTAACTTATGATGGATGTACGGTAACATGTGGGAGGCTGCTTTAACTAATTTTGACTTGAAATAGTGATGGTCATATATGGATCACCTCTGTATGTGAATAATTGAGGGGAAGCCACTTGCTATAGCTTGCTTAGAGGAATAAATTGATGTATTGAAGACATGGACATTTTACAATACACCTTAGGCTATTAATGACGGAGGGAATCCGTCAGGACTTTGTATCAGGAAGTCATGCAATAAAGAGTTCAGATGTAATCCTTTATAGAGGAACGTACATAAATTATTTTAATTACTATCTGAACATTTTACGAAAGTTTGAAGGACAATGCCGGTGCTTACATTCACAGCAGCCCTCACTCCGGCCAGTTTGACAAGGTCAGAGACAAGTACTTAAAAGTACTCTCTACAGGAGATCTCTTTTCATCATGTGCGAATTTTCTGCTGAAAGATGTATTTAAGATGTTTCTCATGAAGGGATTTGTATGTTATGAACTGGAAAAATAGAAAGGAAACTACATGAGGAGAGGATTTTGATGGATCTTGAAGTTGCCACCATTGACGGTCCCCATTTTCTCCAGCAAACAAAGCAGCCTGAACTAAGTGGACTCCGAATTACAGTCATACGTGGAGAAGTTCGTTAGCAAGCAGGAATGAGAAAAATATTGTCTCAACGTCTGCTGCCAGATAAAAAAAAGTGACTTTCGTTGACCAAGGAGATATGTCTGACCAAATGTCAGGTTCAGCCGTTAACTGCATAGAATCCAGAGGCACATGGAAAGTTCCTTCTTTGCTGTATATTAACTGTTCCATTGGATCTTTTGACACTAAACGCATAGTTCTGGATATTCATGATATTTAAGTACACTCCCATCACACAAGTTATGTGGAGCAAAGAATTGATTTTCTATCTTTTAGCCTGTTAGAATCCTTTGTACAGTACTCGTATGTGTCAAGATGCTCGAGAAGTAACTCCACTAAAAGATCCTCTCTTCCATTACCAGGTAGGTGCCCTCCATCATACAACTGATGCAAGAATAGCTTAACCCTTGGCAGACCTGTTCTTGTTAATAAAGAACTAATGTAAGCTCTTCATGAGGAAGGCCCATTTAGTTGGACAAATCTCATCAGAGAAGAAACTCGATAATCTCTCCAGGCTACCAAGAGAGTACATGCTGTTAAAAATTTCATTCGCAAAAACATCCTGCAAAAATTTTCATTCGTACAACATGCTTTGTTCTGAAACTTTACCAAAAGTTACCATTCATACAAACATGCCTTGTTCTGAAATTTTTCATTCATCTGGACAGCACCACTGAGAACATCTGCTCAATTTTTCATTGCATAATACATGATGCATCTCATCTCCCGTACATGACATGACAGATTACACTCCTACTTCGACCACTACAGCAACTCTACTTGACTAGAACCACAAGGATTTGACAACGCGAAAACAACATTGACAGAAGGTAAAACTAGCAGAGCATGCATTTAAGCAACCATTGCTTCAACATTCAGGGTGCGCCCTTTGTTCTTCACACTAACCAACTCTGCAGCATATCCTAGCTGCTTGCCACAGATCACTGCAACATCTCAGACTCTTCGTCTCAGCTGACAGGAAAAGAGTCGTCATTCCAAAAGAGTTAGCAGCCCCGGTCCCTTATTTGAAGTGGTACGCCGTTTTGATATGAAATTCCAAGAGACGCACAGATCGACTCTTTTCTTTAGAATTTTCTCCTGGTGAGCTCCCTGAACACGTAGCAAACTCCCTGTGTAGACACGAATTCCGACCTCCATGCAATCCGCCATCGTTGCCACATCAGTGCAGGTCTCTGTCACCGGGTCGTACACCCGCAGCATGTGGTAGCCGCCACGCTTCAGATCCCAGAATACGACCTTCCCTTCATCCAGCACCCACAAGGGATGAAGGTGCAAGAACCCCTTCTCAGCGCGCCACACCTGAATCGTGCATTGCTTGCACCAGAGGACCGGCTCTCCATTGTCTCCTGAGCTCGCGAGGAACCACAACTCCACAGAGTAATCCTTGTCAGCGACAGCAACAAGGCGCCCATTCAGCTCAACCAAACTTGACCAGACATGGGTGAATTCTGCCGGCGGGCCAGGGAGAAGTCTCGGCCACCATTCCTCGCGCTCGAGGTCGAACACCGCGATGCGGCCATCCTCATCATGCCCAGAGTCCTCCTGATTATACACAGGGTACTCATCATCCCCAGTGTCATTCTCATCATCCTCACTGTCATTCTCATCATCCCCAGTGTCATCCTCATCATCCCTAAGTTTTTTTATGGAGAAGTATGCGACCCCGTTTACGACGGCCGATTGCCACCTGTTCGTGTGGACGGCAGTTGGAGGTTGCGGTGCGCGCCGCCACAAGCTGCCGCCGTCGCCGCCCAAGGTGAGCACCATGCATGCAGATGTGCCAGAAGTCAAATCGACCGTACGTGGCGATGCTGAGCAGTTTCAGTTCGCCGTCGCCTCCACCGGTCCGGCCGAGCAAGTACATTGACGGGAACTGGTTCTCCGGCAAGAGGGTGGTGGCGCCGGTGGCCGGGTCCAGCAGGCGGACGCGATGGGCCGACTCGACGAGGCAGACCAGGTCACCGTGTGCCATGATCTGGAACGGGCACCAAGGCGCGGTGCTCACCCGCTTCACGACCTGCCCGGACGCGTCCAGGAACCTGATCTCAGCGCCCGGGCTCCGGGACGGGGTGTCCGAGACCTCGTAGAAGTTGGAGATCGGGATCCGATAATGCATCTCCGCAACCACATGCGCGGGCACACCTTATCTCCCTCCGTCCAGAGCGCGTTGAGATCCGGATTTTGTGCTACCGATTTGTTGGCACGGTTGACCGCGTGCCCCAACTGCTTTTCTGCCTCACAGGTTTGTCGTTAGCGCAGCTGCCTCTCACGTGCCTTCTCCAGCTAGCAGTACTCAGATGAACGACAAAACGAAGCTGTACGAATTACACATTGCACAGGACAAACCATCGGTTGAAGCTGATTGTTTATTATTTCTGCTTCAGTTTTTATCTTGAGATATGTTCTCTGTATTGCATTTCTCCATTCTTAACTGACAGCCGTGTCACGTGTACATGAGTAGTAACCTGAATGACTACAAACAGTAGCACATGCAAAATGTATTTGACAATTTATTTGTATTGGTGGTATTTGATTTCTGAATCTCCTGTTTTCTTAACTTTATTTAAGCACATGATTAATGCCTTATGCATTTTATTTCTTAATGTGCTGTTGGTAGGTGTCAATATAGCTTAGTATGGTCATCTAAATATGTGCATCTGTTTGTGAAGTTCTTAACCAGCACAACATGATCTTGGGACCCACTGTAAGTAAATTGTTGTACTTTCATTCTAGGAAGTACAAACTTTGACGTTTGAGAACAAAAATTTGGACTGTACTAGAAAAAAATATAGAAGAAAGTGACAATAATTGCAGAAAAACCGGTGCCTCTATTTTCGAGAGAAACCACATTTGTGTAAGTTTTTAACATAAGGAAGATTTGTGAGATCTTGTTAAGTGCTTTTTTGACATCTTGTTGAGCACTGCGACCTGTCGTTTGTTTCATGCACTGCAACACGGTGCTATTCGGTAGCATAATTTCGTTTGTAGTAAGAAAACTAAGTTACGTTGTAACAAAACTGATGTACAATGGCTTAAGTACGGATGAGTTGAAAAAGTCACTCTACTGTCCAACAGTTCATCCTTTTACCCGCCGGATCAGATGGTGCAACTCTTGCTTGTTCAGTGGTCCAAACCGTGCTCTCTGTGCCATCCCTGGCTGCCGGATCAGATGGGTTGCTCTTCCTTGTTCAGTGGTATAGTACTAAAATCGATGTGCATTTTTTTATTATTGCACTAAAATGCTAGATAAGTGGAATAAAATCGATGTTACATTTTTAAATGTACTTCCATTGTAGGAAGTACAAATATTTGACGTGTGAGAACAAATTTTTTGTACTGTACTAGAATTCTAAACATGTGGAGCAAATCGACAATACAATTTTTATTGATAGTATAGTACAAAAATTGATGTGGACTTTTTATTATTGTATTAAAAACCTAGATAAGTGGATTAAAATACATTTTTTGTTGTACTTTCATAGTAGGAACTACAAAACTTTGACGTGTGAGAACAAATTTTTTGTACTGTCTAAAATTCTAAACATGTGGAACAAAATCGACAATACAATTTTATTGATAGTATAGAACAAAATCGAAGTACATTTTTTTGTTGTACATTCATTGTGAGAAGTAATAAAATGTGAGAATAACAAAAAAAAATTTGTTGTACTAAAATCCTGTATATGTGAAACAAAATCGATAGTAATTTTTTATTGTGTTTTCATTGTGCGAAGTACAAAAATCCTGTTTTCAAAGATTGATCTTTTTGAGAAAGATATGGAAAAGTACTGAATAAGGATTTCACAAAATCCTATATATGTGAAACACAATTAATAGTATAAATTTTTTTGTATTTTCATTGTGTGAAGTACAAAAATCCTGTTTTCATCTTTCGATCTTTAGAGAGAGATATGGTGGAGTGTGTCAAGCGGCTAAATATGCCATATGTGTTCTTAATAAAAATCCCTTCACTCTGTCAAAACTCATACAAAAACATGTTGGAACCGTTTACTCAAGTAGGAATAGATACCAGTAACATTTCACTCAACATCATTAAGTTAAATTAAATACATAGAACTCAAGTATTCAGGATAAGTGCCCAGACCATGCCAACGAGTATATTTGTCTGGCATATGTTATATAGCTATGCCCATACAGTAGCTCGAAGAAGCTTGCAATCACTACCACAAAAAACAAAAAGAATGACAATTAGGTAGATATGCACCCAACCATTCAAACAGGTATGAGAGAATGTACAAGAAAATTTGTGGTAACAAATTTGTAATATCATACTTGAGTAATAGAATTATTTTAGAACTGTCTATACTATAAAAATGATACAGTTTGTTTTTCTAGTGCAATAAAAAATGTACACAGGGCACGGCCTCCCAAATTTGAGGTAGCAGATTCTGAAAGTACAAATTGGTATACTCGCGAGTCGTGATAACATTTTAGAAACATGAGCTGAATAAGTGAGGGTTCAATAGGGAGAAGATTATTACCAGATATCTGGAATCGAAAGATGCAGAGCGATTCCAAAAATTGGATCTGTTTCGTCAAAAAAATTGGAAAGATCTGCAGAGAGAGAGAGAGAGAGAGAGAGAGAGAGAGAGAGAGAGAGAGAGAGAGAGAGAGAGAGAGAGCTTGGGAATGGAAAGAGGTAGAAAGAACTTGGGGAGAAGCAGCAAGCAAAGTCTGCGGCGGAGTTGGGGATGGAGGGCACTGGGTTGAGAGGAAGAGAAGAGAGAGAAGCTACGAGGGAGAAAGAGGGATCTCAGGAAAGAGAGAGAGCCTAAATGTTTTTGTTAGTGGTCACATGAACCTGAAGATGCCTCAATCCTGCCTCCCAAGAGCAGGCGGGAGCAAAGGAATCGAAGCCAGGCGATTCTGCATGTTGACCCACACGAATCTTGAAACCTTGGAAGCCGGAGGATAAGGTGTGCGCTCGCATACAGTTGTGGGAAATGCACTTTGGATCGGGATCGAGGAATAGCAGCCGGGGGACCACGGACACGGCGAAGAGGGGATCCCAATGGCGGGCCGCGTGGTCGGCGACGAAGGGCTCGCCGGAGAGGAGGTAGCGCCAGGACCGGCAGACGGCGCGGAGGCGGCAGAGCGTCTCGGCCGAGGGGACGCGCAGCAGGATCTCGCGGAGGACGTCCATGGGGAAGAAGGGGACGTTACCAGCGGCGCCGTCGGCTTGACTGGGTTGCGGACGCGGCGACGCCATTGCTAACAAAACGGTTGTGATTGACCCGGCCGGAGATGCGGCGGCGACAGGCCTTTGTCGCCGGCGCGAGGTGAGGTGAAGGTGGCGTGGAGGCGGAGGCGGCGGCGGCTTGGTTTTTTTTTTTTTTTTTTTTTTTTTTTTTTTTTTAAAGGCGGCGGCTTGGTTTAGTGTCGAGCTCAACTGCTCAAGTGGCAAGCTATAGCTTTCGATCCATTTCTGTCTACCGTCCGATTCAGCGTAAACAAATCTCACCCACCAACAATGCTCAATAGCTTGGACGTGCTCTGGGCCGTCATCTCAACAAGCGAGCCCGCGCCCAGCAGACCTACGAAAGTGAGCCAGGGCCCAGGACACACAAATCTTTCAGCCCTGGCGTGAGGGGCAACGGAAGAATCCATCCATGAACGATGACCTTGTTCTTAAAAAATAAAATTAAATGAACGATGACCAACTTACCTAAAAAAGAAAAGACCTCTAGTGGCCTTCACTTCAACATGCAAATCAAGAATCGAATCACATATATACATCACGGGCTCACAGCCTCACACGCATACTGCAACTAACTGATAAACAAGAAAATAAAATAACAGGGTACTCTTGAGATGGGGGTCCGGGCTTCTCAGGTCAAGCATGGAGGCCGACGGCGCGGGTGAGGTGCGGCACTGAAACGCGACCGTCAAGGGCATCAGACTCCACATCGCCGAGCAAGAACAGAGGAACAACGGGGCAAGTGTGTCCAAAAGTTTCAGAAGACTGGGTTCACTGCAACCCTCAACTACTACAGCATGTTTGACACGTAATTTCCTTATATACAATCAATCCTATTTATGCTTCCTATCTTGCTCTTTAACTACGTGAGGTAAAATGCAGAAACTGGAGACTCACTGCACCCTGGAATGGTGCGAAAATTACAGTTCCAGCAAAGTTCATTGTTGGTGATAAGGATATTGGTTTTCAGTCCTTTTTTTTAGAAAAGGGAATATGTATTGATATTCCAGCCTCTGCATCAAAATAATGCATATAGCTATGATTATTACATGAGAAAAAGCTCTCTTCCATATCGCACAGAGGCTTAGGAAAAAAGAGCGGACGCACGCACAAAAAAAAAAAAAAAAAACTAAATGCATGTCTCTCGATCGAGCGCTACCTTCAGACTATGTTCAAATTGATCATCATGCCACGTCTTCTCCGTCACTGAGCCAAAGCGCCTGGCACAACACCAGCGTTCCTTGCATATTAGCCCCTGATGATATAAGGACCTTCACCTTCAAAACCTAATCTTCCTCACACAAATCCAAATTGCTGTCATTGAACGCCATTGCTACATCACATCAAACTCATTGGAGATCTCACTGAGAATGTGCGACGGCAGCAGACAGCTTAAAATTGGATCGTACATGGGAGATCCAAGTCTGGTGACATGCATACGGGACACCGCCGTGTCCAGCGCTATTGCAGTGCAACTAGAGGGCATCTAGCCTCAAAACTTGTCCAGCGAAGGAGCATTGAAAGAGAAGAACAAGCGAGATAAAGCCACCATAGAACATCGTCCCTGCAAGCTTCACAAACAAGCTTCCTCTGTGTCATGATCATCCCGATCACCAAATTGATGCATGGCGCATGAACTGATGCTTAGTCACTTGAGATTGGAGAAATTAAACGGCATAGTCGTCTTCTCCGCAGCCGACGAGACCTCCCGCGAACTCACCCCATGTGACCATGCAAAGATCCAAGTGATCTGCATCACAAACATCCAGCCGCGCACATCGATGGCTCCGATGGCTTGCCGCATGACGAAACAAGCCTTGGCCATGTCCGGCCTGCCAGCCCAAGGATGCGAAGTCCTTGCAGCATGATTGGCCAGGACCAAACCAGCACAAGATCGTGCGTTCGCCCGCGGCCCCGACCGACGACGCATGGACAGCACGCGCATGCGCCCATGGCGTCAGGTGCTCAGCGCGGCGGCAGCGGCGCACGGTCGCGCCAGGACAACGGCCAGCAGCTGTGCACCCCCACTGCCGTCGTTCTTGCCGATGACGCTCAGAACTCGGCGCCGCCAAATCAGATCTTGTCGCCGCCGCGATGCGCATGGCCAAGTGGGGCCCCTGGCGTCGCCTAGCCGCGCCCGTGTTCGACGCGGAGCCGCCGCACGGCCACGCCCGCACACGACGCGGAGCCGCTGCTCGGCCTTGTCCGTGCGTCGGCACACGTCCGCGATCTGGCCGAAGCCGATGCATGCTGCAATCGGGAACCCGTGTTCCATGGCCGCATCCACCATCGGAGCCGGGCCTTGCTGCCCTCGCCGCGATCTAGACCGGAGAGAGAGGAAGAAACGGGAACAGGGCCCCGCCGTCGCCGTCCTCGCCGTCGTCCGGGTTGTGCCGGCCTCGGGCTCCGGCGGCGGCCGGACGAAGGGAGAGGTAGATGGGGCTGGCGGCGGCGGCGATTGGATCGCCGCCCGTGTCGCCCAGGCGGACGACGCGGGGGCCTTCGGTTCTAAGTTCTAGGGAATAGGGCACTATATCACGAGAAAGGATTTGAAGTCCTAAGTTCCAGATGTTGAGGTTGCAATCATTGATGAGCACTATTTTCTCCAGCAAGAGCAACCAAGCAAAGTGAACTCTGAGATACTGTCATATTTGGAGAAGTTCACTATTAGCGAGCTGGCATGAGCATGACACCAGTCTCAAAGCTCTCTCGTGCCCCAGAGGAAATGTGATTTATGATGGATGTACGGTAGCATGTGGGAGGCTGCTTTAATTTTCTGAACTTGAAATGGTGATGCTCATATATGGATCACCTCTGTATGTGAATAATTGAGAGGAAGCCACTTGCTATAGCTTGCTTAGCTAGAGGAATAAAAAGATGTATTGAAGGCATAGACATTTTGCAATACACCTTAGGCAATAGAATGACGGAGGGAATCTGTCAGGACTTTGTAGCAGGAATTCCTGTAATAAAGAATTAAGATGTAATCCTTAATAGTGGACGTAAAAATAAATTATTTTAGTTACTATCTGAACATTTTCTAACAGATTGAAGCATAATCACAGGGCCTGCAATCACCTCAGCCCTTTTTTTTCGAGCGATTCGGGGGGGGGGGGGGGGGGGGGGGGGGGATTCCTCACCTACTTTTCATTCGAAATGCGCGAGGAGCGCATAAAGTACACCATTACTACCTTTCTCAGTTGAGCGACCACACATAAGATAACCTCGGCATACCGAGTAGAAATTACAGGGGGGTAAACTAATTAGAACAACTCCAAGATCCATCACCGATAGAATGTCGCCGTGCACCGGTCTGTGCCATCACTAGAAAAACTGTTTGCCAAATCCGCACCAACATTTTGTGAGTTTCAACTCCTGTCTTCATCTAACCAAGGTGTATGGACACATCCTGGCCGTCTGGTCGCCACTCCTGTTTGTGTCCACCAACCCTCTCCAATGTGATGAAGATGAGGGAGCTTGAAGTAGGGAGGGGTCACGTAAGGAGAACGAGCCCCCTGGCCTCGCTAACCCGGCTTCGGACAAGGGGAAGAAAAACACAAGTGCTAGCACCAATCGGACACGAATACCTGCAGTCCACAAACAACTAAGCGAAACACCGAATTGGTATTCCGCAGCTGTCTGGTTGGCAGCGGCTACCTGCACGAAGTCAGGACAGGGGCTGGCTTTTCCATTTGCCAGAGAGTTCAACGCCCACCGACGCCCTGTGGGGGGAGGAATCCCCAAAGGAGGGAGGGCCGCTAAAGATTGCAGTCGCGGCCAACCATGTAAACGAGAAGTAGACGAAGCAAAGAGCCTAGCAACAGGGCTCGCCGGATCCTGGCGACGATAACCGGGCAGAGCAAGAAGCAACAGAAGATGACCTGTGGGAGGCAGGACTGGTGGCAATGGTGACGGCCAACACCATGGAGCAGTAAGAACCCCAATACGACGCCTCCAGGGAGGGGCACGACGTCGAGGACGCCGTCGTCGAGGCTTTCACCTAGGAATCCCACGAATGAGGGTAGAAAAGGCACCATAGCGGCGTCTCCATGGAGAATCGTGGCGCCCAAGGCGTCACCACCACCGGCACCAGCATAGAGCCGGTAATGGCTTTCGCCCGGTCCCTTGTACCCCATCGCACTCCAGGCGTGTTGCCCAGGCCGTCGTCGGTGAAGCTCCATCCCCCGCGCCTGCCGCCGCGTCATTGGCTTTGAAGCCGCGACGGACAAGGTGCCTGGATCTCGGAAGCATCACCCGCGCCTTCCCGGACGCGCACGGCCACCGCGCCCCATCGACGCGCGCGGCCGCCGCGCCTTTCCGGACGCCCACGGCCACTGCGCCCCATCGACGCGCGGCGCCGCCGCGCCCTTCCCGGACACCCACGGCCGCCACCCTTCACGTGCCTGGCCGCCACGCCGCCCCTCACCAATCCTCCACCGCCGACGACGGATCCGGCCACGAGGACCGCGGATCCGGCCGCGCCGACGCCGGAGCCGGCCGCTAAGGCCGTAGATCTGCGGCAGGGAGAGGGGCGAGGTGGTGGTGGCGGCGCTGCGACGCGACGGGAGAGGAAACGCTGCTTGAGCCCCGCCGCCGCCGTCCCAGCTTGCCACACGGGTTGTTCCGGCGGCTTGCTCTGGCGGCGGCGCGGCTGGGAAGGGGGGGGGGGGGGGGGGGGAGAGGGTGATGGCGGGCTAGGGTTTACCGGTCGCCGCCAGAGTCGCCCGCTGCGGAGCGACGCGGTGGCCGAGGGACTCCCCCAATCACCTCTGCCCTCACTCCAGTCTGACCTGGTCAGAGTCAAGTACTTAAAAGTACTCTACCGGACATCTCTTTTCATCATGTGCGAAATTTCTACTGCAAGATTCTTGTATCTAAGATGTTTCTCATGAAGGAATTTGTATGTTTTAGGCTGGAAAAATAGAAAGGAAACTACATGACGAGAGGATTTTGATGGATCTCGAAGTTGCCACCATTGATGGTCACCACTTTCTCCAGCAAACAAAGCAGCCTGAACTAAGATAGTGGACTCCGAATTACAGTCATACGTGGAGAAGTTCGTTAGCAAGCAGGAAGGATGAAAAAAATGTGAGTTGAGAGATCGATGGCAGAGGAGAAAACACCATTACGCCATATGTCTGACCAAGTGTCAAGTTCAGCCGTTAACCGCATAGAATCCAAGTAGATGGACTACTCATTGAATTGTTGAAAAGCCTACCATATTCTACCAAACAACACTTGTAGGTCGCAAATTGAGATTAGTTGGACCACAGAGAAGAGAACCTCTCCAGGCTACCAAGAGAGTACATGCTGTTAAAATTTTTCATTCGTAGAAACATCCTGCCAAAATTTTAAACTGATACAAACATGCCTTGTTCTGAAACTTTGGCAAAAATTTTCATTCATACAAACATCCCTTATTCTGAAATTTTTCATTCATCTGGACAGCACCAGTGAGAACATCTCCTCAATTTTTCATTGAATAATACATGATGTATCTCATCTCCCGTACATGACGGATTACTCTCCTACTTCAACCACTACAGCAACTCTACTTGAATAGAACCACAAGGATTTGACAACACGAAAGCAACATTGACAGAAGGCAAAAGCAGAGCTTGTATTTAAGCAACCATTGATTCAACATTCACGGCGTGTCCTTTGTTCTTCACAATAACCAACTCTGCGGCGGCTCCTAGCTGCTTGCCACAGATCACTGCAACATCTCAGACTGTTCGTCTCAACTGACAGGAATACGAGAGTCATCATTCTAAAAGATTTAGCAGCCCTGGTCCCCCATTTGAAGAGGTACGCCCTCTTTGATATGAAATTCCGAGAGACGCACAAATTGAGTCTCTTATTCAGAAATTTCTCCTGGTGAGCTCCCTGAACATGTAGCAGACTCCCAGTGTAGACACGAATTCCGACCCCCATGGAGTCCGCCATTGCTGCCACACCGGTGCAGGTCTCCGTCGTCGGGTCGTACACTCGCAAGAACGTGATGCTTGGAAGCCCAGAACGCGACCCGCCCGCCATCCAGCATCCACAATGGATGAAGGTACAAGCACCCCTTCTCAGCGCGTGACGCCTGAATGGTGCATTGCTTGCACCAGAGCACCGGCTCCCCATCGTCTCCCGAGCTCGCGAGGATCCACAGCTCCCCAGAGGAGTCCATGTCAGCGACCGCAACAAGGCGCCCATTCAGCTCAACCAAGCTTGACCGTGCGTGGCTGAATTCTGCCGGTGGGCCGGGGAGAAGCCTCGGCCGCCATTGCTCTCGCTCGGGGTCGAACGCCGCGATGCGGCCGCTGTGACACCCCGTGTCACTGTGTCAACCTCTGCAAGTATCACAAACTGAACAGCACTTCAAGCCAAAGCATTTTCAAATTCGAAATTCAAAATTTAAATAAATGTCCAACCAATGCTCGTGAAGCAAGTTAAAAATTTCAATAATAACTTGCCAATATAATAATTTTGCAGCAAGAGCATCTGAATTGACAATTTTGGGAGATTTTTCCATGATTTTTCAAATTCTGGAAGTGTCTGTAAAAAATTCAGAGAAGTTCATGCAAATCCTGCTGTTCCTCGAATTTTAATCAAATTCTGTTGCTCAAATTCTGTTGCTCAATCCTATGTTCCCTGAATTTCTCATAATTTTTGGATGTCTGGAAGGTTCCCTTTAATTCGACAAACCTGACAGCAAGAAATTCAAGTTTCTTCAAATTTGGGTCAAATTTGATGCTTGTGAAGGAACTCAGAAATTTCAGTAACAATTTGAGCCAACAAAAATACCTCTGAATATATCACCTCAAATGAGAATTTTGGAGAATTTTTGGTGATTTCTGAAATTCGTTTAGATGCTCAAATAAATCCCTAAAACCTCCAAAGTGATCAACTTTGACCATCTGCCATTTGAAATTCCTTTGAAGTTCAGTTGTGCATGTTGGCCAGATGATAGATCTTTCCAAGATCTTTCCAATGGTACCAAGTTTGCTATTTTTGGAGGTCATTTGCTAGTTCTTTTGTTGTGCCAAAGTTTGGGAAAACCAGTTTTTGAATAAATCCGGGAAAATAAAAAATGCCCGAGGGCCCACCTGTCGGTCTCGCTCCTTTCACTGCAGAGCGCCGGAATCGTCCCGCCGCGTGGCCGACGGCGTACGGACAGTCGTGCGGCGCCCTGGCCCGCTCCCGACGCGCCTCGGCGTCAAAAGGAGCCACCCTGCCCTTCCCGGCCTTTCCCCTCTCCTTTTCCCCGTCGCGGAACCCTAAACCTAGCTCGCTGCACCGCCATAGCCGCTGCCGAGCCGAGCTCCGCCGCCGACGAGCTATCTTCGGCCGAGCTGCTGGGCAAGAGGCTGCAGTGCGACGCCTCGAGCTCGCCATGGCCACCATAGCCCGTGACTCGGGCTGAGGGACGCGAATCGAGCCTCTCTTCCAAGTCCGGTCGCGCGCGCGCCTCCCACCTTGCCGTCGATTCCACTGTTTCTGGTGAGCGTCTCGTCTTCGTGTTGTGCGCACGGATGCGCTACTCCCTTTTGCTCCTTTCCACTCAAATGCTCGTCATTTCGCCAGTGGGAGCGGGAGGCATCAAACTTTTCCCCTCCGTCACCGGCGAACCACCACGACCTCACTCCGTCAAGCACCCTTCCCGACATCCCCGCCGTCGGCCGTGTCCACGCCGGGTCACCTCTCGTCACCTCGAAGCTCCTCGTCCAGATCCCGCTCGTCTCCGACCACTCCGTCTACTCCCGCGTCGACGCCGAAGCTCCGCGATCCGCCGCCCTCGTCGCCGACCACCCTCCAACCTCTCCCGTGAGCTCCCGTGCCTCGAGGTGAGTTCACCGCGTCGTGCTGCACATCCCCGTGCCCTCGCTTCATCGAATCCAGCCGGAAACGGCCCTCCAGCGAGCGCGCCGCCCACCTCCGGCGAGGTGGTCGCCGCTCCGGCCCGGATCCGGTGTGTCCACGCTCAGATCCGGTGCGCCAGGTTCGTGTGGCCCCTGGTGTGTTCGCACACGTGAGTGGCCGGATCGATCTGCGGCTGAGTTGGATCTGGTGCGGCCCAGATCCAGTGGCCACTCATGTGGCCCTGATCTGATTGGTCCGCCCGTTTTTGTTTCATTTCCGAATATCTGTAAATTCCCAGTAAATCGCAGAAACTTGTAAAATACGTAATAAATAGTATAGAGCTCAGAAAAATGTGAAACTAATTTTGTTGGACTCCATGTGAGCAGATCTATCCAACAAAAATGTCAAATCACATATATCATTTTATGTGTTCTCTGTAAAAAACCAAATGTGTTAATCCTTGTTTATATCATAATAAATTCTCTGTAAGTCCATAAATACTAATCTCTTGCATGCAAGTGCATCTAATTACACACTTACATAGCATTTTTTCATTACCATATCCTTCTTAATTATTTTCTTATGATTTAAATCGTGTTCTGTATTTTTTAAATTGTTATAAATAATCTGTATTACAATAAATCACCAAACTTCACTGTAAATCACTTTCAGTGGTGCTCTCACCAGAAAAATGCCACTGGACATAAAATAATTTTTGAAATTTATTTAATCTATTTAACCAACTTAGGTTAATTTATATAATTAACTTAAACAAGAGTTAATAAAGGAAATACTTCAGACGAAAGTAAAATCAAACTTAATGGCATCATTTCATTGCATCTAACTTGCCTTCCCTTGTCATGCCATATAGCTCGCGAGGTGATCCAGGAGCAGCTGGAGGAGCAGGATGTCGAGCAGATCAGGAGGAGACACCAGCTGACTTTCTATAGTAGCTAACTCCACACCCTGAGCCAGGCAAGCCCCGGTGCATGCCTACCTGTTAGATTTTTATTTTCTCACTTGATTGAGGCTAGTAATTGATTGTGCATTAGGTTTATTAGGAGTTGATGTGAAACCATAGAACTGCACTAGGACCCCCTTCCATATTTACCTTGTGTCCTATTTTTGTAGTAGTTGGTTCTAGGAGATCGCTAGAATCTGCTATGCTTAGGGTCCAGCGAACGGTAGAAGACGAGTGGTAGGTCCCACTCGTATGATAGGATTTATTCTGGATTGTACTAGCAGAATTTAGGTTTGTTGCAGACCGGACGGGGGTTGTTTGTGTAGGATGGTTGGAGAAGGCAGGGCCTTCACGGTGGTAGCCCCGTCTGTGTCGGTTAAGGACCGTTCGTAGTTTTCCCTATTGAGCAAACTTGAACGACTGATTCACATGCTGGTCTTTATGGGGTCCAGTAAACCGACGTAGCTTAGCAATCGTGGGGACGAACCTTATCCTGCGGCTCTGGAGAAAATAGGACCACAGGCAACGGCGGGGCCGGGTGTCGTGTGGGGCCTGATGTTTCGCCATGATGCGGCAGCTAGATTTCGGCCTTGCGGGGGCTTTGTGAAAGGTTGCTATGTGTGGCCTTTGTGGCGCACATGGCGTGTGGTCAGGTTTCTCCTGCAGGATGTACATCGATGCCGCCGCTCTCGGAAATGAGCACCCTTATTCAGTGCGTCACATCGTAGTGTGATATTGATGATGATGATATTGTTGATGGCTCATTATTGCTATATTTACTTACTCTTGCTATTATACTATATGTATGTTGTATTGTTACTTTATCTGCTTTAGTGGTAAGTGCACATTATTTCTGCTAATTACTTAATTTGAGTTAAAATTTGAAATTAGGAGCAAGTAATTAGCGCGGATAGATGCAAGTGAGTCAGCCTGCCCTTTTTGTAGCCTTTGCATTCTAGGAGTCGGCTGTAGTTAGCCACGTTGACGGGTAAGTCTTGCTGAGTAATTAGTACTCAGGGTTTGGCTCTTTATGTTTTTGTGCAGGTATCGTTTTTGCTTCCGCTGTTGCTTGGTGGAGTTTCTCAGCAGGTCCACATCGCAGGGTTTCGATGTGCGGCCTTTGTATCGTCGAGAGTAGTTGTTGTTTTAGGTATCTTTAGACTTCCGCTGTGCTACTCAAGTGTTTTAAATCATTTGAGACTTGTAATAACTTAAAGATGTAAGCATTTGTGCTTATTTATGTGATGTACTGTTGTGTCCGTTCACCGGCACTTCCGACTTGATCCTGCGAAAAGCGGAAACGCTACAGCTGTCCTCATCGGCCCCAGGGTCCTCATCATCCTCGGTGTCATTCTCGTCATCCTCAATGTCATGCTCATCATCCCCATTGTCATCCTCATGATCCCCACGTTCTTGTATAGAGAAGTACGCGGCCCCGTTTACGACTGCCGATTGCCACCTATTTGTGTGGACGGCAGTTGGAGGTTCCGGCGCGTGCCACCACACGCCGCCGTCGCTGCCGCCCAACGTAAGCACCATGCAGATGTGCCACCTGTGACCGTACGTGACGATGCCGAGCAGTTTCAGTTTGCCGTCTCCTCCTCCGGTCCGGCCGAGAAAGTACATGGACGACACCACGTTCTCCGGCAAGAGGGTGGTCGCACCGGTGGCGCTGGGTCGAGCAGGCGGACGTGACGGGACGACCCGACGAGGCAGACCTGGTCACCGTGCGCCATGATCTGGAACGGGCACCACAGCGCGACGCCCACTCGCTTCACGACGTCGCCGGACGCGTCCAGGAACCTGATCTCAGCGCCCGGGTGTCCTGGACTTCGTGGAAGTTGGAGATGGGGATCGAGGACGCGCTCCTGCCTGGTGCCTCAAGCCCTCAACTGCCCTCCTCCAGCTGCGACGACCACCCTTCGACGCCCCAGCCGACGGCAACTCCTGCTACTTTTGACTTCCCCACGAAGCGTCCAAGAAACTACCAACCTGTTTGGTCTGAGGAATCACCCCGCGCGGCATCAGTTGGTCCGCATGCCTGCAGGATCGGGTCGTCCGGCAATTTTTGTGGAATGAGTTGGTCGTTGGAGATTGGCTTGCGGGAACAACTATGAGGAGCGACTTGAATACTTGATGACGGACGATGTCGTCCGGCGACGCAAACCAAATGAGATGCTAGGCTCGGACGTAGGTTCGGATAGTCCGACGGACCAGTTGGTGCCTCAATCCAACAAGCTGTACCCCCGGCAACGCCCCTGCTGAGTGCTGATACGGCGGCCCCTACCCATCGCTTCTGGGTCTGTTCGTTTATTTGGGTCTAAACTTTAGTGCTGTCACATCAAAGAGAATCTTGCTATTTAAAAGTATTAAATAAAGTCTAATTACAAAACTAATTGCAGAACCCCTGGACTAATTCGCGAGACGAATCTAATGAGGGTAATTAAGCCGTGATTAGCAGATAGTTACTGTAGCATCATTGTACCAAAACATAGATTAATTAGGCTCGTTAGATGCATCTCGTAAATTAGCACCTATCTGTCAAAAAAGTTTTGTCATTAGACTAATCAAAATAGTCCTAAATAGCAAGATTCTCTTTAATGTGACAGGGCTAAAGTTTAATGCGCAGGAAACGAACAGGGCCTATGTACTTTGCCCCGAATTATTGTTCAGGTACCTTTGCAAGGTGATTCCACCACCTATTCCATTCCGCAGCATTTACATCGTATCTTATCTCTCTCTGTGTGTGTCCCCTAATATGGACATGTTGTCCATTATTTTTCTGACATGTTGCCGGCTACTAGGTTTTGCAATCCCATCATCACTGGCACTGTGTCCTACGGTATCACTTGCCCTGTTCGTGCTTCCTACTGCATACTAGTACGCTATCAGCCTACTGTTTATCTTATGCTCAATCTTTCTAGAAGTTAGAACGTTTAGCAAGAATAAGGTTGAATAAAAATAAAGAAAGCTATACGAGTTTTTGTGGTTATACTCCTCGGGGCTCGACCTCGAGTGCAAGCTTATGTCCAGTTTTTTTTTTGAACCTCTCAAACCTGAGTACAAATATAGTATCTGTTCGTGCACATACAACCACTTCACAAACTCGTCAACGCACACTACGCACACGACCAAAACCTACATCTATACACGGCTTATAGAGCCGCGTCCAGGATCTTTTGGATCTGATGCGCGACGAGGAGCGTCGCAATCCTTTTGTGTCACCACGCGTGAGAGAAACATGAAGATTGAAAGCAGCTGGACCGCTGCAACCTCCAAAACAGGAGCCCACCATCGGACCCTGACTCCACGAGCTCGTCGCCAACGTTTGGAGGAGGACGCCGTCGAGACGGGATGGGGGAGAGCTCGGAAGACATTATTCCCTGGGGACAACATCGCCGCCACCTCCCGGAAACTGGGACTCCTCCAGCATCCTCGCCGAAATCGCCGCCACATCTGACGCCAACGTCGCCGGAGAGAGTACTGGAGACCAAAATTTGCCTGAATAGCGTCCCCGCGAACGTGGATCGACCTGGACCCACCACGGGAAACACCACCAGCCACTACAGGCTACAGCTCCTGACTCCTGCTCGCCGCCGCGGCCGACATGCTCCAGCGCAACGAGGAGCGCGCCATGGACGACGCCACCACGAGGAAGAGCCTCGCCGGCACGTGCGCGCACGTCTCCAGCAGCCGGAGCACGTCGACCTGGGCAAGGCCTCCCGCCGCCACCTCCGTAGCGGGACCCGCGCGGCTGCAACGTCGGAGCTTATGTCCAGTTGATGCTCCGCTGGATGGTTGACTCTCATTATTCTGAAATACTGCCTGTTGCATTGATTTCCTGTATCACATTACCTCTATTTCAACTAACCAATTGTTTAATTTAGCAGGTGGCCATCCGTTTGGTGTATATGTTCATTGATTGGTCCAGATTTATCCATCGACCTCGTGCAGATGCAGATTGGTTTACCACCTTATCAATGAAGAATCAATGTAGTACTTGAATATGTTGGATTATTTTCATGGCAGATCTGTACTCTCAATAAGTTTTTTGAGGTAATACTTTGTTTTTTCTAGACCTAGACCTAAATTGGTAGCCTATTAACAATTACAAAAGGGACTGTAGCTTCTTAGCCATGTTCTGTAATGTGAGATCCTTTGATATTTGTTTGCGAATCAATTTTCTGCAACTTAATTCAATTTTACTTTACAAAATGAGTCCTCTCTTATTGAACAAGTTGCCGCTTTTGTACTGTCAAATTCAGCTGCTGCTACTGCTAGATTAAGATTATTGCAGCAGGCATCAGCAGTGCTCTCAACGTTCTCTATGAAGGCAAAACGATTTGCAAGAAAGATTTGTTTTATTTTTAACTCTGTACACATAGAGATATCCATTAGCTTCACATATTATAGATGAATTCAGAATGACTCTATTCTAATAACAGCTTTAACAATAAAAGAGTTGTATATTTGACTAGAAAAATTTAGAAATCAAACAAGGACTCATTGAAGTACTTTGTTGTCGTTCCCTGTTTTATGCAGGTTTTGTACAGCAAGCTGGTTTGGAGATATATATATTCATCGGCATTGTTTGTGATGCAAATGGTAAAATCTTCATCTTCTACGAGCAATACCTCTATATCTTTCATGGTTTCTTCTTCAAGCGAAAGTTCCTTTTTCCTGATACCTTGCCTATTAAAATCTCATAATGATTTACTTCGCACACCATATGCTGTTAGCTGCAGTTCAAAAACAAAAGCTAATTAGAAAAATTAACAAGCTGTGTTCAAACTTAAATATGTGTTTCAAGACGTCACAACTGACAACCATATGCAATAGCAGGAACATGAGTAAAATCAAACTTAAATCCGTGTTTCAAGATGTCACAACCATGTGAGATAGCAGGCACCTGAGTAAATCACTACCCATCACATGCAGCTTCTGCTGTAGTCTTTTGGCCTGAAGCTTCCTTTCCATAGAGTCTGTTGGTATGAAGTTTTTGGATGTACAATTTTTATTTGAATTCTCCATGGTTGATTTCAGAAATGTAACTATACATTAATTATTTTGATATATGCGATATTCTCCTGCGTTCTGTGTATTGAATATTAATGCACCTGCATTCCATATACTAATATTAGAGCCTACCAATACATTTATGGGGCTAATATCAGTGTTATAGGTTTCTTTGCCATTCAGGTTGTGAGACTATATATTTGCCACTTTGCACTGTGGCTATTCAAAGCACAAATTATCCTGCTATTAGCTGATAGTAAGTATAATTGTTTACATCGTATCGTACATTGTATAAGATTTCTTAATTTATGGCATGCTCAGTACCAGTTGCCTCTATTTGGCCTCTGTGATCTTACATATTCATTTTTTTTATTCACAGATCAGCGATTCTGATATGGACTAAATTTTTATTAACTGTTAGAGATTTGTATCCTTGTGGACTAGGGTAAGCCTGTTTCATCCTTATTTACCATACTACATTTTTTTCTAACTGAACACAAACACACACGTTTTCTTGCTTGAAAGGCTTGAATGCCTCCAGCAAAAAAAAGAAAAGAAAATTAATTACTATCTGAAATGCATGCACATATGGTCAGTAATGAATCCACTAAAATAAAACAACGGTACAGTTTGGTTGTGCGCTCACATATGTACAACCACCTTTTTCCTTTTTCTTTTTTACTTTTTACTAGTTACTGTGCCCGTGCGGCTCGCACGGCCGAAATATTGTTCAATGCGGTATCACGGGCACGAAAGCAACTTTAATATGTTGTTCATCACCAAATATAATAGAAATATTGCGTTAAACCAAAAACAATATATTGTTGAACCCATTCTTATACTATTACACCATTCTTATATTGTTAAACCAAAAACATTTATAAGAGGATGTAATATATTTTTCAAACGAACACAATATAATGTAGAAACCAAAACATTTAGAGAATAAATATATTGTTCAAATCAAAACATGCATACATGATATATATTGTTTCAGCCTATATATAATGATATGATGCACGAATAGTAGAAAGTCACACAAGTGTCTCTCTCTCTAATCAACCCGAGTACAATCAAGTATATCTCTGACAGGTGTCGGTGTATTATTATCACATTCATTCTGTTCAAGCTTGCACATCTCAATAAAGAACCGCAGCTAATCTAGCTCCTCCATTCCAGTTGTGGTGATTTCATCATCAAATACAACCTCTAATGGAGCAATCACATATATCCTGACGTGGTCTTGTGACATCGAGGATAACAAAATATATTCTAAGATGGTTTCATAATATCATTATAAGGAAATGTAAAAAAAATATTAAATATATATTTTAAATAGCAAAAATCAACAAAATGATTAAATTTAAAATGTAAATACATAAGGACATGTAATTTTTAACAAAGATTTATACAAACACCATTCAGAATATATATTGAAATTAGTAAAAAAATACAATAATGAAATTGTATAGCCTAAATAATTTCCTACAGCTACTCGTCACCTTTTTTCTATAGGGCTAGGGCCGACAACTTCATTCGTAGTTTTTCAAATCCTTAGTCTCTTTCTACATCATCTGATCAACTTATAATGCAAAATTGATCTTTTTTTTTCTAGCCCAAGTGATTTTAGCGTATCGGCAGAAGATGACATTTCCGAAACAATCATCAAATCAAGAAGAAAAATCGAAACAAAGTTTTTGTTTTTAACCATACGATTCATGGAAAAGAATCATCTCGTGTCACCTCTTCTCACACGAGTGAGCTCCCCACACCAAAAATCATTTTAACAAATATATGGTTTTCGCACCATACGACTCATAGAAAGAATCGCCTCGTGTCACCTCATCTCCACACGAGTGAGCTTATTCCCGCACTTACGTTAAAGATCCCTCTGAAGATCTTTTCCGTAGTTGCATGAATGTAAACAAACATAATCCAGGGTTAGCATTGTCACCAGCTAATAATCATCCTTATATGGGCAATATTAACATATTCCTCCGTTATAGCATCGTAGTTTTTAAAATACGATGTTTAAGTGTTTGTATTATCTTGGACCAGCTCTGATGCCAGCTCTAATAGTCCGATCCACATGATCTTTGTCCCACGGTGCTGTTTAAGCAGACACGAGATAATACAAGTACTTGATACATAATTTACATGATTATTATTATTACAAGTCGATATCAGAGTAAAGCGGAAGTTCAAGTTCAAGTGGAAGTGAGACGACAAGTTCGAAAAACACGAAAGATACACGAGAGCTAGTCTACTCTCATCGATACAGCAAAAGCGATAATCCGAGCCCGCTAGATTACCACACTAGCGACACCCATCACTGTGGCGGCAGGTCAGACTCTCAGTGGGAGGTCCAACCTTCTGGGACTTGCACATCCCAGGGCAGAACACCATCAGGCAAAGTAATATATGCATTACCTGAAAACAATATGGGCACAAAGCCTGAGTACTAATTACTCAGCAAGTCTTACCCGTCAATTGAGTCCTAGACATGCAAAGGCTTACAATAGGAAGGCTGAATTGAAATGACTCGCACTAAGCATACTAACATAGCTAATCAATTATTTAGCCAAATTTTAGTTCTTTAAACACGAGCAGATGTGAGCAGAAACTAAAACAACCAAAAATACATACGATAATCTGAATAATAATCATATAAACATCTGCAACAACAATCAGCAAGATAACAATAACAACATTCTCATCAATAGCAAGTATTGTGTGCTACGTGAAGGCTCAATTCACAAGCGGTACTCATTTCTGCGAAGGACAGCGATTGCAATCGATTTACACCAGCTGGGAAAACCTGAAGTACACGACGCATATGCACCACTCAAGGTCATATACGGCAACCTTTTGCAAGACAGTAAACAACAAGCACGGGTCCAGTCTCACCGAGTGGACAGCCATCCTACCAACAGTACGTCGTGACCTAGACCTGCCCACTACCAAATGTACTGGGTGCCGTACAACGATGCCACCATATATGCTACATCAGTTTGCTAGTGCCCATATCACTAGTATGTACTCGGTCCTGTTCAATGCTTGATCAAGGGGCCAACAACGAGACGGTACTTAATCGTTAATCGACACAGACAGGGCTACAACAGCCAACCCCTCCATGAGTTGCTGCAACCTACACATGCAATATCCCTGTCCGGTCTCAACAATGAACATAAACTCATTCTTTAAGTTCATCTTTAGTCATCAAGTTTTTATTCACAAGAGACAATACTTGATCTATACGAAATACTTTAATGAAGCATAGCAGATATTCTACCGAGCTACTAGGATAGACACATAAACATCATAGGACATTTGGACACAATGCAAGTGGGTTTCTAAACAATTCCTATAACTTAAGTGCACATTCAACTAGACACACTAGCATTATTATCTCTAGAACCAAAAATTTGTAAAAAAGTCGGGATGCACCAGGGCTTGCCTTGAGTTTCACAAACTAAGTTAGTAGCTTCAACTTCAGCTTCTTCAGTGTGAGAGTCCTTCTGAATATCCTCCTCAGTGTCGTGTCCTAAAATGCGATATATGTCAATTGGAGAGAATGCAAAGAAAACATAACTCGGCATGTCGATGCAATGGAAGTGATTTGGTTTCAGGTTCAGAGTGATGAATTCAGTTCTGAATTGGTGAACAAATTATTCGATATTTCGTCTGAAGTATCTCCTTCATTAATTTGCTTGATTAAGTAGTTAAATTAAGACTAAATGAACTTAAGAAATTCATGTAAATTCTTCTATTACACTTCTGGACCAGATCAACATGCTGGTGATATAAGCATGCAAAAACAGGTTATGAACCTAAGTTTCATAATTTTATCTCTAGTAGTATTATTTTAGATAAGAAAACCTAGTTGTAACAGAAAAATAATTCTACAAAAATTTCACAAACAGTTCTGACCAGGAGCAAAAACATGGTGATAGGTCATCATCTAAGTAACATATGTGCACAGGGTCAAGATTAACTGATCACTAGATTAATTACAAAAATTCAGACAAGTTTATCAAAGAGAAGACCATAATTAATTCTTTCTATAGAAACAAGGGGTATGTGATACATCACTGGATAGGCATAGGAAGAGGATTCTAACGAGACTTGATTTGCATTTTTCACCTGAGTAGATTATTTAATATGAATTAAACAAGGTGTAGCTTCCAACAATTTTACAGAGAAAATTATACACGAACATTGATCAACTTGATACCCACTGGATAGATCTACTCCAGAGGAATCCAACAAAATTCTTTTTGAACATCTAGAACTCTAGATATGAATTTTTGAAGTTTATTCAAAGTTCGGCTATATTTACGAAACTGCCATCGTCGTCTTTAACTCAGTCGCGATGTGCACGGCGGCCGGAATTGGGCGGCCCTTCGCCGGAGTTGGGGTTCCGGCAGCCGTTCGGCTAGCGGATATTACGAGGATGGCCAACACGAGACAGAGAACTCACCAAGGTGGTCGGCGTCGAGCGGAGGTGGCCAGAGAGTCGTCGGCGACGAGCGGTGGCGGGTGGCGAAGGTTCGGCGAGGACGCTGGGTCGACGGAGTAGACGAGGAGCTGCCCTTATTGGTCCTAGAGATTCACAGAGCAGCGAAGAAGACCGGCATGGATGATGTCTTCGACGAGAAGGTCAGGAAGTAGGAGTTCGGTGTGGTTGCAGACTGCATACAATGACGGCGATGGGGAAAAGCTTGAACTGCGACAACTGTAACTGATCAAGTAGAGGAGGAAGTGATCAGAGAGGTGTGTGAGGGATTTTAGTAGCTAAAGGTGCAGGCAATTGAGTTCCCTCTCACTGTGGAGGACGAATTTCAAGTCAGCACCATGAGCAGTCCGCCAACGGCTTCCATTGGAAATGTCGCTCGATCTTGCAACTGGGATTGATGGAGAGTAAACGGGGTGGTGGCAAGCTTCATGTACCCATGGCGTAGCTTCTTTCGGGTTTGGTTTGGACAGGGAGACAGTGGAGAGGCGGGGCGACGAGCTCAAGCTCGACTTTCCGGCAATGGTGGTTGGATGAGAAAATGAGAGAAAGAGAAAATGAGCGGAGAGAAAAGAGAGAGGAGTACCGGTTGGTTTTGATCCTCGGTCGGCCTGGGTGAGCTGGGGCGGTGCTGGGTAGCTGGAGCGGCGGCCTGATTGCGTGGCTTCACGCATGGCGTGCGGGAGAGCAAGGAAGGGAGAGGGAGGAAGGAAGAGAGGCTGACGGGTGGGTCCCGCAAGATTTTTCTTTTTCCACCGAATTTTCATCACTCTCTTCTAAATTCGAAATAAAATAGTTGCCAGACTCCAAAAATTCCCAAATTTTGCATGTGATAAGCTTGACACCTGCAGTGGACAGGTGTGTAGTCCAATGTTCCAGAAACTCCAAATTTCAAATTTGAAAACTATTCAAAGATGTTTAAATTTTAAACTTTCATGATTTATTTGGAGCACTTCCCAAAAGAGAATGATTTTTATCTTTTGGCTAGATTTTTATTTCACTGACCTCTACCACATATATTTTGGATACACCTAGTTCTGTTGAAATTTTTAAACTTGCTTTTTCAAATTTGACTTAACTTCGGTTTATATTCAAATTTAATAATTGATTTGAAGTAAAGATTTGAAATTCTCTTATACCAACTCAACATCATTGACTAGCATTGTGCAAAAATGGAATAAAAACACCTGGGGTGTCACACGGGCAACCTATAAACTTATATATTGGTGTTTCTTCCACTAGACTAGCAAGGTGAGACTAAATTACCACATTCTCATGTACATAAGTGCGTATGGACCACTATAGGTCTAATCTCAATTTGTCAGGATGTCACTAAAAACAACCAAGCCGGGCAGTTATTTTGCCTAATCTGGACTGCACATTTCGGATCCCACCACCATCCCATCAGGGACCCAAAGGGCGGTAAGCAGCGGTGGCCTAGAAGGCCCGGAGCGGCAGCGCTCGCGGGAAGGAGACTACTCGGGCTTAAGTAGGAGGCGCGCAAGAGGATACCTTGGTAGTCCGTTTTCATCTCCATCTGATCGAGAAACCCAGCGCTGCATCTGCGTGACCACGCATCCTTTCTTTCCCAACCAAACGAATACAAAAATACTTACGCGAGGAGCAAAGAATAAAGAAAGACAGCCAACACGCAAAGGAACTCCGGGAACAAGTGTAAAGCATGCAAAGCGTGCACCCATTTGGAAACTTTTACCCTGAAGAGCATCATGTTCCTTTTAATATATAGCAAATAAATCTCTTCTGGCAACATTTGCAGCGTTAAGAAGTAAGAGGCGACTCTGGAGGCAAGGAGCGAGAAGGCTCGTGCACCAGGGAAGCTCAACTGAGCTAGGAAACGAAAAGCAATTGAAAATATGGTACGTGATGACTGCCCCAAAAACTTATTATCTGTTGAAAGCATACTTGGTAAATTATTAGCATTATATGACCCATTCTATCTTAGCTCTGAAAGCATACTACTTTGTTTGTTTTTGCAAAGAATTTGGACATGTATATAATCGTATCATTAAATTATAGAGGCATCTAAGCATTTGCAAGATATTAGATTTATTTTCAGCTTGCTGTTTTAACACAAACAAAAAACGCATATGGGTCGGGAATGTAGTTCTTGCCTATTCCAGCTGTGCTAGGAGTGAGACTGGAATCCAGTTCAGCAAATCCAAATATATATTGGCTCAGCTCTCTCTCTCTCTCTCTCTCTCTCTCTCTCTCTCTCTCTCTATCCCTCCCTCCCCCCGGATTACACACGAACACACAGCGAGCATGAACATTCAAAGCTTCTGCGGCGCTGCACACCAGCGCCCAAACACAAGCACCTTTCTATTTCTCACGCACTGAACACAGGCTGATTACATGGGTTTAAATAACACACCCACGCACTAGTAATCAACGGTTTCACAGCCACGTCCGGCCGCACGACCCGACCAAGCAGTTCACGTGGTTTCCGCTATCACAACTCCTTGCATGCACGAGCCACTTGCCGGTGCACGACGCACATGCCTTGCGCGCAAGAACCGGTCCTCCGAGCTGACTGTAAACCACGCCACAACGGCCTCCACTAATCTCCATGCAGCTCGCTAATCTGCCGCACTTGACCGAAGACTCAACAACTAGCAGAATCTAAATCGCTAACTAACTGACCCATGCACTTCTACGGGCGCAACCTGATCAAGGCTAAAACATGCACAAGTAAAGATTAATGCTGGCAATGCCTGCCCTAATCTTGGCTTGCATTATTTTGAGCAACTTCCGGACTACACAGCAGTGCTGGTTCATCATCCACATCCGCAATGGCAGCGATATTTAGATTGAGGCCACTCGTAAACACGTCCATCCAAGGAACGCCCTTAGTAAAGGCGACATCTAAAGAACGCCCCTAGTTGGCCCCCAAGTCCCTAATCCTTGCCATTATCCTCTCCTTTTCTCATTTTCACGCCTGAAAGGACGGAATTGCCCCTGCTCCTCCTCATGAGAACCGGAACAGGACGCCGCCGCGCCTCCGCCTGCCCCGGCGCGCCCCCGGCAGGACGCCGCCGCGCCGCTCCCGCCCCGACCCTGGCACGCCCCCATGCAGGATGCCGCCGCGCCGCACCCCGCCCCGACCCTGCCGCGCCCCCGCTCAGGACGCGTCACACCCGCCCCAGACGTCGCCGTGCACTGCCCTCGCGCTCGGTGACGGCGGCGGCGGGGCTGGGAAAGAGCCGTGCCAGGGGCGGGCTAGGCCGAACCAGGAGCACCAGCAGCTTGACGCGGCGGCGTCACGCGTGGGAGGTTGGCCTGCTCCCTGCTCGTGCTCGGCGATGACGGCGCCGTACAGCTAAAACTGGCGCGGGACGATTTGAAGGCGCGGCCACTGCGGGTGAGGGCTGAGCCCCACCCTGACGTCGCGGCGCGCGCGTACCCCGCCGGCTAGAGCGCGCGGGGTGAGGGGGAAGGCCTGCTGGAGCGCGCGCGGCGGCGCAGGGGCAACGCCCGGGGCGTGGGCCGGCGGGCAGCGGCGGAGGGGGCGACGCGCGGCCACGCAGAGGAAGCGCACGGGGCGCGGGCCAGCGGGCGGAAGGAGGAGGAAGGTGAGGAGGGCGGCGGGGGTTCAGCGGGTGACGTCGAGCAACACGGCGGCGGGATCGTCGAGAGCTTCACCCAGAGTCGAGCTCCAGGCAGGGGCAATAGGGTCATTTTCATGTGATTTAGCCTAAAAATAATTGAAAACGAGGATAATGGCATAGATTGGGGACTTGGGGGCCAACTAGTGGCGTTCCTTGGATGTCGCCTTTACTAAGGGCGTTCGGCAATCAATCTTGGCCACAGCGGCCTCCACTAATCTCCATGCAGCTCGCTAAACTGCCGCACTTGACCGAAGACTCAACAACTTGCAGAATCTATATCGCTAACTGACCCATGCACTTCTACGGACGCAACCGGATCAAGGCTAAAACATGCATAAGTAAAGATTAATGCTAACAATGTACCAGTGGTAGACGCAGGGCAACCGGGTAGAGGGCTCCTCCAGCTCTCTCTCCCTCGATCTTCTTCTTCCTCTTCCTGCTCGTCCACTTCCCCCAACTTCTGCTCATCATTCTCTCCCTCTCCTTTTCTTCTTCCTCTTCTTCATGTATACGTGACTTCAAAAATTGGTGGGTGGGGGTTGTTCAGGTGGCGCTCTATGTTGCACACAGCAACGCTAGCTAGGTACTCACAAGCATCAGGATGACAAGATGCTAAAAAACAGTTGAGTAGCAATTCATAAACTTTGTTTGTCGGAACTGGTGGTGGAAGGTATGAGTGCATGCCTTCACTGCCTAGGTTCGGCTCCTATTCATCTCCAAATTGGGTTCTTATTTCTTCTTGAACTTTGTTT
The DNA here is from genome assembly GCA_012490785.1 of Eragrostis nindensis. Taxonomy (NCBI): domain Eukaryota; kingdom Viridiplantae; phylum Streptophyta; class Magnoliopsida; order Poales; family Poaceae; genus Eragrostis; species Eragrostis nindensis. The sequence continues at coordinate 28,891 of JAAXCT010000590.1, forward strand.
GTCGGAACTGGTGGTGGAAAGTATTCTATCCTATGACGGTTTAGTTTATCTTCAATAAACTCCATTTGTGGCTAAATTGACAGCCTATCTCTTACAATACATCTTCTTATTTCAAGGTGGATAACCGCCGTGTTGGAAATATTGATCAACAGCACTTGGGAAATGCAGTGTTAACAACCTTTTTGAATCATTTGAGAGATCTATGGAATAGTCCTAGGGGGACAGTGCTCCGTATTGAGGCATTAACATTGGTGGCCATTGCCCTTTCCTTCTTCATTGCTGCCTTGGTTCCTACCGCCGCTGGTCCAATCATTGGATCCTCCAAAAGGGCTTCATAGCTGCAAATGGTTTATTTTTATCCCTCGGGATATATAGCATTGGCTTAATGCAGTCTTCATCCGTGAAAAGTGAGATGTACCCCATATGGGCTTTATCCTTACTGGGCCTCCTTTGTTGCATTGACCCACCCACAGCGTCAGGTCTTGACTACAAGATCGAGCTCTGGAAAATGCTATATCAGCTTTGCCTCTACTGTGGATATGTCATGTTGATGAGTATGTCAACCATATCCAGTGATATTGGCACCGTAGCTATCTGCTTGTTGTCTGCTGTCACTTTCATGAAGGGCTTTCATAGATCAATGGCACTTGTGCTGCCAAGCTCTATGCGGAAAATGATCAGAGCCATGGGGACAACACAGTTTTGTTTCAGATATTCTACTGATGTAGCAAATCTAATAGTTGATGAGCCCCTTGATGTGGTGGGGTCTCGTACATCGGTTTACATGGGTGATATTTCTACCAGGATAGGCGAAGACTGTAAGCTAAGATCAAATCTTGATGCCTGCAAAGATGTGTGCTTCTCATTATCTCTATCACATTTGTTGCAACGTCGTTTCCTTAGGGAAAAGGAGGACGTTTTGCCAATGGAAATGGGGGAGCCCTTGCTTGAAAACTATGAGTGGGTCTTCAAGGTGGTCGAGGTTGAGTTGGCTTTTCTGTACGACATCTTCTTCACAAGCAATGCATTCCTCCATTACTATGAATCAAGAGCTGCTAGTATTTGGGCATTTGCTTCAGTTATTGGGACATGTTTTGTTGGGGTAGTGGCTGCCATACCTGGGACTAGGACTAACCGCCGTGCTTCTCCTGGCACCATCATTGCGGACACCACAATAGCAGAAGTTATTATTACCGAAGTGATACTGATGTCTCTAGCCCTCCTTCAGATGTTTCAGTTGCTACGCTGCTGGACCTCAAATTGGGCCAGAGTTGCCTTTGCCTGTGATTGCGTCAGGAATCCTCAGGTGAAGGGGATAAGATGGAGGATGAGACAACTAAAAGCATCTCTTATCAAGATTAATCTGTGTGACAATTACTTATGGCAAAACAAGCTTGGGCAACATTCCATTGTTGAATCAGCCAGCATGGGATACTGCAGGCAGTGCTGCGTTGGATTCCTGAATTTTATTTTGGGCTCTTCTTGTCTGAGGAAGCTTAAAGCATCCATGGAGAAGTTGATTATTGTTCCTATATTTTCCCTTTGCTCCAAGATGCTGGGATTGCATTACATTGGCCGAGTGCTCCGGGAAATGCTATGGGACAGCAAGTCAGGGGATCCCATCGAGTTGCATGCCGATGTGAAGGCATCCATCGCTGACTTCGTTGGCGGGCTCAGTTCCAACGAAGCAAGTCGTTGGGCTCCGGAGGATACTGATACTTTTACTGGCATTCTGACATGGCATGTTGCAACATGTTACTGTGAGCTGGCGCAGGAGCGTGACGACAAGGGTTTCCTCAAGTGCACAGATAGTGAAAAGGCAGCCGTAGAGACGGATCATCGCGTGGCCACGGCTCTGTCCAAATATTGCGCATACTTGGTGGTTTCAGCACCACGGTTATTAATTGGTGTCTCGGCCGAGGATATGAGAGGGATGTACGATGAGGTGAGACAGGATGTATCCAATGCACTGCGTGGGAAGGATGGCAACAAGCTAGAAGCAATGGAGAGTGCGGTGCGTGGATCAGCACGGGCTAGTATCTTTCGCTCGGGTGTGGAACGGGGCATGGGACTGAGAAGCCAGCCGACGCCCGAGCGCTGGAAGGCGCTGGCAGAATTGTGGGTCAAGGCGTTGGTCTACGCTGCGCCGAATGACGATGCAGATGTCGTCGAGGAGCACAGGCAGCACCTCTCCCAGGGTGGCGAGCTCATCACCCATCTATGGGCTTTGCTATATCATGCCGGCATCGACCTTTGGCACGATAATGAGCCAGAATGGTGGGGACAGTGGGAAGATGCCTCTTCCTCTCAAATTCGGCCCACACAGGTATTTAATTATTTTTTCATTATTTCTTCGTGCATTCCCTTCCTTTCAGTCAGACAAGTATTTTATTGTTATTTTTAAACACTCCTTGTGATTCCTATCCATGGTAGGGTCGTCGTCGTCGTCTAAGGATACAGGCAGGTGATGATGCCTGGCAGGATGGTGCGTCCTCTAGCCACCAGCCGCGCTGTCTCCTTGAAGCCCCACCGCTCTTTCCTTTGATCATCTTTGTTGTAGAATCAATAAATGCCAAGGATTTGTTGTGCTACTGCCAACTGCTTCCCGGTGTCGACGCCGACAGTTGCTGCGTGGTCCAGCTCAGCTCTATGCGCCGTGTGCTGAGGATCGGATTTGTGTGCATATATATATATATTACAAGGTGGATTCGATTACTACTACTACTGACGGAGGTGGAAGCACCCATCCACAGGCCACAGCCATCCTCCAGAGAGCTAGATTGCTCTTCGACCTCCACCAGTAGTAGTCCTCCAATTGTAACATAGCGAGTGTGCATCCTCCCTAAAATACCATCTGCAAGTTAATCACCATCTTGTGTACTTAAATGTCTGGGAATTCCTGAAAGGGAAAACCATATGTAAGCTTAAGTTAGTGGAAATAAAATAGTTTCTCTTTGAAAAATCCCCTAGTCTTCTTTATCTCGTTTATATGGGAAGAGTTTCTATACTAGGGACCCTATAGAAGAAACCTCTATGGCGGTTCTAGCCTGCATCAAATTCTCTTAATATATTGATGAGAGTTCACCATATTGTATTTTATTGCCACTAACCATGACAATTTGCTCCATAGTGTCTTTTGTGTGTGTGATCAGGCTTAAAATGGTAAGAAGAGACACATATTGCAAATGGGTCAACTCTCCATCAAAGATGGCTCAAAACATCAGCCCACGGCGCCTCAAGTACCTCCTGGACGTCCAACAAGCCCAACATGCAAGGCTCAAGCTCAATTGATTGGCTTCCAAGTCCTCTAGAAGCTCCATCCAAAACTAGCCAAAACCCCGCACGTTGCCGCGGGTGTCATCACAACGTTATGAATTATATATCCATGTGTGAATGCACTGTACATCAGAAATATAAACAATCAAGCTTGAAAGAGAATACCACTACATGATGCAGACCCAAGTTTATGAGCTACAGTTCTTCTCATGATCATAACATTAATCTAAGAAAATAATTCTCTCACATGACAGCCAAAATTCGCAACTGTCCCACAAAACATCATTATATTTCGATGCCCAGACATCTTGAGAAAACCTCCAGTTCGCTATGTAAGGCTGCATCGTCACCGTCCACAGCTTTCTCTACTTAAATTCTTCATTTGGATTCCATAGCGCAGAATATGGTTCTACTTTTCAAAGCATCACTGAACAGATAAGTGCATTAGGAAATAAGTTATTGATGTACTCACTAACTATTCCAGTTTTCAATGGCAGATGTAAAAGAAACAAATCTATAGTGGAGGCTTCTCATTGCGAGAATGGAAATGAATCTTGATAGCTAAAATGGATAGAACATGATGCACCTTATGCTGCACTTCAAGTAAGAGAGAGGTCTTGATAATCCATCGCTGTCCATGTTGTCCCTGTAGAGCAAAAAAGTAAAATTTTGCAAATAATTATGAATCTTCACACACTTTAATTAATACTAAAAAGAAACAAAAAATGTTCACAGTTTGTGGTATTTAACAGAAGAGTGCTCTAGAGTCCAAATATAGGCATCACGAATAGGCTAAGATTCAACAGGCTGTACTTTAGTATAAACATTTTCTTTTCTAGTCAGAAATGACAACCTTGGAGCATTTGGGGAACGAATAAATCCTTAGCGAACTCAGAATATTTCATTCTCCACTTAATGTATATCATGGAGCAAAGATATGGTATGATGGAACATATTGCATTTCTGGTCACTAAAAGCAATAGTTGAGGTGAGGAGCACAATGCAGGCATGCCTATCATGTAATTCTACTGAAATTATAAAATTCATGGTATCTGTGTTTATGCATAAGTCATATGACTATTAATCAGCAGCATCTGGTGTAGACTAACATTCTGGGAGAAAGCAATAAGTATCAAAACCATATGGAACTTGTAGTCAGTCTAAGAATGAGGATTAGAAAAGGAAATCCATTTTCTGCTTTATATTCTTTCAGTAACCTATTAAACCAACACATCCACGTAAAATACTATTTGGCAACTGTATGAAGGCATCTGATATATTATACCAGTAGTTGCAATCTGACAGTACATTATGGTTGTTTCTTTATCAATGGGTAAAGCGATCCATAGTTGGATATGAACCTGGTGTGAGCAGCAAGAAATTTCAGTCACTGGCCTCTCTAATATGCTTTAGACCACAAATGAATACTTAGACTATTTTTTTCCCAGTTAGCGATTAGGCAAACCACATTACCATGTAAAACTGTTACCTCCAAATAAAACGTATGGCAGCAAAACTTTAATTCCAATAAATCTTCAATAGGAAATCAAACTGCGACATAAAGGCACTGCTCTAATTTCATCCACATGAGCAGTTCCTGCATAAAAATATATATCACGTACAATAGGATTATATATCCGTATGGCATGTAAATCATTGGAAATACAACTACTACTGAATATTCATGCTGCAAACATGGTGGCATAACGGAGCACTAACCTGAGCTGGGCTACGTCAAGAACTCAAGATACACTTCTTATACCTAGACAGGCATCGGAGTCCATCTTCTTTCTTATGCCTGCACCAAGTAACACGGCTCATATAGTCATATGAATATCCGCACTCATAGTGATGCTTTTTTGTTGAATGACTATCACACTTGTTTCAAAAAGGTTAACTGATTCCCAAGAAAGAGAAAATAGGTTGACTGATAATGAGAAGCATTCTAGAGTATATCAAGAGTACAATGATAAGCATCTTCAACGGGTGAAAAACGAATACTCGTGTACATACATGAGAGAAACAGAGGCCTTGTTTATGCAGGAATCTGTGGGTGAGAATTGGTTACTGAAATGTATTACTGAAATTTTAGCTGCAAGTAGGACTGTCAGCTTGAATGTGTATGAAGCTTTGTTTATGCAGGAATCTGTGGGATAATTGGTTAACACAAACTAATACGAATGGAACACTAAATATAAGAGATAATCACCAGAGCCTCAACAGAGTATACACACGCACCAGAGCTCTATGAATTAGCACCCCCGAAGTGGAGCTATGGCTTGAAATTTGCCGTGGGGTCACGAGGAAAGGCATCATCACCTGCAGCACGTGACGATCTTCCTCATCATCCACCATACTAACATTGATATTTTTATGATTAAGATTGCTATTCAAATAATGGACCATAATATTTAGAATCTAACACAGTTATTCTGGAAAAGAGGAACAAAGTACAAAAATAAAAATAAACCGGACTGTAACTTTAAACATCCCAGGCAAAATATCTTCACTTACATTGAGTCATTTTTTTTAGCTTGGCAAAATCCCTAAACGGAAGAGGGAGGAACAACATACCAAAGAGGGAGGAAAGGGATCAAACCTGCAGCTGTCGCCACACATCCAGTGAAAGTAAATCCGAGGTTTGACGACCATCTGGGCGGCAACGCGTAGCTCCAACGGAAGTTGACGACTTACTTCCACGACAGCTTCGTTGAGGATGGCGTATGCTGGCTATCCACCGCAGGTGCGCTAGGCAGGGCGCCGGTAGGACGGAGCAGCGGCAGCAGCGTAACGCTGGCAGGAGCGCAACGCAGGGGTTGACGGCGGGAGAAAGCAGGAGCGCCGCGATGGCCGGACGGCGTGCTAGGGTTGAGAGAAAGAGAGAGAGGAGCGCCCGGATCTGGGGAGCAAAGAGGGGAAGTACGGATCGGAGGGGAACGGCTGGGCGCGGTGGCAGTGAAGGATCGAGAGGGATGGGGCTCTGAGGAAGAATCGCGATCGGGTCCGCCGGGGAGGCCGTGGGCGGCGATGGGGAGGGAGAGGGAGCGATGGAAACCGACGGGTTTCCAGAAACTGCGAGCGCGACCAAACCCAATAATCATCGTTGCTACAGTGTAACACTAACTGGCGTGGGACCCATCTAAAAAACGTAGAAGAAGGTACATGTTTTCGAAATCTGGAGATTTTGACGGAGTCGAGAACAACAACACTTTGGAACGCAGATTTAGAGTTGAAGATGACCTCAAATACAAATCTCAGAATACCAAAGTTGTAGCTCTCGAAAAGAGCTACGAGATACAGTCAAAGAACGCCTCATGTGGACTCCGGAGCTAGGAGATATGGGCCCGCAATACAGGCTGCGTAGAGGAGTCCTAGTTACGACAGATAATTTGCCGACGCGTTTGGGGGTAATTTTAATTCCGAATCAGATCTGGTGAATGCTACCAAAGTTGTATATCTTTTCAGGATCTACGATTACCGATTTGAGTTTACTCTAATTGGACTCCGGAATAGGGAGTTGTTGTTTTTTGGAAGGCGAGGCTGCGAAAAGGGAAATCCAGCTCGAGTTGTAACCGACTTAGATTTGTTTCCTTTTGATAGATTTCGTATATAGGTCAATGAAGGATGCCTTCAGGCGCCTCCCCACACATATATTGACCCCAAGGGGCACCCCATCTGTACTATTTGTCATATTTATCAAAGAATTACGAGTTGAGATCCCAAACTAGCGGCATTGCGTCGCTGGTTTCACCATATAGCCAAGTTGTCTAGTTTTCTTCTTGTTGGCTAGTTGGATGAGCTAGTTGTGATCTAAGAAGAGTCAACCACGTGGGAGATCTCTCATTACGCTCTAATTAGTCCATGATTCCAATTAAACCAAAGTTCAAGAGCCGGATATCATTGTTCGTCAGGTAAGTGACCGATGGTGATGTTCTACGCGTTTTCAGATTGATTTCTCTCGTGATTGACGCATGCTAGCTATCTTGACTCTCCTCAATGTCTTCTTACTAGTTATAAGTGCCTCTCTTCATTGTGTCGGCCAACATAGTCCCTCGTACTGGTCCACGCGACATCAAGATGACCGTAGGTGCGTTGTTTATCTTGTCGGTTTTGTTTAGCTATCAGCCCTACTAGCTGCCGTCAGACAGGATCACAGCAAAAATATGATAGTGATGCAATGCTAATAGATGCTCAACATAGTCGTCTCTTCCTTTGCCTTATTAGCCGCCGTCTTGACAGGATCACAGCAAACAGCTTAGGAGCATAGGTGCATGACTAGAAAAGATAATTGATAGATTTACTATAGTGGATTATGATTGGATTATCTTTTACAATGAACTACAACTTGTGCTTTTGTGTGTATGCTTCATTCATATCTGGCTAAGACTCGTTAGACTCGATGATTGGCAATAACCTCACACAACCTTCCAACCTCCTTTGCAACCCTCATATGCAATTGTGCTTAATGCTTAGGTTTAGTTTGTTGTATTTGGTAGAATGCTTATTGGTTTGCTTGCTAGTCCTTGGATTCGATAAACCTAATAATACTTTAAGGGAAAAGCTACTACAACTAACCCGTGCGCTTGCGGTCATAAAAGGTGCGTGTAACCCACGTCAACAGTGAGTAGGCATAGAGAACCATGTGGCTACAAAGAAGTATTCCCTTCGGGTGGAACTTGCTGGAGAAACGATAGAGACTCATCTCGTATACGCCTCACTAAGATTATTTTGGAGGAAAGCTTAGCTACTTCTAAAATAAACTAGCAAGAAATATGATGAGTAATGAGTAGGATTTTTACACCTGAGAGTTTATACCGTCTGGTTGTCTGTCTAGTCTCGCCAACCACCAAGATCCCGAGAAGAAAAGAGCTAGCTTAGCACAATGGAATACCGTACTAACTAATCAACGAAGAATTGCACGCGAAAGATTGGTAGTGGCGTACCCACCACTATGCTAGTGCTTGAAGCACCATAGCGAATAGTGCTAGTGGACTCCACTATAGAAATTCGAATTTTGAATAGTACTTCAAATTTGAATAGTAACATAGCAATTTGACTAGTAAATTCTATAGTTTGAATAGTGTCAGGAATTTAAATAGTAATGCATTTTGAATTTTGAATTTCGAGTTCCGCGGGATATCTTATGAATAGTAGTGTCGTGATTGAACGGCGAGATCGGCAGATATTTGGTTCGGTAGGAGCGCTTTGCGTAGACGAAGATCAATCAAAAGAGAGACACGATTTATACTGGTTCAGGCCTCCCGAAGGATAATAACACTACATTCAGTCTGTTCTTATATTGCCGTGTAGGCGAGATGTGCCTCGTATGAGGTTTGTGTGTGTCTTTGGTCGTCGACCTCGACCCCTCTCCCGTGGGGAAGGGTGTTTTCATTTATAGGTGGGTGTTACCCCTTTACAAGTTAGGGTTGGAGCATATTTAGGAAAATAAGAGATCGTCTTCCTTCAATAGTCCTCGTAACCGACAAGGCGTCCCTCATCGGTAGAGTCCTAATCCGGCGCGTTCGGTACCCTGATATCTCTGAATATTATGGCAATGACATAAGCCCCCGGCCTTGTCTGCCAATAACGTCGCTTGTCTTCGGGAAGTCATCATCGTCACTTGTCTTCGAGAAATCATCATCGGTCCTCTTCTCCGTCTTCTTCATCGTCTTCGAATATATATCATCCATCTTGTTTTTAGTCTTCGGAAACTTAGTTGATGCTTGCGTCTTGTACATCGGTATTGGGAGGTAAGGTCTTCTGATGAAAGAATGCCATGAATATCTTTAGTAATCCCGAACATGCATAGTCTCGATGTCTTCAAATATCCAAAGCTTGGAGAATTATGGCGAAGCCCCCGAGCTAAGCGCTCCGCTGAAAGGGAATATCTTCTCTGCTGTGGACTTCTTGATCTATGTTAAAACAAATACATTTGTGGCAGCTAGGAGCCACTTTATTTTGATAAAGTGAAATTGTAGCCTTCTGAAGTCTCGTAATTAATCTTCCTAAGCAGTTTTGACAGAACTCGAAGTTCTTGTCTTCTGAAACAAACAATCACATGGCAGCTAGGAGCCACTTCGCTTCAATCAATGTCGATGACTAGTTGACAGCCTAATATTCCTTCATCTTCAAGAGACTTAATCTTCAGAAAAGAATCTTCTCCATTGCTTGGTCGGACTGGTACGGCTTCAGACATTACTTCAACTCCTGGTTAATACTCCTCAACGTTAATACTTGATAGAAACCCAAATGCTTTCGTCCTTTCGCTGCAATATACTGGTGCATGACCTTGGCAATTACTTTATAAAATTGATGATCCCGACAACTTGCTTCTGAACGCCATCAGCTTGAACTTGTTCTTCGGTGGCAATAAATCATCTCATGAATTAACTTGGCCTTCAGTGTACTAGCATCAACAAATCTTCAGATGCGGATATAGCTTGGCTTTACTCCTTACGGACGTGACTTGCCAAGAAAATAATTGTCCATGTCAGGCTTTTCTGTCTTGATTTCACAGTATCTTCAACAATCAATGGCCAAACTCGTCTAGGTTAATCTTAGATATATAAGATCAGATGTCCTGGTTGGCGATCAACAATATTGCCGAACTCATCCTTGAGCGCGTTGATGCAGCGGCCAGAGCTTGCGTGCAACATAGGGGCGACCAATAATTCAGCCTCGAGCGTGACAACATGGTGGCGAAGTAGCCAGGAGATCTGCAGCGCGGCATCGTGGTGTAGCACCCTCGGCGAATAAGCAGGCTACAAGCTTGCGTCGTGATGGCTTTTAGCGAGCACATGTAGGCGAAGCAGCGTCCTTTGGCGAGCAAGCGAGCCGTGGTCGAAGTCATCGGACATCATGCCGGGGGTCCTCGGGCGAGTAGTCTCGGTAGCCTCCGATGAGCACATACGGCTGTGAGCCGGCGTCTTCAACGTGAGCGCAATACCAAAGGCTCAAGCGATCAGGTGGGGACAAGCGCGGCAGCGGCTTTGGACTGTGGAGCATGGCGTGCACGGCAGCAAGGCAGAGGAGCTCAGCCTGGTGCAGCGTCTCTGGGTACTTCGGCTTCTAGCTTGCATCATAGTAACCTCCAGTTCTGACATTTTTCCTCATTGCGGCGGCACTGTGACGGAATCTTGATCATAGCTTGATGATACATGCTAAGTGTCGTAACCCATATTTTCAGATATTTCCGAAGACTTAGTTTGGTATTTTCCGAAGACTTGTATCGCACGAAAGGAAACTTGTAGATAGACTCCGAATCTGTTACTACAGATCGGAAGTCTTGTAGAACAAGGCAAGGACTCCTAGAGGCGGTAACAAGGACTATAAATATACATGTAACCCTCCGATGAGAGGACATTGCATTGTAGATCATACACACCACCATATTCAACACGACATACACTGGACGTAGGGTTATTATCCTTCGGGAGGCCCGAACCAGTATAAAAACTCTCTGTGCCCTAGATCGATACCTCGATTGATCGTTGTTCCCCGAACCAAATATTTGCCGTTCTCTCGATTATTCGAGCGACGACAGAGGCGCGCCAGGTAGGGGGCAGCGCTGAGGGTCTGTCTAGAGCATCAGAAATTTCAAGCAAATCTTCGGCGGCCTATGTTCGCGTCCTGGACAAATCGACGATAACCAGAAGACGCCATGCATAGCGGCGAAATTATGGTCTCAAGTCCAGAAGCGGCTTAGCATCGGAGATCCAATCTTCGTCGCGCCAGCCGCGAAGTCGACGAGTTCATCTTCATAATGCACCGGCAGCCAAGAAGAAGGACCAGGCTTTCCGATGAAGTCATACGTCCTGATTACGAGCTCTGATTACCAAGGATAGTAGCGACCGCCCGAAGGCATCGTGGCCTGCACAACATCATCGTTGGCCAAGTTAAAGATTCTCGATCGTGCAAAGCACACGTGCATACAGGGAAGATTCCTTTTAAATTTTGTTTCCTTAATCTCCCAACGTGCTGATATTTGGCTTGATTCCTAGTTCGAGTCATACCCGATCTATTCATCATGATAGTTAATTTACGTCATGCTAATCAAAGGCTTCGACTGGCTTGTTGTTTATGCATGTACGTACACGGCAAATTCTCGAGTACAATATGGTGGGACAACACCTCTTCACGGGTGAATACGGCTGCCTTGCCGGCTACATCGTGAAAGCAGAGACAACGCAGCGACTGCCATAAGCCGTCATCGGAAGTTCAAACCAGTGAGAGTCATCGGGAGTTAAGCCATTGAAGAGAGTTCGGCAAGCCTGAGTCTTCGCCGGTCCTGCAGAATGGGTTTTCCCGATGAAAGAACTACAAACATATGGATATACAGGGAAGATTATTTCCTTTTAATTATTCGTGTTTCATAATTTTCCAGCATGCTAATTTAATATTATTATTTGGCATGACTTATGGGTTACGGATGTGTGTTATTTGACCATGTTCGTCACTTGCTACTCACATCTTGCTAATCAAAGATTCGATCTTTGTTAACTGTTTATGTATGTACCGGATGTCTTCGGAATTGTTGGCGTGAAATTTGCCGCGCGATGGATGACCTTATCGGCAGTTTCATGCAGTCCTGACTGAGCGATGGAGATATGTCGACCAGCTGAAGTCATCGGGTGTTCCGAAGACGGGCATCATGTCGTCGGTACCGGATCGTCAATTCCAGAAACTGCGCTCGGGGGCTACTCAATTATTCCGAAGATCCCAAGCCGACTGTCAAAGCATTCAGAACAATTCTTCGAGCGACTAGGCTTCAGATAAGCTAAATAAATCGCTCTTCTTTATTATTTTATTCTATACTATGTCTGTTCTTTTCTCTACATGCATACCACAGCAGTCATGAGTAGAGAGTATCGAGCAGCCTTATATTCATATTTTCTGCACGTGCTTTCAAGTAATTATTAAATATGCACTCATGTTGGCTGCATGATCAAGCGCATTGCATAGCAGAAAGCTTTTTTTTTTATTACAGTATATATATTCTTGCTCGTTATCAGTAAACAGGGATTTCTCTAGTCCTATTCTTTAGCTGATTATCTAAGCAGGATATTTGTCTCCGGACATTACTGATTTTCTGGATATTCATCTCTGGAATTTATTATTGGGATTTTCAACCGGAATCATCAGGATTTTCATCTGGAATTTTATTGGTCTTCGGAATATTCATCCGGAATCTTATTGATAATTGAGATATTCATCTCTGGAGTATGATATTCACATTCAGTCATCTCTGATTACTTGGGTATTCATTATCAGTCATCTTATTGGCCATCATATATTTATCTTCGGACATTCTATTGGCTCTTCAAACATTTATTGACCAGATTCATCGACATTGATTATTGTTCTACGGATCATCGACTTTTCAGTCATATCAACTTCCATTCAACATGGAAAAGGCTGACCCAGGTCGGTCTACTAGTTTGGCTGATGTTTTAGCCACATGAGGGTTATAAGGCATCGGTACGAACAGCCTCTTCAGGCAAAAATTTGTCATAAGGCTTAGCCACACTGTGGTTCATAAGTTAATTGACCCCATGACGTCCTAGCGAGGGACCCTTAGCCCATGAGGTTAATAAGTGGCTCTCCCTAGGCCGGTTGCACGATCAACCACCCAACAGACTGCAAGTCTTATGTCATACGGTGCTACACGATAGCTGCCGATGGTTCATAAGTTTCGTAAGTCTCCCCGAGTGTCTGAAGTAAGAGCCTTAGCCATCGAGTTATAAGTGCCAACTTCAGACCACGTTGCAAGATCAACACCCAACATTATTTAGCTTGAAACATAACTTGCCAAGTGCAAAGTGAAATGTTATACAGCTAATTAAACTTCCTATCAAGAAAAAGAGTCATCGACAACCCCCAATCTTGTGGCTAATCTCAAACGTAGCTTGCTATAAGCAAAGTTAAGCGTCAATGAGTTAGTTCTACATGTATTTACAATTGACAGCTAATTAGCTTGAAACATAACTTGCCCAGTGCAAAGTAAAATGTTATATAGCTAATTGGATTTCCTATCAAGGAACATACTCAGGATGCATCTCTGGTATTTATTTATTTACTAGAATGCGCATTTTACAGATTTATTACTTTCCTGCATTCAGTTATCACTGTATACAGAAAAGCAGGGGGCTCCACATATATGCCCATTCTCTGGATTTCATATAGTTCAAGGCGGAAATTTATTTTATATACATCAGTTGCTTTATTTCTTATGGAAGCTATCACCGAACTGTATATATGAAGACACTGGCATACAAGAGCCCAAGTTATGCAAGCACGTGAAGTATTCTGCCATACACAAGACAGCATTGGAAAAGTTTTTCATCAAAGATATAACTAGTACAAGGCTGCGGCAGTGGATTTCTCGTGCAGAATCAGAAGAAGATGCATATTTCATTACGAAGTTTATCAAAATACTGTTCGCAAAGGCATTTGACAGAACAATTTTTGAAGATACCAGCAAGGTCGACTCTGGTTTATGCCATCACGGTCAGATAAGAACCTGCAGCTGGTGTATATTCATATGAGAATGCAGCACCACACCGACATATAAGAGCCCCTGGTTGCTATACTACCTCGTTCCTGGTCGTCGTCTCACCGTCACGCATGAGCTCTCAGCTCCAGGCCCATCAGGTCACACGGATGAGTTTGAGGCTGTGTCGCCGATTGTGAGTATAAACTAAGCTCTGATTTCTTTGCAAGACATGTGGTATGTGCGTGCAGCTGGGTTATCAACCAATATGTCTGGTATATATCTGCATATATTAATCCATCCTGGAGAATTCTACACGTCTGATGATTGAGCTAATATATAGCAAGAGAAGCAAGGAAGTTTCATGAAGTATTATGAACTATACATCATCAAGTTGTTGATGTCTGGAGGAGACGGGGTGGCTCTCAGTTGCCACACATGCTTTTGTTTTTCAGCATATATCACCAGCATATCACTAACGTCAAGGAGTATTAATGATGAACAGCTGAATTGATCTCTGAAGCTGTAGCAGTTTGACCAAGCAACGAAGAAGAATCTTTTCTGAAGATTATTGTCTCTCAAGGATATATATGGTTCTGCAATTTGAAGATCATGATGACACAAAATGGAGGCTGCTGTCCTACATGCACGCGTGATGTTGACTCGCCGTTCACTTATTCGCTTGCTGCTGAAGACTGCCACGACTCAAGCCTGTACTTCCTATGCACTTGTTCGCTGGGGGCTGCCTCTACGACTCGCCCGGCAACACATAAGACACAATGAAGACTAGTCTATGGCGCTACTGAACTCAACCACAATATCGTTGCAAGAGCCTGAAAATTTTGATTATTCTTTCGAAGAATTTGGATGATGTGGCTCCTAGCTGCCACATGCTTATTGATCTCAGAAGACATTGGCCAACATGTTTTTATTATTTTTCCTACAAGCAGGAACTTCGAGTTCTATCAAACGGCTTATAGGAGGATTAATTACAATAACCTACAGAAGTAAGGTGGCTCCTAGCTGCCATCTTTTCTATAAAGCACCAGCTCGGGGGCTTCGCCAGAATTATACAAGCTTTGAATAATTGAAGACATCGAGATTTTGCACGTCGAGATTTTTGAAGATACATATGGCATTCTTTCATCAGAAGACCTTATTTCCCTATGCCGTTGAAGACGCGAGAGTTCGGAAGACTCTCTCTCCGAAGACTCTCTCTCCGAAGACTCTTTCTCCGAAGACTCTCTCTCTGAAGACTCTCTCTCCGAAGACTCTCTCATGAAGACTATTTCCCGAAGACACATATTAATGTCAGTTTATTGAAGGATTAATTCGTGAAGACATATACAAGCATGAAGAATCTCCTGAAGAATATCTGAAGAATAAAGGGTCTATTGAAGAACATATCCCTTGTCAGAAGTTCACACAAAGATGGTAATCCCTTCGAAAAGAAGATGAATCTGCCAAGTGACATGTTCGGGGGCTTATGTCGTAACCCATATTTTTAGATATTTCCGAAGACTTAGTTTGGTATTTTCCGAAGACTTGTATCGCACGAAAGGGAACTTGTAGATAGACTCCGAATCTGTTACTGCAGATCGGAAGTCTTGTAGAACAAGGCAAGGACTCCTAGAGGCGGTAACAAGGACTATAAATATACATGTAACCCTCCGATGAGGGGACATTGCATTGTAGATCATACACACCACCATATTCAACACGACATACACTGGACGTAGGGTTATTATCCTTCGGGAGGCCCGAACCAGTATAAAAACTCTCTGTGCCCTAGATCGATACCTCGATTGATCGTTGTTCCCCGAACCAAATATTTGCCGTTCTCTCGATTATTCGAGCGACGACACTAAGATAACCAAATAAATCTCCCGAGCCAACATAGTGCGCCTTCAATCTTGATGAATAAAAAATTAACAGATATCTTGAATAATCTTTTATCTGCTGCCTCATGGTCTTCAAGCAATGCAATCCGAAGAGTTTTTAAAGTGCATGTCGTACATAGGGAACATCTTCTCCTCAATATAGCAATAAATGGCAAGACTTGTGTTCGCAGCACATATCAACAGAACTTGACATAAATATCAATTGGCTTCCATGTGCGAGTTTCAACTGAGTGGCTTGCGACTTGATATGAGACATCCATCGCTATAGCTTTGTATATTGAATAATAGTGATCTGAATTGTCTTCAACAAAGTTAGTGCTGTTGCCCAGAATTGCCGAAGAGATAAGCATTTAACAAGAATTCCAAGTGACTCAAGAGCCGATGGCTTGTGTAGCAATTGTAACCAGAAGTCTTCGTGATGATATGATAAAAGCAGTCTAATTAACGTGCTTGTATTAGAGCCAATAAATAAACTTTCTGGTCATTGCCTTCTTGCTTTAATGATCAAAACAAAATATATGGGATATCCTCTTCTGCAGCCTTGTATATGAGGTAATGAGAAATAATGCTTCAATAAGATAGTACTCCAGCTGTGCAAAATTGATTCTTCATTGTAGATAAAATAAAATCTTTGAATATGACAAAATAATCCGAAGTCCGCTTCAATAAGAAACAGAGCAGCTCGTGTATAAAATTTCTGCCTGAATTTTCAATTCTCAATAATATATGAAATCCATGGAATGGGCATGTATGTGTAGCCCCCTGCTTTTCTGTGTGAAGTGATAAGTGAATGCAGGAAAGTAGAAATTGCAAAATGCACATTCCAGTAAGTAAATAAATACCAAAGATGCCTTCTGATTGTGTTCTTTGATAGGTCGTCTAATTAGTAACATTATGGACTACATTAGCAGCACAATGTTTAAATCAGACAAGGGGGTGGTTGTCATGCAACCTGTCTGGAGTTGACACTTATAACCCTGTGGGCTAAGGTTTCTGCTCCAGATCTCAGATTAGGGATCAATTAGCTTATATAAACTACAGTGTGGCTAAGCCTTATGATCGGGTTGTTTGTGGTTGGCGTGCAACCGACTTTTGGGGGGGGGGGGGGGGGGGGGGGGGGGGGGGGGGGAGGGGGGTTTCAACTTATAACCTCTTGGGCTAAGGACCCAGCCCTCAGATCTAAATTTGGGCGTCATTTAACTTATGAAAACCACAGTGTGGCTAAGTCTTATGACCTGGGTTGTTGTTGCCTGAACAGGCTGTCGTACCAGTGCCCTATGAACCCTCATATTGGTAGTAGAACACCAGCCAAACTGGTAGACAGACCCTAGGATCAGCCTTATCCACGCAGAATTGAAGGTGATATGATCCGACTGAAAAGTCGACGATCCGTAGGATTATGACCTGGCTAATGATCCGAGTAATCTGATCAATAAATATTTGTAGAGCAAATAGAATGCCCAAACTGAAATATCCGATGGCCAGTGAGATGACCGATGATGAATACCTATATAATCAGAGATGACTGAATGTGAATTTGAATTCCAGAGATTAATATCTCAATTATCAATAAGATTCCGGATGAATATCCGAAGATTAATAAAATTTCGGATCAAAATTCCGAAGGTAATAGATCCCAGATTAAAATTCTGATGCTTCCGGATGAATATCCGATGATCAATAAATTCTAGATGAAAATCTTGATGATTCCGGTTGAATCTCCCAATGATCAGTAATTCTGGATGAAAATTCCGATGATTCCGGATGAATATCCCAATGTTCAATAGATTCTGGATGAAAATTTCGATGATAAATAAATTCCGGGGATGAATATCCAGAAAACTAATAAAGTGTCCGGAGACGAATATCCTGCTTAGATAATCAGCTAGAAAGAAATCCCTGTTTACTGATAACCAGCAAGAAATATAATTCTGTAATAAAGAAAAACTTTCTGCTATGCAATATGCTTGATCATGCAGCTTAAATAAGCACATGGTAAAGTACGTGCAGAAAGGTTAAGTATGGGGCTGCTCGAGGTTCTCTACTTATGAGTGCTGAAAATATGCATGTAGAGAGAAGAGCAGACGTAGTATAGAACAAAATAATAAAAGAGAGCGATTTATTCGGCTTATCTGGAGCCCAAGTCGCTCGAAGAATTGTTCTGGACGTGAACTTCGGGATTATTGAGTAGCCCCCGAGCTTAACTTCTAGAGTTGATGATCCGGTACCGTCAATACAGTATGACATCCGGCTTCGGGACATCCGATGATATCAGCTGGGTCAACAACTCCCGATCGCTCAGTCAGGACTGCGTGAAACTCTCGATGATGTCACCAGTTGCGCGACGAATTTCACGCCAACAATCTCGAAGATGTCAGGTACATGCGTAAACAGTCAACAAAGATCGAATATTTGATTAGCATGATGTTAAGAAAAATAAGTGACGGACATTGTCAAAATAGGGGAAAATTTCAGTGCAAATGGAATTTGGGTGCAATGGTGCAAACATGCAATTTCTTTCGTCTGATGGTGATCTAAAGATCCGTGTTCCTTTCAAATATTTCCAAAATAAAGATAGACAATCGGAGAGGTGTTTCCAAAAGAGCACAGGTGGGATTATGGAAGGAACAAGAGCCTCTAGATCACGATCAGACGGGTGGAATTGCATGTTTGCACCATTGCACTCAAATTCTGTTTGCACGGAAATTTTCCCCGTCAAAATAATGCACATCCATCTTGTTTAACAAATAAATCCAGAAGTCACGCCTAATAATAATATTAAATTGGCATGCTAGGAAATCAGGAAAACAAAATTAAATAAAAGGAAAAAATCTTCCCTATGTCGTAGGAGGTCTTCAGAATGGGAACATATCTGGTGGAAACCAACCCCTCCGTACAAACTATGGAAACTTCAATCTGAGCCACATGATGTTGATCCAAGGGGGCGCTCAAAGGAGGTGGGAGGGGTGATTTGCAAAAGCGACTTTACAAATCACCCCTTCCACCTCCTCTGAGCTTGTAAATCACTCCTCCCACCTCCCCTGAGCGTCTCCCTTGGATCATCATCGTGTGGCTCAGATTGAAGTTTCCATAGTTTGCACGGAGTGGTTGGTTTCCACCTGATACGTTCCCCTTCAGAATTAGTTTGATCGCATATCCTCATACTTGTCGTTCAGGATTCAGTCAAGTTGAAGAACTCCCGAAGACGGCTGGGTCGACCCCGATGACATCATGTTACTTGTACACCCGGTCATGTCGGGCTTCCGATGAGCTCACTTCTCTTCGGTAGTCATCGATGACGATGTCCTGATGAGGCCAACTTGATGAGCTTTGCCGCTCCTCGGGAGGCAGAGTATTCCTCGTGCATGAGCTTCGTCAAACACTTCCCGAACATGTCACGTACATGCATAAACGGCCAGCAACACGAAGCCGTTGATTAGCATGGTGTCAGTAAGCATGAAAAATAAATTGGTCGTTGATCAGGTCTAAAATCATGCCAAACAATAATATTAATTCGGCATGTTGATAAATCAAGGAAACCAAATTAATAAGGTAAGGGAACGAGTCTTCCCTATTTGCACACATGCGTGAAGGTTTCGAGCTCCCAAATCAAGGACCCAGAGTTCGAGGCTTGTTGGACTTCCGACGGTGGATTCGGACGATCGCTATCGTGAAGATCGACTGTGTCGGCGAGAGCGCCCCTGCATCTGCTTTCATGAAGCAGCCTTCCGGCGGTATACCGCTAACTTGCCGAGCGCCCGAGCATGACTCGATCTCCTGTAAACGGCGTCTTCAGCATACCGAACGTGGTATATTGGTGCAATTTGTCCATGCAAAAAAGACCTCATGCGGTCAGTAGATTATCAGTTGTAATAATAGGCTCATCTGGTGCGAGCCAAGCATAAGAGATAAAAAACAAATAAACAAGAAAGAATATTCCCTGTAGATCCTGTGCTGGGCAGATCAGTATTAGGACTTTCTCCAAATCTCCACATCGTGACCTCGGGACTTGACGCGGAGGACTCCGTCGCGGCCTCATGGTAACAGGATTTAAACAAGAACTCCGAGTCGACTTCATCCAGCTAAGGTTGTCGCCGACTTGATCTCGTGGTGGCGTGATCAATGGGACGCGGCACGACTCGTTGATTTCGGTGGGAAGCACCGAGAGTTCGTGACATCGCTGACCCATCGCGGCAGCTTGCGAATCTTGAGACTTCACACAACAACCAACACAAGTGCACTACAGCGGCGGACAAGTAAAACCCGTAGCGGCGGTTACGAAACTTCGCCCGCCGCTAATGTGGCGCGCGGGCACTGTTACAAAGGACCGCCGCTACAAAAGATTAGTAGCGGCAGACCGTAACGTCGACCGCCGCTACGATTTGTAGCGGCGCATGCTGTTTCAAACCGCCGCTACAAATTTTTGTCCGCCGCTACAAATGCGTTTGTAGCGGCACGCTCATGTCAGTCTGCCGCTACAAAGCCGGCGTTGACGAGGAACAGAGGCGGCTTTGTCGCCTCTTTCACGAGCGGAACAGCGGCGGCGGAAGCCTCGGAACATCGCGCGCCTATAAAATCGGCGCCGCGCGCGTCTTTATCCACAGCCGCCGCTCTCCGTCTCTCCTCCACAGCTCCCCGCCGCTCCGCCGTCCCTCCTCCGCCGCGCGCCAGCTCCTGCGCTCCGGCCCGCTCCCACGCGCTCCACCGGCCATGCCGCGCCACTGCCACCGCTGCGCCACCCCCACCACCGAGGGCACCTGCCCCGCGACAGAGCATTTCCCCCGTGCAACCCCCTTCCGGTCACCCCGCCGCGCTCCCACGACGGCGTTGGCAGATCATCTGACGCCGGGCTGCTCGTCCGTGTTAGGAGCAGTCCCTCCGGCAAGCTCACGTACCTGTGCCCCATTTGCCCCGGCGTGGAGACCGACTCCATGGGGAGGATGATGATGCATGTGATGGAGATGCGTAGGTTGGAGGACGTGCACGCGGTGGGGGAACCGCCACCATAACCTTGCTCGCAACCATGGTTGGGAGTAATGCGTGCGCCGACGACCACGCGAAATGGTGGCGAAGCTTGGAGAAAGATGCCGCCGCCGACCGCGCACCATGGTGGCCAACATTTTGGGAGCCGACCACTAGTACTTGTTTAGTTTGTTAGGTCGTTGTTAACTTGTACTTTGTTGTATTCCCCATGTTTAGTTTTATTTGTTATGTGCATGTTGCTTGGTTAGTTAGTTAGTTAGTGTGCACATGTGTGTACTTGTGTATTTGTTATGTGCACGTGGCTCTGTCATTGCGCAAGTATTTTAAAAATGTTTGTGCCATTTGTAGCGGCGGCACACGTTTCAGTCCGCCACTACAAAGCTTGTTTTGTAGCGGCGGCCCTTGTTACGGTCCGCCGCTACGAATCATCTGTAGCGGCGGACCACGTTTCTGCCCGCCGCTACAAAGCGGCTGGGGTATATAATGGCCCTCGGGCCGCTCACTCTTTCACTCGAACAGTGGTGGCTCGATTTTTTCGATAATTTTGCAAAAACAAGGGGGGAAGGTTTTGAATTTGTTTTTTTTTGGATGAGATTGTAGATTAAGGTAAACCGAAGTGATTCCATGTGTTTATTTCACATTTCGTGGTAAAATCAAGCTCAATTTTGAGTTTGAAATTTGGATGGATTTCATCCAAATTCGTCGAAATTCTCTTGATTTGTGGTGTTAGTGTGGTTTTGGATTGTACTGTAGGACAGCCTTCACCATGTGTTTGCATTACTTTCAATTTGAGTCCCTCTCTTAACCACTTTTTATTATGTACACCTAGATCTAGTTAGAGTTTGCTTAGGGAGAGAGAGAAGGTGAATGGGATGGAGGTAGGAGAAGAGGGGGAATATAGTCATATTTTTATTGTAATTTGAGTTTGCTTATGATATGTAAATTTGTTATGTTACATACTATACTTCTTCATATTAAATTTATTCATTCGTGTTATTAGTTCTCACATATTCTCCATTTTAATTGATAAAATTCCATGGAAGGTGCGAGATGAAAAGAACTTGGATGTACGACGTGCCAAGACCGGGGGAGTATTTCTCCTTCATCTCTCAACGTTCATCGAAGCTGCCAAACAACATGCTAAGAGCGAAGAGACGGTTGATATGTATTGTCCATAGATTGACTGCAAGAATGAGAAGCTCTGGACGGATACGACTGTGATCAGTTCACATGGTTAAGAGAGGGTTTATGCCGGGGTACACGACGTGGACAAAACACGGTGAAATGGATGAGCCGTCAGATGCGGTTGACATTGAAGTGGATGAGCCGATTGAGGTGGATGACTCACCATCGGGGATCGACATCGGTGTGGTAAGAGTTGAGGTAGGAGCGGCAGACGATGCTCATGACACCGGTAATGATTTTAATGTCGAGAAAATGTTGCGTCATGTTGAAGCGCAAGTGTTAATGGCTGGGACAGCAAAATGACTTGATAACTTTGAGACACTAGAAAAGAAGGCGTCGAAGGACCTTCTTTACGAGGAATCAAAGGGATGTGAAAAGGAGTTTACTGTGTTGCGTACTGCCCTTGAGCTCATGAAACTAAAGGTAATCCACGGGTGGTCCGATGCTAGTTTCACAGATGTGTTGCAATTGCTCGGAGATGTGTTGCCGAAGCCTAACTCCCTGCCCAAGACCACCTACCTTGCAAAGAAGCTGATATCCCCACTATCGTTGGGCATGCAAAAAATTCATGCGTGTCCAAATCTGCATTTTGTATCGTAAAGAGTACGAAAATGCCTGCGATGTCCGAGGTGCAATCACAGCTGTTACAAAAGGCATGCCGACTACGATGCTGACAACGATCACACTGTTGGTGGTAGGAAGAAGAATACAAAGAAGAAGCAAGGACGGAAGAGGAAGAAGAGTAATACCGTCGATGACGATGATAGGAAGGTTCCCGCTCTTGTAATGTGGTACCTACCTGTGGTCGATCGTCTGAGGCGTATGTTCGCCAACCCCAGAGATGCCCAATTGATGACATGGCACACGCGTAAGGGGGATGATAACCTTCGACACCCTGCCGATGGAAGTCAGTGGAAAAACTTCAACACAATGCATAAAGAATTCGCCGATGAAACAAGGAATATACGGTTCATGTTGAGTACAGACAGAATGAATCATTTCGGCCAAATGAGGAACCCCCACAGCACTTGACCAGTGATCATGTCAATGTACAACAGCCCCTCCTGGTTGTTGACATGTCTCATATCTGGCCCTGAGGAACCAGGTATCGATATAGATGTGTTTTTGGAACCTTTGATGGAAGACATGCCAAAACTATGGTTAGAGGGGGTACGTATGTGGGACGAGTATAGGCGAGAGTACTTCACCCTGAAAGCCATCATTTTTGTCACAATAAATGATTGCCCTGCACTGAGAACGCTATCAGGACAGGTCAAAGGCAAGGCGGCGTGTGTAGTATGCGTTGGCGATACATCCCATGTGTATCTACCAAGTTCAAAGAAGCTAGTGTACATGCGACATCGGCGATTCTTACCGAGAACCCACGAGTATCACCGGATGTCTAGAGACTTTGATGGTACGGTTGAGAACGGTATAGCTCCCCGCCGCTGCACCGGCAGGATTGTGTTTGACATGGTCAAAAACATCAGTGTTGTTTATGGGAAGCTGGTGAAGGGAGCCAATAAGTCAACAGCTCCAAAGGATGTGCCGTTTAAGAAGCAATCGGTATTCTACAGATACCTCGACTACTGGAAAGAGTTGGAAGTGCCTCATGCCATCGACTGGATGCACGTTGGCAAGGGTGTCTTAGATAGCACGTCCAGACTCTTACTCGACATACCCGGCAAGACAAAGGATGGCCTCAGGGCACGTAGAGATCTAGTCGAGTTGGGAATAAGGCAATGGAAAGTACCAACTTCCCCCCGCAAGCTACACTCTTACTCTGGAGGAGAAAAAAGCGTTCTACAAGTGCTTACACAGGATTAAAGTCCCGACCGGTTTCTCATCGAATATCAAGAATCTTGTTAACATGGAAGAGTTGAAGATAAGGGGCTACAACAGTCATGATTGCCATACAATGCTTTCGGTGTTCCTCACTATCATGATCCGAGCTATCAAACCAGAGTACGTAAAGTTGGCAATCACTCGCATGTGCTACTTCTTCAATGCAATCGGGAAGAAAGTGATCAGTTTTGACGAGTTGGAATATCTACGGACCCACATAAAGGAAACAATGTGCATGCTTCAGATGTGCTTCCCTCCATCCTTCTTTGATACGATGGAACACTTCATGATTCATATAGTTGATCCGATATTTGCACTTGGCCCTGTGTACCTACATCACAGTTTCCGTTCGAGCGGTTCATGTACGTTATGAAGCGATATGTATGGACCCGTTCTCACCCAGAGAGTTCGATGATTGAGGGTTACATGACGGAGGAGATCATTGAGTGTTTCTTGGATTACATTAAAGACGGAAAGTCGATTGGTCTTTCAGTGTCTCGTCATGAGGGCAGGCTATCTGGGAAAGGGACCGCCGGTAGGAAATCATTCCTCGTTCGTGATTACAAAGAGGTGGAGAAAGCACATTTCAGCATCTTGCAGCAGCTGAAGATTGTGGGGCCGTACTTTGAGAAACACCTGCACGAGCTTTGCAACAACAATGAGGGATGCTCAGATGATTGGAGCATAAAGGAGCACAAGCGTTGCTTCACCTCTTGGTTGAGCAATCTGGACCTACCAAGTGGTGATACAATGGATGAGAAAATGTTGAGAAGGTTGGCTAGTCGCCCGTCAATGTCTGTGGTGACCTTTCAGGCATATGACATCAATGTTTTCACCTTTCACACCAGTCAGAAGGACAAAAGGAGCAAGTATCAAAACTACGGGGTTCGAATAGAATCCTATGACGCAGAAGGCACGTTGACTTCATCCTATGGGTACATTGAGGAAATATGGGAACTAGACTATGGAGAAAATTTACAGGTCCCTATATTTCGGTGCAAGTGGGTGAAGCATCTAGCTGGTGTGCGAATAGACGAATATGGGTTCCAAATCGTGGATCTCGGCAATGTAGGTTACAAAGATGAGGATACTCGCCCCGTGGGTGGAACAAGTGTTTTATTCACCCGACCCCGATGATCAAAAGCAGTGCATCGTTGTTCCCGATAAACAAAGAATCGTGGGTGTAGAGAATGTGGAAGATGAAGATGAATACAATCAGTACAATGAGGTGCTATTTTTTGTAGATCCAACAAAGTTGAAAGTCGTAGAAGCAAGACTCAGCTATTCAACTGACATGCCTTACATGCGCACCGATTGCGACGAAAAAGAAGTGAAGGGATAACTGATCAATGTTGACGGCTGTTAAGTTACGTTTTCAGCCGTCAATTCCTGCATAAAAGAGATAACGATGAACACCAAACATAGTGGTAGGAGTTTATTACTAAGGAATTCTACGAGTGTTGGTGAAATTATGCATGCAGGTGACTTAAGGCCAAAATGAGGAGGAAACACAACCTAAAAGGCCACATCACACAACCCCTATCAATCGACGGTCATTGCCTGGGCTGGATACGGGATAATTGGGCCAAAACTCCAGAAAGTCCCATAACAAGTTAAGCTCTAACACTTGAAACAACAAGAGGAGGCCCGGAGGAGCAAGCTGGCCAAAGGAGAGGGCCAGAAGAGCCAAACCCAGACCGGCCGGTCTCAAGGACCGGTCGGTCCCTAATGGGCTCCCCTCTGGCCCATCTTTGGCGAGGCGGTTCCCATCGCCTTCCTGAGGTCGGTTCGCTTGCTGGTATGGAAACTTATATGGGGAAACCGCATCTACAACCGCCTCAAAGAAAGTACAAAAGGAGGGGTACCCCCCTCCATGGAAACACACAACAGCACAAGAAGCAGAATAGCTCTCCACTTCATAGGCAGTAGTGCCTCTTGTATACTTGTAGAATTGGGAGAGAGCAAGGAAGAGTATAGGAGAAGTTCTTCCTTCGTTGGAGTTCTTCTCTAGCTTGTACCTTGGAGAATACTTCCTTTCTTAGTAAGTGTTCTTGATCTCTTATGCTAGTGAGGTTCTTGTTCAAGTAAGTTCTTGTTCATAGTTTCTTACGGGATCATCGCTCTATCTTGTTAGAGTACCTTGCCTTTCGTTTAGCTAGCCCAGGTTAAGGTAGTAATCGATAGCTTAGACGTGGTGTCTAGGTTATAGGTTATCTTTGTTTGCTGCGTGCTCCATGGTTTGTAGAGGTAGGCGGTAGGTGGTGACAGCCCTATCCGTCCTTCGTAATCCTCCACGTTCGGGTACATAGTAGAGCTGTAGGCCGGAGTCACTTGGCAGACCAGGTGTAAGCCGGCGCCCGAAGTAAGCAATTATAGGCGGGACTTGTCTTTGTCTAGGAATCTCATCCGTAGGAATCCTCTCTGCCCACGCCTATCATACTTCTTGGTGTCCTTGGACGAACTAGAATAGAAGAGAAATACACACCATTCCTTTGGGAAATTATAATTAACGATACCCTTGAATACTCACGGGTGAAGTGCTACAACGGTATTCTCCGTGCGCTTGCGGATTTATCTGTGACGTTAAGAAATACCAACAAGCATTTCTGGCGCCGTTGCCGGGGAGCGGTTGTTGTATGATCTTCGAACCTAGGTTGTCCTCGTATTGTATGCTTTTTTCTTTTATTGCTTTTCTTTAGTCCATCATCGAGCTTCCACCACCTATCCTTTGTATCCTCTTCCTTATCTTTATCCTTTCACTTGAAAAACACCAAAAACATATATCATGGAGCCACAACCTACACTCAAATAATTCTCTGCTCCAAGGGGAGAGTTCATAGAGCCACCGTCATCTTCCAAACGTATTTCAACATCTGGCTACAAACTCCACCCTGGCTTTATAGCCATGGTACGGGAACATCCTTTCTTTGGCCTTGACCAAGAAAATCCTTATCATCATTTGCGAGAGTTCGAGCAATTGTGTTCATGTCTCTCCAAGGCATGACACAAGAAACTTTGAAATGGAAGTTGTTTCCTTTCTCCCTTCAAGAGAAAGCAAGACAATGGTATGATTTCGCGTCGGAAGTACGAATGGGGATTCGGAAGGACTTCGAGATAAATTCTGTCTTGCCTTCTTTCCTCTGTCCCGTATCGTTGCTCTCCGTAGGGAAATTTTCATTTTCTCGCAGAATGAAAAGGAGTCTGTAGGTGCGGCCTGGGCTAGGTTCTCTTTGCTAAATCATTCTGGCCCAAACTTGTCTAGTCCCGACCTCATGTTGCTACAACATTTCTATATGGGTCTAGACAAGGAATCCGTCCTATATCTTGACATCACTGCTGGAGGTTCTTTTGCACTCAAAACCTCGATAGAAGGAAGAGAGATCTTGGATCTATCACAGAAAATACTTCCTTCGTCAATGACCATAGTGAACCCCGCCAAGAGCCATCCATGTCAAGCCATGAGGAACCCTCAACAGTCGAATCCAACTCTTCATCTTCCTCATCACAAGATTCGCATGTTGAGCCCTTTCCCATACAAAGAACAATGATAGAGAAAGAAGAAATTGAACCTCTTGAGTTCTCATACAAATTCAAGGAGTATCTTGAGAAACACTTTAGAAATACCTCGAATTGCATTTGGAAACAGAAGCCTATGGTACTCCCTCCTCCTTTTGATCCTAATAACAAACCTTGAAAATCCGCTTCTGCCTTTCGCTCAAAACATCGAATAGTGCAGTCTCATAATCCCGAGCAAATCCGCTTGAGGAAGTTATGTTTGTATCATCTTTCGTACCTACTAAGCCTGCTTTATATGAGGATGCGAAGTTTTCCAACAAAAGAGAGGATGAGTTGGGAGAAACTTTTCACCTTTCTAAAACCGTACGGTCTTCACCACCATCATTTTGTCTTGAGCCTCTTCCCTCTGGTCCTCCATGCATTGTTCTTGATTATGATCAAGAACTTCTAGAAGAAAACCCTTGGGCCATGGAATTCCTTGAGGCACCGACTCTAGAGTGTGAAGAAAAGAATTATGTCAAGGAGCATGAGAGCTTCTTCCTTGAATAACAACATGATACATGCTCATACCATGAACCTCTAGAGTCAAATTCCCTTAGTGCCAAAACCACGCTAGATGTCTACAACCTCATTTGTGCTTCCTTTTGTTACTTGTTCTTTAGGATGGTTGTCGATGCTTTCGTTTATCATAAATATTGCAAATCTCGTGGTTGCATTTTCGGCATTAACCTTGCAGATCATTCTCCGGGACCTCATAGACAAACTGAACGTGACGGAGAAAAGTCTTGCTCGTTAGACTTAAAATGACGATGCCCTGGCCGACAGGATAACCGACAGTTATCTCATATTTACTTTTCCACACATGCATAGTTGAATTTTTCACCAATTTGCATCCATGCATATTTCAAAATTTCACATGCATTTTGCAAATTTCAATTTCTCCTCGACATGCATATTTCTGCATTTTTGCATGTTTGAAATCATCCAACTTGAATTTGGGAGTTTTCAAACCACTTCGCATTTTGCACGTTAAAAGAAAAAAACTTTTTGTTTCTTTTGAGAAAATAAATTTGGAAAAATGAATTTGGGACAACAACCTTTTGTTGGAAAATGCTTTGAGCAAAGATTTTGGAGTAATTTTGGCACGGGCCCCTCTGACTTTTCACATAGCCATTGGGGTGCTATTGGCCAAGTCGGACTTTATTTCTATATTTTTGGAGAAAGGGTGCTTGAAGTCTTCACTTTCATTCCCATTCCACTCAAGCACTCTCTCAAACTTCTTGCTCTCACTTTTCTCCAAGTGTTCATATTGTTTTGTCTCAAATTCAAGAAAAAGATTTTCCTTTTCTTCTTTTATGTTTTGTTTGCATTTTTGAGTTGCGAAAAACTTTGCAAGAGCAACCAACGGGTGTTCCATCATGTTTACACTAACGTAACCCGCTCTCGAGTTTGCTCTTGTGTTCTTGCTCTTGTGTGCAGCCATAAACAAGGCCAACAAGCGGTTGTTCAGCGCGTTGAAGAAGACAACAAACTCAAACCCAAGTCACTCTCGACGTGACTCAAATTCGTCCTCTCCATCGAGCTCGTGTCTAGCCTAAGAAGGCAGCACAAAGAACCTCACGATGATCCCATGGGAGAGGACCACAATGACAACAACACGTCGAGACTCCTTGTCAAACACCAATCTTGTATTGGTGGATGATCAGGAGGATTACTTGAGCAAGTCAAGAAATGCAGTCATGGAGGAGCCACCACCACAGCCCATAGCCTATGAATATCAAGCGGGATGGAGCCAACTAGGTATACACCTGGTTGGGCCCAATCCCCGTAACCATATGAGGCTGGAGGTTAATCATGACAAACGGTGGCAGCTAACCATCGATGACAATTCGCCAACATCAACGCCGCACTACAACAAAGCCAAGACAATCTCAAGGCCTACAACCACAACATGGGGCTCAACCCCAATCAAAGGCTATGAGCAAAGAACAAGTGTGGGGAGGATCCCTCCCCCACTAAGGTAACTTGTATCGCAACTTGTATCTTTTTGCTTTCACCTTGCATGATAAGATAAAAAGAAAATAAACTTTAAACAAAAGAATAATAAAACAAAATAAATAAATAAATTAGGTGCTATAGTTTACTTCCCTTTTCAAACATAGCATGTGCCTTGAGTTTTCTAGTTCAATAAATTTTGGCTCCCCGGTTTTCAAAACCGGTAGAGTCCTTTTTGTTTTCATGTTTTTGTTTGTTTCAAATAAGGAAGCCAGGTGCAAGCACAAGTGTGGGGGAGATCTCTCGAGTTCTTCATATGCACAAATTCGAGATCTCCCCACGAATAAATGGTGCACAACAACAAATGAACTAGCATACAAAAGACGAAGGCAAGAGGACACAAGGATGGTTGAGCCAAACACCTTGTCCGGCTAACCCTCCATTGTACCCTCTTGGCCTCCACTTCCTCATGTTCAATGGTTCGCGCCTCCTATTGCTCTATCTCCCAGATTCATGAGTTAAATAATTCTTTTTGAGATAATCACTAAAATTTGACTCAAAACTAAAATGAATCTCGATATCTCCTCAACGAACATACTTCCCTTTGGTTGGCCTGCATACTCTTATTCCTCGCATCATACACCTGCTGCTTGTGAACACCTTTCTCATAGGAACTCATGTTTATCTAAGTAGTTGGCGAGTGTGATCTGGTTGGATGAGAGGAATCTTTGCTCTGCCTGTGTGAAGTACTTGGGAATTTATCTTGCAAAAACTTAAAATCCATAGCTTTACACTCCTCAATGATCTTATTTTCCTACCAAAGCCATATGATGATCATATTGAAAACCCTACACACATATGCTACTTGTTATTGCTTTGAGCTTTGTCAAATTGTTGTGACCCTTGTGAGAAGTTTGTCATACTTTCATGATCAAGATCACGTACACTCCACCACATATGCTAATCTTCTACACTGGAAATTAGCAACACTCTTTTTCCATCCACCCAATAAATACACCTTCATATGCTACACTTCTACACTGGAAGTTAGCAATATGTTCTTCCATCCATCCACCAAATAAAATACTCCATCACAAGTTGACTGAGTTCTCACTCCAAATACCGTTGCAAAAGAGACATGGCTATCATGAAAAAAAATATAGAGGAAAAAAATGCTTGCTCATAAACATGATGAGCATGGTGATATAGAAAAAAAAAAGAAAAAAAGACGAAGAAAGAGATAGAAAGAAAAGATAGCCATGCTCTCAAATAAAATAAATCAAACAGGAGAGAGAGAGATCATTTCAACAAGGAGTTTCCATCATTTTTCCTTCATCATCCACATATCCACACACATGCACATTCTTGATCAGGTTGATGACTTGTTTTCTCCTTGTATCCGTTTTTGACTTGGCAATATAAGTGATACAAGTATGCCGCTCTTTCGTTCCTTACCAAGCTCCACATAAGCCTTTTATAGAAGTAAGATGAAAAGAGGCAACCCTATGCCTTGGTGAGGACTCATACACCTTGAGCGATCCGAGAGAATCATTTGAGGAGTGCAGCTATGTTTTATTTTGAAAACATATCAAAAACCCAATGTACTCAACAGAAGGAGTGGAAGTGACTTGAATCATTACCGTTCCATTCCTCAACCACCCAAAAAGACATGCTAGACACTTCAAAGTTCACAGGTACAGGTATGGCCTGGAATAACTTGTATGCTAGCATCATGCCAAAGGAAGTGTTGTTTCACCTAAGTCCTTCACCTTCACTCGAGGACGAGCAAAGGCTCAAGTGTGGGGGCGTTGTTGACGGCTGTTAAGTCACGTTTTCAGCTGTCAATTCCTGCATAAAAGAGATAACGATGAACACCAAACATAGTGGTAGGAGTTTATTACTAACGAATTCTACGAGTGTTGGTGAAATTATGCATGCAGTTGACTTAAGGCCTAAATGAGGAGGAAACACAACATAAAAGGCCACATCACACCACCCCTATCAATCGACGGTCATTGCCTGGGCTGGACACGGGATAATTGGGTTAAAACTCCAGAAAGTCCCATAACAAGTTAAGCTCCAACACTTGAAACAACAAGAGGAGGCCCAGAGGAGCAAGCTGGCCAAAGGAGAGGCCAGAAGTGCAAAAACCCAGACCGGCCGGTCTCGGGGACCGGTTGGTCCCTAATGGGCTCCCCTTGGCCCATCTTTGGCGAGGCGGTTCCCACCGCCTTCCTGAGGTCAGTTCGCTTGCTGGTATGGAAACTTCTATGGGGAAAACCGCACCTACAACCGCCTCAAAGAAAGTACAAAAGGAGGGGTACCCCCTCCATGGAAACACACAACAACACAAGAAGCAGAATAGCTCTCCACTTCATAGGCGGTACAGCCTCTTGTATACTTGTAGAATAGGGAGAGAGCAAGTAAGAGTATAGGAGAAGTTCTTCCTTCGTTGGAGTTCTTCTCTAGCTTGTACCTTGGAGAATACTTCCTTTCTTAGTAAGTGTTCTTGATCTTTTATGTTTGTGAGGTTCTTGTTCAAGTAAGTTCTTCTTCATAGTTGCTTACGGGATCATCGCTCTACCTTGTTAGAGTACATTGCTGTTGGTGCTTTCTAGGTACTCATTTTATATGACAAATAAGGTGTTTTTAATACCTTATTATGTCACTATTGCTAACAATTAACCCCCATTATTATATATATGCGTAGTTTCTGTGTATTCGAAGGAATTGCAGGAAACAGGTAAAAATTGAGAGACTACGGATAAAGAGCAGCCGGAGGCTCGAAGAACGGAGAAATTGGAGGCCGTGCCGGTCGGCACAGCCCCGTGCCGACCGGCACCACGGAGATCGAGCCCAAACATGAAGCCCACTCGGAGAATATGAAGCCCAGAAGAAATGTCAGAGTCGGAGTCGATGAAGTCCAGCCCGCAATCGGAAGGAACTATAAAGAGAAGATCTTGGTCGCGAAACAGGGGGGACGAACAAACAGATAGAGGTTTTGACCTAGGTTGAAGGTTGTGGCGGCGAATACGGTGATCACCGATCATCACCACCAAAAAGGAAGATCGTGCCGACCGGCACACTGCCGTGCCGATCGGCACCTGTGGGACCACGCCAAAATCCCGCGTCCTGCTGTACCCATGTTCATGTGTTGCAGTATGATGCGTGAGTAGATCTCATATTCTCTCCGTGGCGAGAGAAATCTGGTTATGTAACTCTCATGCTTACTATACTCTTTTGTTGTGTTCAGTCTATGTGATGCTTTGAATTCGTATCTGATCAATACGTGTTTATTACATAGTGCAAGAGACCAGTGGGGAGCTATTAACCCTTGTCGTGACAGGATCGGGGCGAACGAAACCACCATGTCTTGTAGAATACTAAACCTATCAATTGAACCATAACCTGAGTTGCATGCCAGTACCCCAAACCATAGGAGAGAATCCTTTCATAACCTTGTTACAACCGCAGGCTCTTTCACCTCTAGTCGTTACTCATCCTTCTCACACACATCTTTTGCTATATTAATTTAGTAGCTTAAATAATAGTTTAAGTCCCGCTTGTTCTCTGTGGTTCGATATTAAACCTTGGAATACTCTAAGGGAAAAAGTGCTACAACTGTACACCGTCCACTTGCGGTATATAAGTAGGTGCGTACAAACGACCAACAAGCACGTTTTCTGGCGCCGTTGCCGGGGAACAAGCCAGTTCTTTTACTATTTATTTATTCTACTAACCTCTAATCCTCTCTTTTCTAGTTTGTTTTTGTGTTTTCTTTCTGTGTTTTCAGGATGGGTACTCCTGAACCGACTCATACGGTTAGGGAGCATTCACTACCGTCTCCAGGATTGCTGATTCCACAAACTTCTGATGAGAAAGTCACTGCTTCGTCATACGTTCTCAACCCAACCATCATCAGTATGGTCGAGAACAGCAAATTCTCTGGGACGAAGGACGAGAACCCGTACACACATCTGCAAGATCTAGAAGTTCTCTGTCAGACCTTTAAGCATGAAGGAGTGCCTCAGAATTGGTACAGATGGTTGCTATTTCCGTTTTCTCTAGATGGAAGAGCTAAGGATTGGTATAAATCTGCAGCCCGTGAAGCTAAAGGAAACTGGGATAAGCTTGTAGGAAATTTCTGTTTGCATTTCTTCCCGCTTCCGAAGGTGCAGAAACTGAGAAGAGAAGTGGTCAACTTTGAGCAAATGAAAGAAGAAACCCTCACGCAAGCATGGTTGCGCTTCCAATCTTTATTGAAGCAAGGGCCCGATCTGGGCATGGATGATAACTTGACTGCTCAGACATTCTATATGTCTCTCGGAGGAACCTCCAGGATGCATCTGGATAGTTCGGCTGGAGGGAGTTTCCTCGACTTGACTGCTACTGCAGGTCTGGATCTTTTAAGTAAGATATCGAAGACTGAAGCTATGCATAGGCATTGGGAAGAATTCCAAGAAGATCCAATTCCCCCTGAAAGGTCGACGCTAGCAAAAGGTTCTTTGGATTTGAAAGCTGAAGCGGAAAGCTGTACAGTATCTGAAGTCGAATTAACAGTAAGAACAGAAGAACCAGCGCAAGGTGATCTGAAAAGATCAAGATTGGAGGAGGTGCCGACCGGCACAGCTCCTGTGCCGATCGGCACAATTGAGCGCCTCGTGCCGACCGGCACAACTCTTGTGCCGACCGGCACGGTTCCTGCTGTTAAAGGAATTTCCAAGGCTGAAGCTGCAATATTAGAGGAGCATGAAAACAGCTTCGTGAATAACTTTCCAAGATCAGTAGGAGATCCAACCTTGAACAATGCTAAACTGTTGGACGAGTTTGAACTGTTGGATTGGATTCCTATAGATTTCAGCTCAAATTTGCTAAATATGAGAAGAACATATGACCCAAGGTATGCCTCTACTACAGGAGTTCAGTATAACTTCCCTAAAAACACTAGAACTTCGGAAATACTGGATAATGTCATCATTGGTGAAGTATTGGGGAAGTTGTATAAGGATGATATGGAAATTGACCAGATGGAGGTTCAACAAGCAAAGAAGCTATTTGATAGTTGTTTTGTCCCATCGCCGTATGAAGGACTATGCGGAGTATATGCAGTTGGCCTTACTAAAGGAACAGAAGTTGATCCTTACATACCATGCGAAATCGGGCATAGAAGCTTTCCTAAAGCATTATGCGATTTTGGTTCCCGCGTCAGTTTGATGACGTATGAAGCATTCATGGATATGCCTTATGACAGAAAAGAAAGATTGCTAGGAACCGAGCTTGAGCTAATCATGGCGGATGGAAGGAGAACTAAACCACTGGGAGTTATCAAAGATATGAACATTGAGGAAAAAAAGAATGCTATACCAGTGGATACTTTTGTTCTTGATAAAGGTGAAGTTGGAGTTGAAGATATTATTTTGGGAAGACCTTTCTTAAAGCTTGTACAAGCCGTTATTGATGCTGGAAAAGGTCATCTCAAATTGACTCTGGGCGGAGAGGAAGTCCTCTTTGAATTCGAAGACCCACCCGTCGTTCAAGAAAGTGAAGACCCACCCTCTCTCCAAGAATTCTTTACAGAAAAGATGAAGAAATCAGTACAGGATACTCAGATCCGTTAAATAAATTGTTTGAAGAATCTGATAGGGAAGAGGCCGAAATCCAAGACTGTGCCGACCGGCACAGGGTCTGTGCCGATCGGCACGGAGGTGGTGCCGACCGGCACGGCGGCGAAGATCCTCAATTTGAGCCTTTGGGTAATCTGGATCCTGGTGCAGCACCGTAAGTCGAACAGAAGCCACTTCCTAACGGTCTAAGGTACGAATACTTAGGCAAAGATAAAACTTATCCCGTCACCATCAATAGTGCTTTGAATGAAGAAGAGACAGAACGTTTGCTTGCTGTTCTGAGAAAATACAAGAAAGCCATCGGATATTGTCTTGATGATATCAAAGGAATAAGCCCAGCTTTTTGCACACATAAGATCAATCTTGAAGAATCAGCCAGGCCAGTCGTTGAAGGCATGCGACGATTGAAAGAGGGCATGAAGGAAGTTGTGAAGAAAGAAGTGCTGAGACTTCTTAATGCAGGAATGATTTATCCTGTTGCTGATAGTGAATGGGTGAGTCCAGTGCATTGCGTGCCAAAGAAAGGAGGACTCACAGTTGTGCCTAATGAGAATAATGAGTTGATCCCTCAACGAACAGTTACAGGATGGCGAATGTGCATTGATTACAGGAAACTGAATACCGCCACAAAGAAAGACCATTATCCATTACCGTTCATCGATGAGATGCTTGAAAGGTTAGCCAAGAACTCTTATTTTTGCTACCTCGATGGTTATAGTGGTTTCTTTCAAATCCCTGTTAGACCTGAAGATCAACATAAGACCACTTTCACTTGTCCTTATGGAACTTATGCTTACCGACGAATGCCATTCGGCCTTTGCAACGCACCAGCCACATTTCAGAGATGCATGAATGCTATATTTGCCGAGTTCATAGAAGACATAATGGAGGTATTTATGGATGACTTCTCTGTTCATGGTACTGATTTTGATCATTGCTTAGCAAATTTAGAGAAAGTACTAAAGAGGTGCGTAGAAGTTGATTTAGTTCTTAATTGGGAGAAATGTCACTTCATGGTAACCGAAGGGATTGTCTTGGGGCATGTTATTTCTAACCGAGGCATTGAAGTAGACAAAGCTAAAATATCCACAGTGGAAAGGTTGCCACCACCTACTGATCTTAAGACGCTGCGATGTTTTCTTGGACATGTAAATTTTAATCGTAGATTTGTCAAGGATTATTCAAAGATTGCTAAGCCATTGACGGAATTGCTGCAAAAGGACGTTGAATTTGAGATGAATGATGAAAGACTTACTGCTTTCCGGAAGTTGAAAGAAGCATTATGTTCTGCACCTATTATGCAACCTCCGGATTGGAATTTACCTTTTGAGATTATGTGCGATGCAAGTGATTATGCAGTAGGAGCGGTTCTTGGACAACGAAAGGAAGGTAAAGTGCATGCTATCTACTATGCTAGTAAAACTCTTAATGAAGCCCAGATTAATTATACAACAACAGAGAAAGAGATGCTAGCTGTTATATTTGCTTTTGAGAAATTTAGATCCTACATCCTCAACTCTAAGGTTATTGTTTATACGGATCATGCTGCTATTAGATATCTTGTCTCTAAAAAGGAGTCGAAACCTAGATTACTTCGTTGGGTTTTGATGTTACAAGAATTTGATTTGGAGATTAGAGACAAGAAAGGGATTGAGAATTCAGTAGCAGATCATCTATCTCGTTTGGTGATTGAGGACAAGGAAGGATGCATTGGTGATGCCATGGCACAAGAGCAGTTATTTCGAGTTAAGGATCATCGAGAATCATGGATGCAAGACATCATAAATGGATTCAAAGGGAAGCTAAATGATTGTAGCAAGAATTCAAGAAGGAAGATTGTTAGTGAAATGAGGAAATTCATATGGGATGATCCTTATTTATACAGATATTGTGAAGATGGAGCTGTTCGAAGGTGCGTACCTCGCGACGAACGCGAAAGCATATTGGAAAAGTGTCATTCATCTGAGTATGGTGGACATTATAGGCACTTTCGAACACAAGCAAAGGTATGGGCTAGTGGATTTTATTGGCCTTCGATGCATGAAGATGCGAAAAGGTATGTTGCTAGATGCCCCCAATGCCAAAGAATTGGAAATGTTAATGCTCGTAATGCTATGCCTTTGAAGTATAACTTGCAAGTTGATATATTCGATGTTTGGGGCATGGATTTTATGGGACCGTTTGTTAATTCTCATGGCTATGAATATATTTTGGTTGCTGTGGACTATGTGTCAAAGTGGGTAGAAGCAATACCATGTCGAAATAGTACAACTAATGAATCCAAGGCAATGTTGAATAAGTACATATTTCCAAGATATGGTGTTCCTAGAGTTATTATCACAGATGGTGGAACTCATTTTACCGGACATGAGTTCACTAAAGCTTTGAAGAAGATGGGTATAGAGCATCGAATTGGAACAGCCTATCATCCACAGACTAATGGCCAAGCAGAGACTTCTAATAAGCAGTTGAAAGGAATTTTGCAGAAAATTGTTACAAGAGAAGGAAAGGATTGGTCAAACAAGTTGAATGGCGCACTTTGGGCTTATCGCACAGCATTCAAGACACCAATAGGTATGACACCCTATCAATTCGTCTATGGAAAGACTTGTCATTTGCCTGTGGAATTAGAACATAGGGCATACTGGGCGATCAAAGAGATGAATTTGGATTTGGATGCTGCTGGAGTGAAAAGAAAGATTCAAATTAGTGAACTCGAGGAAATGCGCCTAAAAGCTTATGAGAATGCAGCAATCTATAAAGAGAAAACAAAGAAGTGGTATGATAAGAAGCTACTGATAAAAGAATTTCACGAAGGAGATAGAGTGCTACTATTCAATTCAAGATTTCGGTTATTCGGTAAAGGCAAATTGAAAAGCAAATGGGATGGACCGTATCTTGTTCATAAAGTTCTTCCTTCCGGAGCTGTTGTTATAATGGATGGAAAGCAAAATACATACACGGTGAATTGCCAATGACTAAAGGTATATCTTGCACCCGAAACTTTTGAGTTAAAGTCATTTGATATATATTATGTGAATTAAGTGATTGGGTGGTCGAGCTTAACGACGTAAAACAAAAGCGCTGTTGTTTTTACTGTTTTTCTATGTGTTTTCTGTTTCTTTGATTTTACTGAGTCGTGCGAGGCAAAGTTGCCTCCGTGCCGACCGGCACAAGCACGTGCCGATCGGCACGGGAGAGTCCGTGTCGTTTTTGAGTCGAGTTTTTGCCCTTCCTCCAAGACATGCTTCGATGACTTCCAAATTTAAGAGATAGAGTCCGTTTGGATCAAGAGAATTAAGGATATATATATGAAGGAGTCGTCCCTGATCTCATTATCAAAAATCGAGCGCCGCCAGAAAACCCTAAGAATACAGAGCAATGCAAGGCCGCGGAATCGGCAGCGGAGGAGACGGTGCCGATCGGCACGACAGAGGTGCCGACCGGCACATCTGTGCCGACCGACACGAAGGAGGTGCCGATCGGCGCGACGGCGAACTTTCGCCAATGAGCCCGACTCTGCCATGGGAGAGCGACAGAAGCCTTAACGCCACCGAGGACAATCCAATTGTCTGGTCGCACTTGAAGCAACGATGGATGTCCAAGAGCGAAGCGGATGCGTTCAATAGAGAGAAGAAGGAGATGGATGAAGCCCTTCGGAAGAAGGTCAGAGAGGTGCTAGTACGCAAAGGTAAATCCAAGGTTGATGATAGCACA
The DNA here is from genome assembly GCA_012490785.1 of Eragrostis nindensis. Classification (NCBI taxonomy): domain Eukaryota; kingdom Viridiplantae; phylum Streptophyta; class Magnoliopsida; order Poales; family Poaceae; genus Eragrostis; species Eragrostis nindensis. The sequence goes on from JAAXCT010000590.1 coordinate 67,422, forward strand.
CCAGTCTCCGGTAGGTACACAATGGATCGACTTCTCGCTATGGAACGTCCTTTCACATATGATGATCTTATCGCATTTGAATCGATCCTTACTGATAGCGAGAGGAAAGAGTTAGACAGAGATTGCTTTCTGACCATCCATAGGTCTCGGCTGAACGATGGGAGAACTTTTGACGGCGGTGCCGACCGGCACGTACCATGTGCCGATCGGCACAGTGTGCCTCCTCGCGTCCTGACTGTCTGGGAAGACCTCCAGGAGAAGATACTACACAAGAATACAAGAGGTTTTGGATGTAAGTGTTTTTACTGTCAGAAAGACCATCAGAGACAGATTGAAAATTATCTAGCTGATCCTGAATGCATCCCTGCGACTTTCGTCTTTGATGATGGATTCCCCGTTGCTCATGGGCGCATGACCCCTAAAGAGATCAATGATGAAATTTAGAGGCGTATTGACAGGGACAATGCTGCACAGAATAGAGCACGCAACCTTGCAGATCTAGAAGCATATTTTGCAAGGAACGGCAGGGGTGCCGACCGGCACACAGCTCGTGCCGATCGGCACGACCTCAAGGTTGTGGATTTTGTTGAGATATCTGATGATTCTTCTGATGATGAGCCAGATCCTAAGAGATCAAAAGAAGTAGAGGGAGTTCGGCGTTCCGCTCGTCTTTCTTCAAAGCCACGAGCAAGATATGCCTCAGAATCGGTGAGCTATATAGAGACAACTCCTGAGCATGAACACCTATTAGCTAATCTTGTTGCGAAGGAGGAAGAAGATCCCGAAGAGGATCCGGAAGAAGATCCCGAGGAGGAACCGATGGAAGACGAGCCCGAACCTGTTGATGCCGAACCACCCAGTGCAGAAGGAGCTACAGGAAGCCTTGCAGGAGCTCAAGGGAGTGCGGGGACGCGCTGTCAAGCAAATGGAGTCTCGTGCCGACCGGCACGGAGCATGTGCCGATCGGCACAGAGGGGTTTTAACAGAAACTCGCCCCTGCGAGATGAGCGTCATGATCGTCCTGCCAACTGTTGCCCAATCTGCAGAAGAAACATCGAACGTCTTTATTATGACATGGAAAGATGCTATAGGCACCATTGGGACATTGATATATGAATTGATGACATGGAGAGCATGGCTGCGGCGGATTACTCTTTTGTCATGCGGAACATTCGAAGCATCTTTAGCATGTTGAGGAGGCATGGCATTTCAGATTAGGTTGGTCTAGTTCTTTTTCTTTTGCAATAGGGACATTGCGACGTTTAAGTGTGGGGGATTCGCCCTTACACTTCTTAAGGTCGTTTGCTTCGATTTAGTTTGGATTGAGTTAGTGTGTGAAGGTGTGAGAGTTTTCTTAGAGAGGTTTGAGATGGTGTGCTTAGTTAAGCTTCGAGGTCAAGAATGATTGCAATGTCTTGAATAAAGTTTGTGTTAGTTGTCAAATCGATGCGTTACCCCATATTCTTGATTTTATTTTTGACGATCGTTTTGCCAATCTACTTGAGTTTATTGAATAATCGCTTGGCTTTATATATTCACTTTCCGAAAACCCCTTCTATCATCATAGTTGAAGCATTTAGCTAAGGATTTGATTTTGTACCTATTACACTTAGCCAAATGAGATGAGAGAAGCCTACACATAAACCTTTTGATAAGAAAGCATCTTTGTCAACTCTTTGCTCTTGATTACGACTAAGCTAGAAGGGAGAAGTTTCATTTGTTCATCTCAGTTTGCTAGCCATCTGTCATCAAATTCTTTCTATCCAAAAACCGATATTTCATCGTTTCTCCCTCCTCCTTGATACAACCTACAAGCAAATGTGAAGTTTAGACAGATTTCGGTTCAAAACATGCTCTGATAGCAGTCTGCAATAAAATAAAAAGAAGAAAAAGAAGAAAATGAGCCAGGTGCCGACCGGCACACACATGTGCCGATCGGCACAGAAGAAAGATAAAGGAAAAAGGTCGAAAAGAAAAAAAAATGAATATTAGAGGAAGCAGACTGCAGAAGGAGTCAAAATTTTCAAAGATCTGTATATACTTCAAGCTTGATCCTATCCTAATTCTATCTCTTTCATTCTCATCTACTTCGTATTACCATTGATCCTTGTGCTTATATTCTGTGTTCTCATAATGGAAACTCCCTTTTAGAAGGCATGATTGAGCGAATTGTTGACTTAGTTGTTCTTTCGATTCAATTTGGTTATACTACTTTCCGAGATCCACAAAAGAGCCTTATATTATAGAATAGGAGAGGGAAGGAAACACATTTGAGCGATTGAGTGAATTCTAAAGCTTTTTGCATTCATCTTACGTGATATGAAGGGAGACAAAAATATTTGTTTGATAAGCCTTGTGATTGATTTGGTCGGCTCAAGTTTTGAGGTGAAATTGTTTTCAAAAATTGAGAGAAAGTCTTGTGGAGGGATACTAACTCGATGAGATGATTGACGATAGCTAAGTTGAAGATTTGTGAGAGTTTTTGCCTCTTAGCATGATGAAAGCACGGTGATGATTTTCTTGATTTGTATTGCTCGAGGACTAGCAATGATTTGAGTGTGGGGGAGCTGTTGGTGCTTTCTAGGTACTCATTTTATATGACAAATAAGGTGTTTTTAATACCTTATTATGTCACTATTGCTAACAATTAACCCCTATTATTATATATATGCGTAGTTTCTGTGTATTCGAAGGAATTGCAGGAAACAGGTAAAAATTGAGAGACTACGGATAAAGAGCAGCCAGAGGCGCGAAGAATGGAGAAATTGGAGGCCGTGCCGGTCGGCACAGCCCCGTGCCGACCGGCACCACGGAGATCGAGCCCAAACATGAAGCCCACTCGGAGAATATGAAGCCCAGAAGAAATGTCAGAGTCGGAGTCGATGAAGTCCAGCCCGCAATCGGAAGGAACTATAAAGAGAAGATCTTGGTCGCGAAACAGGGGGGACGAACAAACAGATAGAGGTTTTGACCTAGGTTGAAGGTTGTGGCGGCGAATACGGCGATCACCGATCATCACCACCAAAAAGGAAGATCGTGCCGACCGGCACACTGCCGTGCCGATCGGCACCTGTGGGACCACGCCAAAATCCCGCGTCCTACTGTACCCATGTTCATGTGTTGCAGTATGATGCGTGAGTGTTGGTATTTCTTAACGATCACAGATAAATCCGCAAGCGCACGGAGAATACCGCTGTAGCATTTCACCCAGGAGTATTCCAAGGTATCGTAATTTATATTTTCCACAGGGAAGACGATGGTTAAGAGAGTACTATGCTCATAGTTAATATCTACATTTAAATGGATCACAGTCCATGCATAGCTAAACAATAATATATGGGTAGTGTGACACACAAGAAAAGGATCAACTCGAATATACATCCAAAGCCAAGTGGAGAAAGAACAAAGAAAAGAGCTAAGTTCCTGATGTACTTCATTATACAGTCGCATAGTATACAACATACACATGCATGCACATCAACTAAGGTTTAGGCATATGCACTCAAGCAAATTGGGCACCGGCTTACCCCTGGTCTGCCAGGCGACTCCGGTCTACAGCTCTACGCCGTACCCGAACGTGGAGGGATACCGAGGACGAATAGGGCTGTCACCACCTACCGTCTACCTCAAACAATCCGTGGGGCACGAGGCATCCAATGTATTCTACCAATCCAAGCACCATGCTTGCATTGCTAAAACATTACTCTAAATCCCCGGCGATGATATGGATCTAGAGCATAATCATAAGGACCATTGGACTCTTGCTTGGATATGCAAATGCATGTAAACCTAAGTATAAACATGGCATGGTATACTACGTACTAGGACACGTGACAATAAGGCAATTATATCCCTACCGCCAGTCCTCTAGGTAATACCCACATAACGAGCATATGAATATCACACTAGCACTATATAAGAAGATTATGATTACTCTATCACATAAGCAAGCCAAGGGTCCACAACCAAACAAGGAACGCTTACCAAAGCTAGACTATATGAAAAGAATAATATTATTAAATAGAATAAAGTCGCAAAAAGAGAAAATGATACAAGAGCCATACCAGAATCTCCAAGACAACTTGGGAACTAGAGTAGCTCTACTCTAAGCCTAACTCCACTAGAGTTTGGAGACTAAACTAATGCAAAGGAGTGATTTCTCTCTTGGTGTGTGTTGTAGCCGGCCGAGCACCCCTCTATTTATAACCCCAATGAGATAGGGGATTAAATAGAGCAAGTGAGAGGCGGTTGAGGAGGATTGGCCGCCAAGGTTGGCCGGCCGGCCTAGGTGGCAGGCCGGCCGGCCACACATTGTGGCGGTTGGCTACCGCCTTCCGCGTGGACGCTTCAGATTGCTCCATGAAGTCGGTCCCGAGGTCGGTTTTCTCCTGGGGTCGGCAGAACTGGAGTAAGAGCCAAGTTTAGGCCCATTGTAGCCCATATTCTAGAAAGTCTTCATTAAGTTCGAGTTGGGCTTCAATATTCTGGTTTTGTGAGCTTCTCGTGGCCCACTGGTGGAGGCCTGCAGGCTGTGGCCGCTGGTGTGGCCGGCCGGCCAGGGATGTAGGCCGGCCGGCCTGTGATTTCTCTCACAGAGGCCTATTTTCTCCAGAAATACTCCTGCACTCATAAATCATCCGAAACTCGTGGAAATTTATTAGTTTAAATAAATATGCGTATAAGAAATGCTAATTCTCCATTATTTGTAGGACTATTGGCGGTCGGAATTGGTACTTAACGACCGTCAACAAACCCCCCAAGCTTAAACTTTTGCTCGTCCCGAGCAAAGCTAAAGACTTGGTTGTGCTGATCAGGAGTTGCTACCATGTCTTACTCCGCAAAAGTACCATGCGTACAACAAATATTCTCCCTCGAATTGAATGAGCTGGCATGGCAACTTACTCTTCCCCTTAGTCCTCATGGAGCTTATTGCTTCTCCTTGCCTTGGGCGGTTGAGAGACAAAACGGTTTGTAGAGTGCTATTTACTCATTCTTTGTTAAACTTTCATTCCAGAGGTTTTCAAAAGATTTTGAAAATAAAAACAAAGTTCCTCAAATGATTCTCTCAAATCGCTCAATGTGTATGATTCCTTACCAAGGCATTGCGTTGTCCTCTTTTCCACCTACTTCTAATAGTTTTATATATGTGGGGCTTGGTAGGGGCAAAGTAAGGCAAACTTGCATCACATATATGCTAAATCAAAAGACCGGATCCAAGGAGAAAGCAAGTCATACAATCTGATCAAGATGTGCATGTGTATGGATATGTGGATGATGGAAAAAAATGATTACTCTGTTTTGTATACCTTCTCTCTCTCTTTTTGTTAATTTTGAGGGAATGGCTAGCTCTTTATTTTTTTTCTTTTTTTTTTCATCATGCTCTACTTGAATGAGCAAGATTTTTTTTTTTTTTTTTGCATAGCCATTCCTCTTTTGCAATGATACTTGGAGAGAGAAAGAGGTATAAAACATGTGGAGTATTTATTTTATGGAATGAGGGGGAAGTATGATGCTAATTTCCAGTGTAGAAATTAAGCATACGAATGTGGTAGAGTGTACGTGATCTTGATCATAAAAGTATGAAAAGCATCTCACAAGGGTCGCAACAATTTTGAAAAAGCTCAATGTAATAACAAGCAGCATATGTATAGGAGTTTTGAAATAAAATCAACATATGGCTTTGGTAGGAATTTCATCATTGAGGAACTTTGAGTTTTATAATTTTGGAAAAAAAAATTCTGGAATTTGAGTCTTACTTAGAAAAAGATCATAGCAACTCTATTAGACCGTATCATATCTCACAACAACCTAGACTTGGATCATGCATTTTTGCTACCCACGAGTTTCAGGTTCAAGAATAAGAGTGCATCCAACAAACTCAAAACTTGGGAGAGTACTACGTTGCAAACACGAACGAGAGAGGGATAAAACAGAGCAACTATTCATCATTTCAACATAGAGAATTAAAACATTCTTATCGCGCATAGAAAACGAAACTACCTTTATTTGTTAGCATATTTTTTTATCTTTATCTTTTTTTTTAATGCAAGAAAACAAAGGAAAGATACAAGTTACCTCAGTGGGGGAGTGATCCCCCCAAGCTTAGTTCTTGCTTGAGTGCGCCAATAACTGCTTGGTTCCTTTCTTCATGGCTGCAACAAAAAGCAAAACAACAAGAACAAACTCGAAACGGGTTATATTAGTGTAATCAAAATGAGCACGCCCGTCGGTTGATCTTGCCAGCTTGAGCATAACTTGCAGATGCAAAACAAAGAAGAGGGAAATCTTTTTGTTGAATTTGAGAAAATTTGGAGAAATGAGAGTAAAGAAGATGAGGAGGGCATTTGGGTGGTGAATGAAATGGATTTGGTATGAAAACATCACCACTCGGCCTTTTTTGTAAAACTTGAAGTTCGATGGCCATATTTGGGGAGGAACAATGACAAGTGGCCGTTAGAAAATAAGGCAAAATGCGAACAATGACCATGTCATGTTAGGTGACCCATTGACGGGGACTCTCCCCCCAAGCTTGGCTCAAAGCCTCCGTTGATTTTTTTTTTTTTGAATAGTGGAGGTTTAGCCAAAGCTCAGCTAGAATTTATGCTAAAAAATTTATTTTCTCCAAAAACAAATGTCCCAAATTCTTTTTTTTAATAAAAAGGAAATGGTTGGAAAAATCCAACATGCAAAATGATTCTGGAAAAACAAACATGCAAATGCAATTGAATTCAAATAAAAGGAAACCAAATATGCAATTGGAAAAATCAAATATGAGATAACTACCGATTTTCCTATCGGCAAGGGCATCATCGTTTTATGTCTGATGAGCAAGACATTATGACGAGTTCGACTGCCATGGGTATTTCAGATTTGCAGTGCAGTTTCTCGGCAACTCGAATCCATCATGCACTACCCTGTTTTCACATGAAGAGAAAACAAGCAAGTGATAGCCTGTATGGGCTATGATCATGTATTTGTAGATATAACTAAGAGCATTTGTAAACTCCTAAACCAAGTGTCTTCCCCGGCAACGGCGCCAGAAATGCTTGTTGGTATTTCTTAACGATCACAGATAAATCCGCAAGCGCACGGAGAATACCGCTGTATCATTTCACCCAGGAGTATTCCAAGGTATCGTAATTTATATTTTTCACAGGGAAGACGATGGTTAAGAGAGTACTATGCTCACAGTTAATATCTACATTTAAATGGATCACAGTCCATGCATAGCTAAACAATAATATATGGGTAGTGTGACACACAAGAAAAGGATCAACTCGAATATACATCCAAAGCCAAGTGGAGAAAGAACAAAGAAAGAGTTAAGTTCCTGATGTACTTCATTATACAGTCGCATAGTATACAACATACACATGCATGCACATCAACTAAGGTTTAGGCATATGCACTCAAGCAAATTGGGCACCGGCTTACCCCTGGTCTGCCAGGCGACTCCGGTCTACAGCTCTACGCCGTACCCGAACGTGGAGGGATACCGAGGACGAATAGGGCTGTCACCACCTACCGTCTACCTCAAACAATCCGTGGGGCACGAGGCATCCAATGTATTCTACCAATCCAAGCACCATGCTTGCATTGCTAAAACATTACTCTAAATCCCCGGCGATGATATGGATCTAGAGCATAATCATAAGGACCATTGGACTCTTGCTTGGATATGCAAATGCATGTAAACCTAAGTATAAACATAGCATGGTACACTACGTACTAGGACACGTGACAATAAGGCAATTATATCCCTACCGCCAGTCCTCTAGGTAATATCCACATAACGAGCATATGAATATCACACTAGCACTATATAAGAAGATTATGATTACTCTATCACATAAGCAAGCCAAGGGTCCACAACCAAACAAGGAACGCTTAACCAAAGCTAGACTATATGAAAAGAATAATATTATTAAATAGAATAAAGTCGCAAAAAGAGAAAAATGATACAAGAGCCATACCAGAATCTCCAAGACAACTTGGGAACTAGAGTAGCTCTACTCTAAGCCTAACTCCACTAGAGTTTGGAGACTAAACTAATGCAAAGGAGTGATTTCCTCTTGGTGTGTGTTGTAGCCGGCCGAGCACCCCTCTATTTATAGCCCAAATGAGATAGGGGATTAAATAGAGCAAGTGAGAGGCGGTTGAGGAGGATTGGCCGCCAAGGTTGGCCGCCGGCCTAGGTGGCAGGCCGGCCGGCCACACATTGTGGCGGTTGGCTACCGCCTTCCGCGTGGACGCTTCAGATTGCTCCATGAAGTCGGTCCCGAGGTCGGTTTTCTCCTGGGGTCGGCAGAACTGGAGTAAGAGCCAAGTTTAGGCCCATTGTAGCCCATATTCTAGAAAGTCTTCATTAAGTTCGACTTGGGCTTCAATATTCTGGTTTTGTGAGCTTCTCGTGGCCCACTGGTGGAGGCCTGCAGGCTGTGGCCGCTGGGTGTGGCCGGCCGGCCAGGGATGTAGGCCGGCCGGCCTGTGATTTCTCTCACAGAGGTCCATTTTCTCCAGAAATACTCCTGCACTCATAAATCATCCGAAACTCGTGGAAATTTATTAGTTTAAATAAATATGCGTATAAGAAATGCTAATTCTCCATTATTTGTAGGACTATTGGCGGTCGGAATTGGTACTTAACGACCGTCAACAGTGAGTAGATCTCATATTCTCTCCGTGGCGAGGGAAATCTGGTTATGTAACTCTCATGCTTACTATACTCTTTTGATGTGTTCAGTCTATGTGATGCTTTGAGCTCGTATCTGATCAATACGTGTTTATTACATAGTGCAAGAAACCAGTGGGGAGCTATTAACCCTTGTCATGACAGGATCGGGGCGAACGAAACCACCATGTCTTGTAGAATACTAAACCTATCAATTGAACCATAACCTGAGTTGCATGCCAGCACCCCAAACCATAGGAGAGAATCCTTTCATAACCTTGTTACAACCGCAGGCTCTTTCACCTCTAGTTGTTACTCATCCTTCTCACACACATCTTTTGCTATATTAATTTAGTAGCTTAAATAATTGTTGAAGTCCCGCTTGTTCTCTGTGGTTCGATATTAAACCTTGAAATACTCTAAGGGAAAAAGTGCTACAACTGTACACCGTCCACTTGCGGTATATAAGTAGGTGCGTACAAACGACTAACAATTGCCTTTCGTTCAGCTAGCCTAGGTTAAGGTAGTAATCGATAGCTTAGATGTGGTGTTGTTGGCGGTCGTTAAACCCTGTTTTGACCGCCACAATACCGGTAAATAAAGGTATGTCACCAAGATTCTATGCATAGTAGTTAGGATTAATGCTACTCCACAAGTTTTGGTGATATTTGGATGCAGGAGGGAAATATGGAGGAAAGTGGGCCCAGCTGGCACAAAGACAGGCCGGCCGGCCCGACCCACAGGCCGGCCGGCCCCACAAGATGGCTCCAGGCCACGGCCTTCCTCCGGTGGGCTACAAACAGGCCCACAACGTATAATCAAAAGCCTGTTCAGAAGAATTCCACCGACGTTCTAGAAGGTGGGTCGTTTGGGCCTCAACTTGGCCCTCACTCCTCTTCTGCCGCCCCCCACGAAGCCACCGACTGGACAACCGCCATCAGGAGCAAATCTGGAGCGTCCATAGGCGAGGCGGTGGCAAACCGCCACAATAGGCGGCCGGCCGGCCTACTTGGCCGGCCGGCCTAGCATGGTGGGCCCGGCTCTCCAGCTTCGGCCATATATTTCCCACCGCCATGGTGAAGCTATAAATAGCCCTGGCCGGCTGCAGAAACAATTCGCACCTCAGTACATCATGGAAGAACACTCCACTTGTGTAGAGTAGGATTAGTATTTTAGTTATGGGAGTTAGAGTAGAAGTGAGAGCTTCGCTCGGAGCTCCGGAGTTCTCTTCGGAGTTTGGGTAAAGTTCTCGTGTATCTTTTCTTTTATACTTTCTTTAATATAATTATTTTCTTATTTATTTATTTTCTTATTTATTTAATTTAGTTTTCCTTTTAGTTTATATTTATTTATTTAAGTAATTATTATAGAGAAATTCTTGTGTTGGATCCACGTCTGTGTATGGTAGATACGAATGAGTTGTTTGCTTGAGGACTGGCAGTAGGGACATAATTGCCTTATTGTCACGTGTCCTGCACAATTTATTTGGATTTATTGTTCATGGGTGGCTTGCTCTTTGGCCAAGAGTAAGTTACTAGGATAGTTGTAAGCAAGGTGCTTGGAATTGTTCTAGCGTGTTTTGCCCTCAACCCCACTGGATGATGTGGTAGCCACGAGTGTAGGTGACAGCTACACCGGTCTCTGTAGTCCACCACGTTCGGGTTGAGTGTGTAGGGGTCTAGACGCGGTCCGTTGACCGGATACATTGAACCTAGTTCTCGGGTTGCGTGTCTTGGCGGCGGCCGTGCCCCTGATGCACTTGAATGTATCTGTAATGAAAGCTTAAGTAAATAATGGTAGACTATCGTGAAACTAAATGCTAACCCTAGGCTGACTGATACCTTCTTCTCGTTGTCCTCCCAAACTAAATGCTAACTCCTTGTTATCTATATCAATGGATGTTCTCCTGAGTGCCACACATATCAAACATCTGTCCCCCTGCTTTGGTCTAGTTTGCAAGTTATAAATAATAGATGTTTCTTTGTTAATTCATGATATTCTTAGCCTTGCTTCCCTGTGGAAAAATATAAATACGATAACCTTGGAACACTCCTGGGTGAAATGCTACAATGGTATTCCGTGCGCTTGCGGAAATTGAATTTAATCTTTTTGCGTAAGAAACGCCAACAAGCATTTCTGGCGCCGTTGCCGGGGAAGCAATGGTTTAAGATATCTTTGATTGACATCGACTATCTGTTATGTTAATTTGCTGCTAGCCTAAGTATCCACCTGCATTTTGTTTAAGCATATCACCATCACATTTGCATTGGTTTCTTTTCAATCCATCTGCATATTTAATTCCCCTCCATCCCACCCCGCTGCATTTAAAAAAAAGAGAGAGAACCCGAGCGCCCAATCATAGGCGTGGGGATTTTTTTTAAAAAAAATAAATAAAATAAAAATAAAACCCGAGTGCCCAATCATAGGCCGTGGGTAAATAAATAAAAAAAAATTAAAATAAAAACCCCGAGTGCCCAATCATAGGCCAGGGATTTTGCAAGAAAGGTTGGATTTTTATGACAGGGAGAAGGAAACATATGTGGCGGAACCAAGACGTTCAATGAAGAAATCTATAGCTAAGCCTTGCATTCGACTGCAAAGGCTAAGCTTGGGGAGGAACCGCCAGGTAAGCACCGTATTTATTTCTTGTTTTCCTTGTCATATACCCTCTCCTTTCGAAAAAATAAAATAAAAAAAAAAAATATATATAATAATAAAGTTGTCTGAATGATTCTTTGCCTTATCAATGCAAAGTACATTGAGTTGCTCCTTGATAAAAATATGCTGCATCTTTTTGACCAATGTTGGCGGTCGTTAAACCATGATTTGACCGCCACCCTACCGGTAAATAAATGTATAACACCAAGATTTTGTGCATAGTATATAGGAATAATGCTACTCCACAGGTTTTGGTGGATATTTGGATGCAGGAGTGAATAATGAAGAAAAGTGGGCCCAGCCAGGGAAAATCCCTGGCCGGCTGGCCCCACCCTAGGCCGGCCGGCCCCACCTGGTGGCCGCAGGCCCCAGGCTTCCTCCAGTGGGCTGGAAACTAATTAACCACGCACAATTCAGGACCAGCCCAGAATTCCACCGTCATTCTAGAAGGTGGGCCATTTGGGGCTTTACTTGGCCCTCACTTCAATTCTGCCGACCCCAGCAACTAGTCGACCTTCAGACCGCCTTCAGTGAGTGATCTGGAGCGTTGAGGCAGAAGTCGGTGGCAAACCGCCACAAGGGACGGCCGGCCGGCCACCCCCCTAGGCCGACCGGCTGGCTTTGGCGGCGCCGCCTCTCCAAAGTCGGCAGACGTGCTTCCACCGCCTTGGAGACCTATAAAATGGACCCCTCGGCCTCCGAAGCAATTCGCACCATCACACTTCATCCAAGTGTTCATTAGTTTAGTAGTAGCTTTGGGAGTTAGAGTAGAGTAGAGTAGAGTGAGAGCTCTCTCGGCTTCCGGAGTATTCTCGGAGTTCGGTATAGTTCTTTGTATCCTTACTCTTTTGAGATATTGTTTTATTCAATAATTAGTTTTATCTTTATTTATTTCTTTTAGTAATTCTTTTCTATTTAGTTTATTTATTCTGTTAAGTAAGTGCTCGTAGAAGTCTTGTTGTGGGATTCGTGATTGTTGGAGTACGCAAGTACGAGAGAGTGCCTTCGTCGAGATGACGTCGTGTGAAATCTGTGCTTGTTTATTCTTAGATAGGACTGCTCCGTTGATCAAGAGTAGTTCCTCTAGGCGGGTTGTAAGCGTGGCGCTTAGATCTTGGCCTATGCACGTTTGGCACCCAGCCCCACGGAGGATGGTAGCCGCGAGTGTATGTGACAGCTGCACCGGTCTCTGTAATCCACCACGTCCGGGTTGGACTCAGCAGGGTCTTAATTATAGCATACGGTTCCCTAGGTTTGAACTAGCATCATCGGTTGACCTAGCACATGTGTGCCCCGAAACGACATGACTTGTATGTGTGTGATCTTAACTAGAGTAGATAACCTTTGTAGATTAGACTACTAGAAAGAGTAAATACTAGGTAAACGTACAGGTAGCCTTAGCTCTATCTCGTTGCTCTCCCAAATGTAACTACAGTTTTCTTTTATTACCTTGGATTTGAGGATGTGTGTGCCTCCCATAAATATATCATGCGTATCTTACCCTCGTCTCAAGTATAGTTGATACATTATGTCTTTCTCCAAATTATCCAGTGCATTGCTATTATTCAGCTCCCTTTTGCTCTACTTCCCTGCGGAAATATAAATACGATAACCCTGGAATACTCCAAGGTGAAATGCTACAATGGTGATCCGTGCGCTTGCGGAATTAATGAATTTAATTTTATCGCATAAGAACCGCCAACAACCAACCCCTTGCTCTTGAAGTTTCTTTTGTACATGGGTATTGGTTGAGATGTTAGTCATAAATCAATCGCCTGCGTCTCTTTCTGTTGGTTGGGTGAAGATCACTTCTGTGCCTCTGTTCTCCATTGAGATTATGCCCGGTGGCCGTTCAACCAACAGAAAAATACATGCCTCTATGACGCTTTCATGACAGAAGGAGAGTATAACCGCTCTGCTCTCCTCACATAGTTGATCGAATTAGACGTGGTGTCTAGGTTGATCAATGGAACTATAGAGATGTGTCGATTGTAGACGAATAGATTTGTACTAACTATTGCAGGGATCCTTGAGAGCAAACCAAGTACATCAGGCAACATGAAAGGCACATAATTCAAGAAGGAGATACCAACAAGGCGGACCCAGTGCTACCACATGAAAGATTTAATCGCTTAGCTTTGCACATAGTTGCAAGAGCTAAGCTTGGGGAGGGACCGCCAGGTGAGTACTTCTGTATACGATATTATACTCTTCTTGAATTGTGCCCTTTCCTATATATATATATATATATATATATATATATATAGATATAATTATAAAATATATATATATAAGTTATAAAAAAAATATTAGGTTCTCGGCAAAGCCCAATAGGGGCTAGCCACCTGTATCACCCTCATTCTTTTTGCAGACACAAGAAGAATGGAGGAAGCGGCCTATTCAAGCTTAAGTCTTGCAAAGACTCAAGCTTGGGGAGGACCCCAGGTAAGTATTTCTAAACTTTCCTTGAATAAATAAACTCCCTGTTTCGAATAAATGCTAGAATCTTGGTGTTATGCTACGCATAAGGGAAATGATGATCAAGTTACAAATTAGCTTCCCCTGTGTCGCATAGATGCAACTTCTACTCCTGACATATGTGTTATTTTGCTTGAGCATGATCACATCATGAGTCTTGCTTATTTCCGTGGGTTGCATTTGTTACACTAAGTCTGAGCATTGTGGATTGTGATATGGCATGATTAGGACTTGTTGCAATTTCTTAGTATGGTTTCATCCAGAGACGTTTTTCTTGAATTGCTGCAAGTACCTAAAACCCTTCTGTTTTGGCACACTTCTCTTAGTGTGAAGATTTATTTACCTACCAGAGCCATATCATAATATTCGAAACAGCCCCACTCATAGCCATTTGCTTATGTATTGAGTTTTGTTAAGGTTTGATGTACTCTTCAAACTAAGCACTCCTAATTTTAGTCATAATTCCTTCGCGTGTGTTTTCGAAAATTTCCTTCCACCAAATAAAAAGGGGAATGTTTGGATAAATCAACCAAACATTTTTCAGAGTTTGCAAAACTTTTGGTCCATCCAAAAAGCTCAAGAATATTTCAAAATGTTTTCTTTGAACCATGCAAAAATTATGGCCCTTTGCACCATGGAGTAGTCAAAAAAAAAAACTCCATGGTTGCATGACAAAAGTCAATGGCTATATGGTTCTTATCATAAACATCTTGAGCAAAATAAAGGGCCAATGTTTTCAAAACCCCCTTCCACAAGTGTGAGTCCATTTTCTCCCCCTCCATCACATCATCTCTTATGACCAAAATAAATGGAGTCGCTATGTTGATTGAGACTCATTCTTTAGCTTTACAATATATGCATGACAGTTGTGCATTCCTTACCAAGCTCCACATACAAAGCCTCATTTGGTAGAAGGTAGGATGAGTGAAGCTTGTAGGAATAGACTCACATTGTTGGTAGGTAAGAGAAGTGCCTGCCAAAACGAAGGAGAATTTTTGCACCTTACCTTGCAGCACATAAAAACTCTGGATGCATACCTGCTAGAATTGTTTACTTGTCCAAAAGTGTCGTTCTAGTCTTCAATGCTGCATGACAAGGTGTGACATATAAGCCCCACGATTTTGCAACACTCATGAATATTTGTGCTCTCGTAAACTTACCACTATTTAGGGAGTATGTTGTTGCATCTTTATTACCCATGGGGCGCTTTCTTTGTAACTCCTGATCCGTCGGTACCTAAGTTTTGAGTTTGCTCGGGACGAGCAAATTTTAAGCTTGGGGAGGTTGTTGGCGGTCGTTAAACCCTGTTTTGACCGCCACAATACCGGTAAATAAAGGCATGTCACCAAGATTCTATGCATAGTAGTTAGGATTAATGCTACTCCACAAGTTTTGGTGATATTTGGATGCAGGAGGGAAATATGGAGGAAAGTGGGCCCAGCTGGCACAAAGACAGGCCGGCTGGCCCCACCCACAGGCCGGCCGGCCCCACAAGATGGCTCCAGGCCACGGCCTTCCTCCAGTGGGCTACAAACAGGCCCACAACGTAGAATCAAAAGCCTGTTCAGAAGAATTCCACCGACGTTCTAGAAGGTGGGCCGTTTGGGCCTCAACTTGGCCCTCACTCCTCTTCTGCCGCCCCCACGAAGCCACCGACTGGACAACCGCCATCAGGAGCAAATCTGGAGCGTCCACAGGCGAGGCGGTGGCAAACCGCCACAACGGGCGGCCGGCCGGCCCCCCTACTTGGCCGGCCGGCCTAGCTTGGTGGGCCCGGCTCTCCAGCTTCGGCCATATATTTCCCACCGCCATGGTGAAGCTATAAATAGCCCTGGCCGGCTGCAGAAACAATTCGCACCTCAGTACATCATGGAAGAACACTCCACTTGTGTAGAGTAGGATTAGTATTTTAGTTATGGGAGTTAGAGTAGAAGTGAGAGCTTCGCTTGGAGCTCCGGAGTTCTCTTCGGAGTTTGGGTAAAGTTCTCGTGTATCTTTTCTTTTATACTTTCTTTATATAATTATTTTCTTATTTTATTTATTTTCTTATTTATTTAATTTAGTTTTCCTTTTAGTTTATATTTATTTATTTAAGTAATTATTATAGAGAAATTCTTGTGTTGGATCCACGTCTGTGTATGGTAGATACGAATGAGTTGTTTGCTTGAGGACTGGCAGTAGGGACATAATTGCCTTATTGTCACGTGTCCCGCACAATTTATTTGGATTTATTGTTCATGGGTGGCTTGCTCTTTGGCCAAGAGTAAGTTACTAGGATAGTTGTAAGCAAGGTGCTTGGAATTGTTCTAGCGTGTTTTGCCCTCAACCCCACGGGATGATGTGGTAGCCGCGAGTGTAGGTGACAGCTACACCGGTCTCTGTAGTCCACCACGTTCGGGTTGAGTGTGTAGGGGCCTAGACGCGGTCCGTTGACCGGATACGTTGAACCTAGTTCTCGGGTTGCGTGTCTTGGCGGCGGCCGTGCCCCTGATGCACTTGAATGTATCTGTAATGAAAGCTTAAGTAAATAATGGTAGACTATCATGAAACTAAATTCTAACCCTAGGCTGACTGATACCTTCGTCTCGTTGTCCTCCCAAACTAAACGCTAACTACTTGTTATCTATATCAATGGATGTTCTCCTGAGTGCCACACATATCAAACATCTGTCCCCCTGCTTTGGTCTAGTTTGCAAGTTATAAATAATATGTTTCTTTGTTAATTCATGATATTCTTAGCCCTGCTTCCCTGTGGAAAAATATAAATACGATAACCTTTGAATACTCCTGGGTGAAATGCTACAATGGTGTTCCGTGCGCTCGCGGAAATTGAATTTAATCTTTTTGCGTAAGAAACGCCAACAGGTGTCTAGGTTATAGGTTACCTTTGTTTGCTGTGTGCTCTACGGTTTGTAGAGGTAGGCGGTAGGTGGTGACTGTCTTATCCGTCCTTCGTAATCCTCCACATTCGGGTACTTAGTAGAGCTGTAGGCAGGCCGGAGTCACTTGGCAGACTAGGTGTATGCCGGCGCCCGAAGTAAGCAGGTATAGGCGGGACTTGTCTTTGTCTAGGAATCTCATCTATAGGAATCCTCTCTGCCCACGCCTATCATACTTCTTGGTGTCCTTGGACGAACTAGAATAGAAGAGAAATACACACCGTTCCTTTGGGAACTTATAAATAACGATACCCTTGAATACTCACGGGTTAAGTGCTACAACGGTATTCTCCGTGAGCTTGCGGATTATCTGTGACGTTAAGAAATACCAACAATCAACATTTTATATGTAACTTTAATATGTTAGTTGATATCTGATCTACTGTAATCCAAATATGTAACCTTATTAATTAATATTAGACCATATTTTGTTCATTCTGTACACTATTATTAATACTGTTTGCCTTAAACAATTAAACAAGCAAACCGAAATTAAAAAATATTTGTAGCGGCGGACCTGTCTGACGTCATCACCCGCCGCTACTATGCTCGATTTTTAGCTGCGGACCGCTGACGTCATCCTGGTCCGCCGCTAAAGATTCTCTATATAAGCGGCCGCCCGCCGCTCCCCTTAAACCCTAATCCCCGACGCTGTCAAAACGCACCGTCAGGCTGCCCGATTGCGCCGCCGCCACTCCTCCAAGATCCCCCCCGCCGCTGTGCTCCGCCACTGCCTCCCCTCCCCAACGACCTCGCTCCCCTCCCCGATGACCTCGACGCGACCTCGCTCCCCTCCTTGACGCACCTCGATCCCGAGCGCCGCCGTCCCCAAGCACGGGATGGCGCTGTCTCCCCGACGACCTCGCCGCCTCCTCGACGGCGCCTCCTCCCCGAGGACCGTGCCTCCTCCTCGAGGACCTCGCCGCCTCACCGACGGCGCTGCCTCCCCGAGGACCGCCCCGCCTCCTCGAGGACCTCGCCGCCTCCCCGATGGCGCTGCCACCCCGAGGACCACTCCTCCTCCTCGAGGACCACCCTGCCTCGTCGAGGACCTCGCCGCCTCACCGCCGTCCTCTTCCCCGACCACGGCGGCCGGCTTCTCCAAGCGCCGCCGTCCCTCGCGACCTCGAGCTCGACCAGGCCCGCCCCTTCCCCCCTCCCTCTCCCTCTCCTCTGGTTGTTCTTGGAGATGCCCCTATTCTTAGAGTTGCTGTTTGGGCTTGTTCTTGTGCTTGTTGGTGAAAATGTTGGAGATGCTCCTGTTAGCTGCCATGACTATTTTCGTATTTAAGGACCCTGTGTTAGCTGCTGTTAGTTGGTGAAATGTTGGAGATGCTCCTGTTATTTTCGTGATTAAGGACCTGTGTTAGCTGCTGTTTATATGTCGCCACTATATGTTTTTGTTGCATAAGTGTGACTGCCATGTATTCCCGTGCTTTACATTCAAAAAATCTTGAACTGCTGTCATGAACTGCTCTATGTTGAACCGCTCTATATTGCTGCTGTCATGAACCGCTTTATGTTGCTGCCATGCATGTTAAATCTATGTCCATGCTCTACCGATTGCCATGTTTTTGTTGCATAAATGTGACTGCCATGATCTATATTGTTATATGCTCATATTTTCCTAGTTCTCTTAGTATAAGGGTAGATACTACATAATATGATCTAGCCATGCTTGATGATGAAAGCGGGCTAAGCGAGACGAGTGTCGCATCATGGACCATATCCTTCGATATTGGACACGTGATGCGACGCAAGTCTAGGACCTTAGAGCGTTGGATGGCCGTTAATTTGGAAACCTGCACTGAGAGCACCTTTTTTTTTTCCCTATCTTTCAACATTAACTTCTCCGCCTTTCCTACAATCCAAATTAATTCATTCTCTTTCCCTTCTTTCAAAATGAACTCCTCTGATGGCCCATATTTGTTTATAGGTTTTCTTATGCCCCCCCCCCCCCCCCCAACATAGTTGTTGATAGGTTTTAATTGATATTTCAGTCATTTGATTCAACCAAATGGAGAACAAAACGGCTTCAGAAGATAGGGGGGTGTCGGAAGTGTCTGGGAGGAAGATGATCCAGTACACTCCATTCAAGTTGGAAGATGATGAACATGAGGACTCCGGTGCCGAGGAGGAAGGCAGCGATAGCGAGAATAGCGGGCACTGGGAAGAACCAGAGGATCCTCATCCTTCGGAATCCCGAGAAAAACGCACACTAGACTCCCAGGATCCTGATTATGATCCTGAGGAGGAGGTATGCGGTCAATGCTTGCTTAATTTTCTCAAGTCCCTATAATTCGAACTCTCAATTTCTTTCATGACCGTCAATTGATCCAAATCTATTTTCCTACGTAGACGCAGCCTCGACGAAGCGCCCGTCAGTTGTTCACCTCAGAGGTGGCGGCCAATGCTTGCCTTGAGCGACACACTGAAGAAGTGCCTGCCGAACCGAGCCCAAAGAAGCACAAGCGTGGTGAACGATCGGCAAACAAGGCAGAGGGCATCTATGACGTGGTTGCGATAGACCCCGTTGATGGTCACCCAACGCAACCTGCGGGTATACACGCGAAATGGCTCAATCGTTGCGGCGTTGTGGTCAGGGATCTCTGCAGAATTACATGGGTGGATTGGCAGTTAGCGCCCGAGGACCGTAAAGAGGAAATGTGGAAATCGGTGAAGGCAAGGATCTGATTCCCTGCTAAATTCCACGAGAAAGCCAGGTGGGCTACAATGAAAGAGCTCAACAAGTGCTTTCGAGATTACAAGTCCACGCTCAACTGCACATATGTGAAGGAGGGACTCCCCCCCCCCCCCCCCCCCACCGCCCCCGCCTTGAGTAAGAAGATGCAAGAGCTTAACAAGAAGAACAAGTATCCACCGCACCTAGGACCGGGTAGTTATAAGGCGAAGATTCCGATATGGAGGGAGAAGGAATGAAAGAACCGCGAAGCGGGAAAACCTGACCCATTTCCAGAGGGCACCGAGGACCGTACCAAGAACTGGTGTCATGCCCGCTCGGACCTAACTGAGGAGGGGCAGCTTATTTTTAAGGACCCCTCTGCCGGTGAAGTGATGCAGAAGATAAGGGGTCCCATCCAGGCCCAGAAGGCGCTAGGTCTATTCAAGCCAATGTATCACAGGGACACGCTCACCAAGGCTCTAGAAAAGGACGAGCACGGAGGGCGCATACGAGATCTTATGTCATCGGGCACCTGGAAAGATGGTTTCCCGGAAGCTTCCTCTGCCTCCTCTAGAGGCATGTACAAGAAGCATAACTTGTACAAGGAGACCATTGCGGAGACAGCTGCCGCTGATTTTGCTGAACAATTAGTTAATTTCGCAACACAAAATCCCGGATTGGTCATTGCTCCTCCTCACCTTCAACCAGTGGTACCTAATCTCGAAAAAGCTATGGCTCAGATGAGAGCAACCCCTACGCCATCGACACAAGTTCAAGGGACACAGCGGAAAAGATCACGGAGAGCACTCCATGTGAGCTGTACATCCCATATGGCCATAAGGGGAAGAAATTGTTAGTCGCCAGAGGGATGGCACTTCCTGGTAACAGGGTACACAACAGAGCTAGACGGCTACGTGAGGGTAAGCGTGTCAGAGATAGTGCCTGGACATGAGGACTACGATATCGAACTCCCAATTAATGAGGCGCGGATAGAAACTCTCGAGGATGCTCTTAACAGTTTCATCATGTGGAATGCACAATATGTTGTGGTCGGCAGCTCGACGCCACACCCGTCTCCAAAGTTCGGTCACGATTCACACCACACTAGCCAATCATGTCCGGGCAAGGGCACCCGTCTCCTATTTCAGGGCAGCTTCCGGAAACAATGCAACAGCTTCTGTGATCCGTGATGAGTGGAGTCCTCGCTGCGCGGACAAAGAGGTCGCCGTTGATGGTCCTAAGGCACCAAGTCCTCCGGAAGCTGACAAAGGGGCCGCCGTTGAGGGTCCTAGGGCGCCAAGTCCTCCAAAAGCTGACAATGAAGCCGATGCTCAAGGTCCTCAGATATCAACGCAAGTTGACACCGCGGCTTGTACGGGTCAACAGGTGCTCAAAAAGACAACAAGTGATGACGTGGTTGTGCGTCCGGCACCTTCGCCAGCAACTTCTAATCCATTCAAGCTGCTCATTCCCAAGACCGTTACTCAGCATGACAATAAAAAAAAAAGATCCATCCGTGGAGTTGTACCTTGACACCTTAAGGAAGAACTAGAGTATTCCTCCCAAGCAACCGCCGAAACAGGTGGTTGAACCGAGCGAGTGTCGCAATCCGGTCTTCTACGAGGACCTGCATGACGACGACTATCCGACATTCAATATCGGCAAGCCTCTTTTACCAAGCAACCGCTTCAAGGACCTGCCGTGGGAGATGCAGAAGTTGCATGACTGGTACATGCAGGTAACAAAAGAAGGAGTCACCTACATCACTTGTAAGGTTGCCCGGGAGGTGTTCAACTGCGAGGCTTTTACACTGGGCTTATTTTTCTCTGATTTTCATGATATGTTCCAGTTTAACAAGGTCGACGTCACCTTCATAACCCGTTGGTGCATGTAAGTGCCTCCATCCAATTCGTATTTTCGAATTCGTATTTCATGTTCAACTAAATGATGACCACCGCTATTTGTGTAGATTGAATAGTACCGATCAACGGCGGGAATGGTTTCACACAGAAAAGAGGTGGAAGACCAGGTACCTAAACCCGAGCATGGTTTCTCAAAGCGCGATCAACCCACGAGTCGACCAAATGGGTGCTTTGGCGGATAAGACTCCAGAGGAGCTAGCTGAGATCAAGGAGAAGATGACTAATGCAAAAAGGGGTGTTGTCGCGATGTATGTTTATGATTGTTTCATGAAGTGGCAAGATGGACTAGTCATTATTTGCCCCTACAACTTGAAGTGAGTTCTTCTCCTCACTGTTAATTTGTCTTTTTTTTCCAAGAAGGCCATGCTAAATGAATTACTAACGTCCCAAATCTTTGTTTTAGCGACCATTGAATATGTTTTTTGCTAATTCCGTCAAATGGGTGGTGCCAAGTGCTGGATAGTGCATACACTAACCCAGATAGCTACAAGGATATCGTTAGCGTCTTTAACTAGTAAGAAGCTTTTTAATAATATTTACAATTAGGCGGCGATAATTTTGTCTAACGACACTTGTTTGACAATTCAACAGCGCTTACGAGCAGTATGTGAGGGATGGAGGTATATGCAGCCCAAAACGGAAGACGAAGATCTACTTTCATAACAACTTCCCATATGTAAGACAGCTATATTATCTAAATTGCATGTAAGACAGCTACAAGCAACCTGCGGGTAGTGTCCATTGGGGATACTACACTTGCTGGTTTGCAAGAGGTTCCTCAAAGTACTTGGACTACGTTGTAGAACTTTCTAAGCAGGAGCGGGAAGAGGCTGTAAGTATTTCATGTTGCTTACTAATTTATGTTTTTTATAGTGATTTCAACAATTTGATAATACACCACTCTTACACTACTCTATTTGTGTTGCAGAAAAAGAAGCGGCAGAAAAAGGTGCAAGAGCCCAATACTGGACGTACTCATCTGAGTGAAGATCATATCTTGCAAATCGTCGCTAACATGTCTCGCTTCATCTTAAGGGAGGTCATTTGTCCAGAAGGTAAGTATTTCAATGACGAGGATGACCTGGCCAAAAAATCACCGACAGCTTTGTTTGTGGTGTGGTTCAAAGCAACCATATGAGCCAGACGATGACAAGCATGATGTCTCTCTTTATATGTTAGATGAAGATCTGCCGCCGATGCAATAGTTAGGCTAGTTCATTAGAAACATTGTCAAAATGGTGGATGAGATCGTGTATATATGGATGTTGAAATAGTGGCTGGTTTAACTCGTTGTCATGGTATTTTGTTATGTGATGAGATTGTGATATGATGGATATCTGTTTCTGTCATGGTATTGTGATCTGTGAGATGATGAATTTCTGTGATCTGTGACATGATGAATTTATGTGATCTGTGAGTTCTGGACGTGGCATTCGAAAACCAGCAGTTCTATTTTTTTTGCTAAATTTGTAGCGGCGGACCGCAATGTCACCCGCCGCTACAAAAGCACAGTAATCCGCCGCCACCAATACAATAGTAGCGGTGGACGAGGTTCAGGACCGCCGCCACAAATAACTATTAGCGGCGGATGACGTCTCAGCCGCCGCTAAAGATTCCATCTGTAGCGGCGAATGACGTTTCAGTCCGCGCTAAAGATGTTATTTGCCGCGGCAGATGATGTTTCAGTCCGCCGCTTTAAACGGATTTGTGGCGGCGGTTTCTGATGCCCACCACCACAAAGCCTGATTTGTAGCGACACTTGCGTAGCGGCGGTTTCGCGGATCCACCGCTACAGTCGATTTCAGTCCGCCGCTATAGTGCACTTCTGCTGTTGTGTCAGATGATTATCTTGACAGATTCTTCAGCAATGCGCCTCTACCTGGCGCGCCTCTGTCGTTGCACAATTGAACGGCGAGATCGGCAGATATTTGGTTCGATAGGAGCGCTTTGCGTAGACGAAGATCAATCAAGAGAGAGACACGATTTATACTGGTTCGGGCCTCTCGATTTATACTATGTAGGCGAGATGTGCCTTGTATGAGGTTTGTGTGTGTCTTTGGTCGTCGACCCTCGGCCCCTCTCCCTTGGGGAGGGGTGTTTTCATTTATAGGTGGGTGTTACCCCCTTTATAAGTTAGGATTGGAGCATATCTAGGAAAATAAGAGATCGTCTTCCTTCAATAGTCTTCGTAACTGACAAGTCGTCCCTCATCGGAGAGTCCTAATCGGCGCGTTCGGTACCCTGATATCTCTGAATATTATGGCAACGACAAGTAGTATATATGTATACTACACCCAACGCTAATTACTGAATTAAACAGACACAAATTACTGAATTTTTGGCCATATTATTTAACGCGCAGCCCATTAAATAATATTTAGCGCAGCGGCGGGGTCGACGGCAAGCCCTCAACCGTAATATTATGGGCGTTGATCCCTGCAGCCATCAAAACTAGGCATTTCTTTCCGCGACCGTAAATCCCAAGTAGCAGGTGACCGCACAAAAGTGAAAGGGGTCTTGGCCTAGTGGTTAAGGCATCCGAGTAACACCTCTCAGGTCCTTGGTTCGACTCCCCGTGGGAGCGAATTTTTAAGGATTTAACGGCATTTGTGCTTTCAGTGGTAGGCGACGCTCCCGTCGACAGCGAGGCGCCAGTGGTGACTTCGTATCTCTAGATTTGCCAGCTCAGTCTTCGAAGATGCTCATAGGGGTAGGGTTTGCGTACGTGTGTTCATAGGGGTGAGTGTGCGTGCGTTGTGAGTGTCTGAGTTGTACTGTGTAATCTCAAAAAAAAAAAGGTGACCGCACAAAATGCGAGTAGTTGATTCCCGCAACCATAAGAATAATAGTGGGTGATTCCGGCAACCATAAAACTCCGGAAGCTGATTGCCAAAACCATAAATATGTAAGTTGATTCGCGTAACAAAAGAATCCCAACCGTAATTGTTACATTATAACATTTATGGTTATTTCACTAGATTTGATTCCCACAACCGTATGATTTTATAAGATGTGACATTTTAGTGTTTTACGTTTAACCGTGAAATAATAAATTTCACCAATCATATTTCATATCCATGCAGAATATTATGGCCATGCTTAATCGTAGCCCTTTTAGTAACCATACAACATTTATGGTTATTTCATTCCATCACAAGTTGTAGATGAAATCTTTGTATTTTAACTAAAATTTAAGATCGAAGAGGAACTGTTTCTAAAATTTAGATACAAATTCTTGGTCTCCCGAACTATGGATATAAAAATTCGACATAGTTACATAGATCATTGGGGTCTGCAAAACAAATCTCAAACAAAAATGAAAAATTGCATGAACTAGCTCAATTATGGCGTAGAATCCCAGCTAGCTCTCTATGCATCCGGTGGGCGGTGAGGCAACTCGAAAACAACACAAGACAAAATGTAGTTTCACTGCTTGTGCCGTGCTGCAGCATGAAAAGCTAGTCCGATGAGCCGTGCGCGTTGATGCATGATGGCGGCACCACGCGCTAGCCCGCTCCGCTGGCGACTCGCAGAAGAAGGATTAAAGCAGATGTTGGACGTAGCTTGCAAATTGCAACAACATCTGCTCAAGTTAAAAAAAAGGAAACAGTAAAAAGATCAGAACTCAAATCCCAGATCTGGTAGGAAATTCCGGTGGGATGATACCAGCTTCTTGGTGCTCCATCAGTACGATGAACTAGCTGGATGGATCTGGTCAGTAGCTAATTTTTGCTATGGAGATTCGTTGCAGTATTTATCAGATCCAGCCACCTGTGATAGAAGTTGCTCACTAGTTGATCTTTCGAAAAAAAAAGTTGCTCACTAGTTGAGAAAGGACAAATCTGGCGCCGTGAGATCTGAACAAGGCCACCATATCTCCACATCTCGTCTCTCAATTAATTTGTTGTTGAAGGGGCGTAGAGCAAGATGTGATCTGCAAGAAGATTAGTCAAAATCCACACGAAGAGTACACGAATAGAAATCACATAAAATGGAATGTGAAATGGGGAACTAACCTTGTCTCAAGGCAGATATGCATCGCCCTTTGGCCCTTCTGTTCCAAGGAAGGATGGCCATCGCAGAGATCTTTAGAAGGGATCTTATCTTGTTTAAATCTGGAACTTTAACAGAGATCTTATCGTATATAATAGACGTGAACCGAACGGCTGTATATATATATATATATATATATATATATATATATATATATCATCATGAGTGTATACATCTTTATCATGATTGCCCGAACACCTATATACTCTCTTAACGGAACGTCTGTATATATCTCACTCAAAAACCGTATTTCGTTGAATTTAGGAAATAGTACATATCATTATCAACAATCATATTCTGACATTGTTATTCTTTTTTTTTCTGAAAACGTGTGAGACGGAACGGAGTGCCGTCCGTTGCATCTTTGTATAACAGGATCATCCGACAGACGCAATCCGTACAAAGCATTGGCAGGATCGTAAGCGTTTTCCCTAGTAATTGTACTCCCTCCGTCCCAAATTACTTGTCGTTCTGACTTTTTGTCATGTTCATAGAAGATGCTATGAACCTGGACACCTAAAAGGACACCCAGAACGACAAGTATTGTGGGACGGAGGGAGTATATGATGTTCGTATTTGAAATTTTCCGAACAAGCACGATACGAAAACGGACCACTGTATGGTTTATTTAAGAACTAGTATATTGCCCTGCTAACGCTAGAATTTTTTTATTTTTAACCTATTTTTAAGTAATATTTTAATAATAACCCGGACCGAACTAAATTTGCAGATCTAGCCCATTCGGTCGCGGCGAACGACTTGGCGCGACCAAATGGCGAGTCGCGGCAAATCCTTTGGCGCGGCAGATTGCCACGTCAGCGTTGCCGACCACGTCGGCAACGGCGACCACGAGTCGCGGCAGGTCGTTTGGCGCGACTCAGAAGCCCGCCGCGCCGTCCCGATGGGCGCGACTTAGAAGCCCGTCGCGGCATCCTGTTTGGCGCGACCGGTTGGGACTTGGTCCTCCGCCTTTCTTCCTCCTCGGTCTCTCTTCCTTCCCCCTGGCTGTCCGACCCGTCGCCCCAAGCAAACATTCTTCGAATCCGGCCGCCCTACTTGATGAAGGTCAAAAATAAACTGCCAAGCGTTGGGTGCGTCGTCCACTTTATAAACATATTATCTTTTACAACAATGCCTATTGAACATAGTGATAATTTATGGCCATCCCAAACCCTTGTGATGCGGGCATTTGCAGAACAAATCAATACACATTGGGGCACTGCCATCGAGAATGCTAATAGTTGCTATGTCTGACGTAGCTTGAGTAGTCCTTGTAGCCTCTTCAAGCTTTATTTCCAAATCATCAATACGAGCTCGTAGGTAATCCATGTATAAAGCTGTTGCGGCCTCCGGCTTTGGATCACACCACATTGTGTAGCCACAGTTATCGTCATCATCGTAACACTATGGACATTTAGTTAGTTAGACTGGAAGGAATCAGCGTATGGAAAAGAACGAGGATTGATGACAGTAATTACCGATCCACGTGGACATCTGAAGAACCGTCTTCCTCCGTCATCTGGCCCGTCATACATCTGTAGCACGCATTCTTCATGGTGGCAACATAAAGGCCAACACTCATTTGTTCCTTCGGGTTTTTGATTTGTCCGGAGAAAATCATTCTTCGTCTCGAGGGGAAATTGCGGAATGGGTTTAGGATACGATGCAGGACCGCAATTATTGTCTGGCGCGACTAGAGCGGGAGTCGCGCCACAGGGAGCGCCTTTGCAGTAAGGAGATGGAGCTCGGCGGGGAGGATAAATTTTCTAAGTCCGGGTCGCGCCAGACAGGTTGGCGCGATTCCTGCTAACCCCAGCATGCGACAACTACCGAGTTTGCTGTTGTTATGCCCAGACGAATTATATATTCGTTGACGAAAATAGAAACAGACATAGTAGAACCACATGGAATGTAGAAATTTGACAAAATACATGTTCTGCATAGTTATCAGACATGTTACATGGTTCAACACACAATGAAACAATGTTCTAAACCGTTTATAAAAAAAAGAGAACACGTGGGAGGGTCAATGTCATTCAATGACAATACTGTCTGGCCTCGGTGCGTGTCATCGTAGACGTTGTCAAGGAGCGGGTAGCGCTGGTGGGGGCCCATGTACCTACAAAACAGTACAATTAGTTCATGAACTTTGTGCAAATGAAACATCGTTATTATGTAAAATAGGGTTAATACGAATACAATTATCGAACCAATGAATATGTTACCTGCGTTGAACTTGAAGATCCAACATCAAGAGACCTATTATTTCCAGATCCCCGACGAGTTGTGTTAGCCCTACGTCTTGGTTTGTTCTTCGGACCCATTTTGTGATGCTCAATTCTGTGGCCTTCTTCGTGACATAATGTGCAACGTACTTTTGTAGGAGCGTCATTGAAGTCACCAAATCCATACATATCGGCGCCGTAGCCTTTTTGCGAGTCATCGAGCTCGTTTCGCAACCTTTTCTTTTTCCGCCTGCCCTTTTTGTCCTTCAAGAGCAAAATGTCTGGGACGTAGTCCAATCCGATATATTCCGGCCACTGCGTGCTATCAAGACACGGTTCGAAAGTTGTCTCCCATGTTCTTAAAGCGGAAAGTTTGGAGTAGTAAGGACTCATATAAGTAGGTGACTCATAGTCCACACGTCGCGAACGGCACGCTGTGATGATATGCGAGCAAGGAAAATGAAACAATTGAGGAGTCATGCATGTGCATGTAACAGTGTCACCTATCTCGACCCTATATTGACGGCCGCCAGACCTCTCACCACCCATGTCGGTGTGACTCACTGAACGAACATCGTACACAAAAAGCCTTGGATCGAATAAACGTGCTTCTTGATTCGTAGAGACCTTGCCTTCCTCTTCTAGTTTAGCAGCCATGCCATCTCCCCATTTCTTACCCGCATCTATTGCATTTCGGGCCTTCTGCCACCGGGTGACAAAGTAAAAATTACATTTGTGAAATGTGAACTCAACGATGGCGGCCACAGGCATTGCTCTTATCCCTTTAAGGACATTGTTGAAGACCTCAGAGATATTTGTGGTCATTATGCCGTATCGGTAGCCGCCATCATCATACGCTTGCGCCCACTTACCCTTGTCGATCATGTGTCGCCGCAACCAATCCTTTGCACGCTCGTTCATAAGCTTTTCCAAATCCTCTAGTCTCCTGTTAAATGTCCTCTCCGTCTTCGCTTTGCATAGAAGCTTTAGTCCACTTATAAATTCCTTTTTTTTTTGCCTCCTCCAAATGTTCGCCGCAAAGTGACGCATGCACCACCTATGCACTAGAGGGGGATATCCATCTAGCTCTTCCCTCGCAGCGTTCAGAAGACCTTGGTGCCTATCTGATATCATGCAAACCTGTCTCCCTGGCCCAATTACATGACGCCGCACATGTCTTAGGAACCAAGACCAACTGTCGTTGTTCTCACCCTCCGTTATAGCAAACGCAATAGGAATCAATTGATCCTCCGCATCAATCCCAACAGCAACCATCAATGTGCCCTTGTACTTGCCCGTCAAGAATGTGGCATCGACACTCATTACGGGTCTGCAATGTTTAAATGCCTCCACGCATTGAGGAAAACACCAAAACACTCGATGAAGAACCGGTTTCATCCATCCATTACCATCGCTGCATTGCTTGCCTCCGGTATCAATGAAATATTTTGTCCCGGGTTTAAAATGCGCAATTCCACTTAGTACACGTGCAACCCTATTGTACGACTCCTTCCAATCTCCCCATAGTTCTGCCATAGCAAATTGTTTCGCCCTCCATGCCTTGCTATATTTAACTCGATAACCAGTGAACCCATGAATTGCCTCAATCAACGACGAAACAGTAATGTTGGTGTCCGCCCAGACGAGTGCCGCGGTACGAAGTCCAAGGTATCTGGCCGTGCACTGAGAGTGGACCTGAGCACTGTGTGCAGACGCGCACGTGTGAGGTTGTTTCACCTTTGTCACCTTCCAACGTTTGCCGTCTGCCTTTATTAGACGTGCCCAGACACCCCACGAACATGTCAGCCTCTTACACCTGACTGTGTATCTCTCCTCCTTATTGGAGTGTGAGACGTAGAACGGCCTGTGATGGCGGACCGCGTAATCCTCCAAGAAGAGCTTCAGGTCTGCCATAGAATCAAATATCATACCCTTCTTGATTAACGGATTTGTGCTGTCTGGCCTCCCATCTGTTAACAAGAAAGCATTATCACTTAATGCATTCGTCGTTGCAGTCACGTCCACATGTAGTGGTGCATTTGGTAAACAAACTTTCATCGCCCGCAATGCGCGTCGATCCTCCTCACTGTATATTGCACTCCAATTTATCTGCGCATTGACGGTACTCTCCACCCGATGTCTCTCACGGCGGAGCCCTTTCATTCCCAAACTTCCTCTCCTCGGACATCCTCACCTGCTGTCTCAACCCTATAAGTTGCACCACTGCCATCTCCTGGTGGGACATCTTCAGGTCCAGTCGGTACCCCATCCTCCTCATTATCAACATGGTCCTCCTCGTGGTCACGGTCGCTCTCGGTGTCCGATGCGGAAGCTACTATGTGTTCAATATTATCCTCTTCTTCTTGTTCTCTATCCTCATACTCAAATGTGTCATTGTCAAATTCGTTGTTTACCACGGCAAGATCAAACCCCGCGATAGAGGCATCAATGGAACCGAATATGGTTGTCGGCAGCAATGGAGAAGGAGGATCATGCGCCGAAGGTCCTTCTTGAGTCAGAGCTTCAACGGCCTCATCATGTCCCTCGTTGTTCGCACCGTCGGGGACAATGGCACCACCACCACCAGCACCACCTCCTATATTTCTTGCATCATGTTCAACAACATCTACTATTACTTCAGCGATTCTAACTTGTGCGTCGTGCAAACATTCCTTGTAAAGCAACCAATTTTCCTCTGTACCCAACTGTAGCAAAACATAATGAGCTCTACCACCTCCACCAGCATCAAACCGTCCTCGAAATCGCAAACCACGTTTACCACCAACAAATGTCTGTGCTTTGGTCTCAACTTCACAATACATGGGTGGTTTGACAAATGTGAGAACTTCTTCCGACATGTTCAACAATTTCCCATTCCGATCCACCGTTCCGCCGAAAAATATACGAACCACTCGGTCCATCTGCACAAATTTCACACGATTTAGTAATTACCTCACCATTAATGCAATATATAAGTTATATTAGTGTCAACCCTAACTACCAATACCCAGCACGAAACAAGAACATTTGCAAATCTAATTGGACAACATGCCTGTGTCACCTTGGAGAGTCGTAGGCCCGCGATGGGTTTTGCACATACGGTAAGACCCGACGAGGAGGGGGAACAAAGTAAAGGGCGCCAAAGGGCCGGAGGACAAAGGAAAGAACCGCACGCGGGACCGACGAGCAAGGAATCCCCTGCTTTATGAGACCGATTAGTCGCGCCAAACTAATGGGCGCGACTCCTGGTTCCAGTCGCGCCAAACAGTTTGCCGCGACTCCTGGTACCGACCGTGCGGAAAAGGCTCGTCGCGCCATTACGTTTGGCGCGACACCTGGAACAGACCGCGCGCGGAAAGGCTCGTCGCGCCATTACGTTTGGCGCGACACCTGGTACCGACCGCGCGCGAAAAGGCTCGTCGCGCCATTACGTTTTGCGCGACACCTGGTACCGACCGCGCGCGCAAAAGGCTCGTCGCGCCATTACATTTGGCGCGACTCCTGGTACCACACGCGCAAAAGGCTCGTCGCGCCAAGATGTTTGGCGCGACTACTGGAACCGGCCGCGCGGAAAAGGCTTGTCGCGCCAAGTTGTTTGGCGCGGCACCTGGACGAGTTGCGCCAGCGACTTCCCATTTACAGTAAGCACAGGCTGCTTCACACATCATACAACTCCAACATAGTGCAACTCGTCAAACAGGAATAAACATAGTTGAACGTAGACATGGAAACATAGTTTACAATAGTCAAAGAAACAATGTTTAGCATCGTCATACAAACCCTACGACATGGTGCAAACTTATTTTACATAGCTAAATAGTGAGTTCCTAAATGGTTAATCAAGACCCCGGTGTGTAAGGCTTCCTCTTCTTCCTAAGACGGCCGGGGGCAGTGGGAAGGACATTAGCACTCTCAACGTCCTTCCTTCTTCGTTGTTGGGGGCCTCGCGGAGACGGCTGTGAAGAGCCGGGTGCATCTGGAATTTGGGAAATCCCTATTACGTCCTACAATATCCGAAAATTGCACAATGTGTAAGGTCACTTAGCTTGCAATATATGTTGCTAATTTCAAATAGGTTCCGAAGGTACCTGGTGATCATAAGAAGAATCGTTGTCCCCATCATCCTCGCTCTCCGACGATTCATGACATGCACCACTGCTGCTGCCGGTTACATATCTATGTGTTGTTGATGTAGAGGGGGTTCTTGTGCCGGACCGCGTGCGTGACGGAGCTCTCTCCGATCCTTCTTGCTGCGCTATATCATGTTGCTCAATGCAGTTCAACTTCAGAGCAAGCCGCCTACAGCTCCTACGCACCCGCTGTGAGGAGGAAACAACCCAAGTTACCACTAATTAATTGAACCGCCTGCAGAAGATAATTCAAAATGCACAATATAGGCATTGCTTACCTGCGCAAAAGCTCGTAGCGCTCCCAACTCGTGTGCCGATCCTTGAGGGTGGCGCAAGGCATGTCCCGCCTCATTTGCAAGCCGGCCCATTTGAGTTGCCTTTAACGCAAAAACACATACAACAATCAGCGGGAATATAAACATTGATACATTAAATTGTTATAGCAGCGAGACACATTACGCACCATGTAGTTGTGAAGCGGCGCTCTCTCGGACTGGGTGCCTACCCGAGTAGCCGCATCGTACTTGTCTATGAGGTCATCATCGTCGCCCGTGGGCAGCAGTGAAAGCAGGTCGGAGGTGGAGGCGAGAGTGCTCATGCAACCATTCCAAGTATTCCTTGAATGCGGATGCCCTGTGCGCTGGACCGTTGGTAGGCCATATGGTGTGCTGCCCTCGTGTGTCCCACATAGAAATGTACGGCTGGTGCTTCTCCGCCCAGTCTACGGCTCCCCTCTCCTTCCTTCTGTCCACCCTGCAGAACCAACCAATTTGTCATATAGGGCTACGAATCAGCTAAATTAATGAAACTTTAACCATGAAACATACTTGTGAAGAGTTTTGTTTGTCGTGGGGCATGACACATTTGTAACTTGCAGCCTGTCAAACTGACGCATCACGCGTTGGGGGAGGTGCCACTCCACAGCGTAGTAAAAAATTATGGGCATCTCCAACCGCCAAAACACAGCATCACGCTTGCACAAGGGACTAAGATTCATTTGCATTATCTCTTCACGGTCATACGGGTGCCACTCCACCTAAACAAAACGATGCAGCGAAATATGTGCATTCGTTGTTACCAAACATTGCAACAAGAAGAGGAAAGAAATTTTTTCTGTACATGTAGAAACTCACCTGATGTTGAGTTAACACATCGAACTCGTTCATGTACGACATGTAACGTCTTTTTGAATTTCCGACCACATTTATGCAATTCGTCCAGATGAACCCAACAGTTGGCAAAGACTCTTCGTCGTCAAATTCCCACTCCTACATTGCATTAACACATCAACTTCATTAGTAATAGCAACATACATAAAGATAGACTCTTCAACAACATTTAACGTTACCTCCGCCGGTGCACGGTCAGGTCTACCAATAGGAAACCGTTCCCACATCCAAACCTGTAGCAAGTACAAACAGCCTCCAATGCTTGAGCTATTTCCAATCCTCTGACACGCGTCACAAAGCTGCCGGTACAGGTACGCAAGCACTGCCGAACCCCAACTGTAAGTAGCGATAGTCTCCCATGGCCCTGCGATAATGGGAAACACCATCCAAGATATGGTGTTTCCACTACCGTCGGGGAACAGAAACCCGCCAATCAAGTGCCACAACCAAGCGCGAGCAAACCTCTCAACCAATAATTCCGCAGCCTCTTCTGCATGCAACTGGCTGAAGTTCTCCAATAGCCACGCCGAGCTAACCCCAGTCGTCTTCCTATCCATCACATTCTCATCAGCCTCAGGCGGCCTCAGCCCCAAAGCATCCTCAACCATGTCTCTCCATCCCACCGGCTGCACCATTCCTGTTACGGCATGTCCATCGATTGGGAGACCCAAGATCATAGCAACGTCCTGCAACGTCACCGTGACCTCCCCACACGGCAGGTGAAAAGTGTGGGTCTCCGGCCTCCAACGGTCCACAAGTGCCGTGAGGGCAGGTGAGTCCATTAGGGGCAATCCTGCATTGACCAACCGCGCCAAAGGCAGCAACCCCGCCCGTCGTATGTACGGAGCGTAGCGCTCATCCCATGGCATAGGCTTGTGGGTCCGCGACCGCAACGGCGTCAGTACCTGCAGTGAAATACAATTACACTCCGGATAGTGCATATTGCAATTCAAACAGCAAATACATTATTCTTTGTGTCAACAACAATTTATTACCTGACCAAGGTCAACAAGATGGTGAGCGCGGTGCTTGTTATCATACACGGTGTCAAGGAGCCGGTACCGCGGGTGAGGAGCCATCTCCCTACAAAACGTTATAAATTAGAGTTAGGTAACAACTCTACATAAACCCAAATCATCATTCCAATTCACCGTTCCACCTACACAAATTTCCATCTACAAACTTTTACAATCCATTTACTACTACCCTCCACATAATTGCAACACATTACACTATATATACCTCATTCAAGCTCTTACATTATCATTTCTTCAGAAATGCCATGGCAGCCAAAACCAAAAGGTCCATCTACAAAGTTTTGAAAACGATTATCTACTTCCCTCCACATAAATGCATTACATACAACTACATATACCTCATTCAAGCTCTTACATTATGTACCCGATTGCCATTGTCTTAAAAAATGCCATGCAACCGATCCATCCTATACGTCAATCACACATTCCACACATTACAAGCCATCCATCGAACGATACATGACCTCCTATAAACCTCCATTCGTACATAATATACCACCACGCATTCACACATCCTTGAATATGCCAAACCCTAACTACCTCAATCCGGTCATATTTCAAATCCCTATGGAAATGTAGTTGGACTAGATGGAGGACTTACCTTGGAGAGGCGTAGCCCTCGATTTCGGGTCGATTCACCAAGTACGGCGGCCGGATTCGACGAACTTTCCTTGGGGCGACGGGGTCCAACAGAGGAGAAGAGAAGAGAGACCGAGGAGGAAGAAAGGAAGAGGACCGCGCCCGGGCGGCCGCCGCGGGCCTAAGTCCCAACCGGTCGCGCCAAACAGGATGCCGCGACGGCCTTCTGAGTCGCGCCCATCGGGACGGCGCGACGAGCTTCTGAGTCGCGCCAAACGACCTGCCGCGACTCGTGGTCGCCGTTGCCGACGTGGTCGTCAACGCTGATGTGGCAATCTGCCGCGCCAAAGGATTTGCCGCGACTCGCCATTTGGTCGCGCCAAGTCGTTCGCCGCGACCGAATGGGCTAGATCTGCAAATTTAGTTTGGTCCGGGTTATTATTAAAATATTACTTAAAAATAGGTTAAAAATAAAAAAAAATTCGCTAACGCTATGGTGACATTCGATAATGCAATGCAACCAACCAACATATTAGATAGATTTAAGATCCACATTATTGCTCCAAATGAATGATCAATGATGGCTGAGTTGCTGGGTGCCTTCGAACTCTGTAGTATGCACACTTTAGCACGTATGCTTCCTATATAAATCTAGAATTGTTATCAATATCAATTTTCAGCAACAAAAGAGAATATATATTTGCCCTTCAATTAAAAGGAAAAAAATTCCTGAGGTGCTATAAGAAACACCTCGGCAACAAGCTAATTATTTAATACACATGACAAGAGCGAATAGTATTGTAGTGAATGAAACTGATAAATGAATTGATAAGAGGTGCCAAACTTCTGACATCATTTTTTTTCCTAAAGTAGCTGCAATCTAGACTCCTGGATCCACACATCTCTGATGCACATTGATTCATAGCTGTCGTCGCCCGATTAAACGGGTGTTCGGCAGATACTTGGATCGAGGGAGCAACGAACAGTTAGAGAACAATCTAGGTCACACAGAAGGTTTTAGACTGGTTCGAGCCTCCCGGAGGATAATAACCCTACGTCCAGTATGGGGCGTGTTGAATGTGACAGCGTTTCTGCTAGGGTTGCAGATAGCGTCAGATACCTCCTCATCGGGGGTTACATGTATATTTATAGACCTTGCCTAATTCTGGGTAACTTTCTATCTACAGTAATAGATTCGGAGTCTATCTACAGGATCTCTTCCGTGTATTACAAGTCTTCGGTAATTCCTAAAATAAGTCTTCGGAATATCTGAAAATAAGACACAATTCATTTTTTCTTGAGAATCAAGGTTTACTTGTTTCTTTTACAAGCTAACCATATCTGCTAGTGGGCGGCTAGAAGATGGAAAGGAGCCTTCGGAATGAAGTCTTCAGAAAGAACCCCCACGACAAGGTCTTCGGAAGGAGCCTTCGGGACAAGGTCTTCGGAAGGAGCCTTCAGGACAAGGTTTTCGGAAGAAACCTCTGGGAGAAATAAATCCCATCCTCATCCAACTGTGTAACCGTCCCTGTTCTCCTTAAGCGTATCAGAATATGAAAAGACCTTGACTTGACGAGTCCTTTTTTTTCTTACTCCTCAGACCTAGGCCCACTAGGTTTCCTGTAACTGCGTTGCGTCACCACACGGTTTCCCAGCAAGAGACATAAAGAAATCTTTTCCCACTTGACCTTTCGTCTCCCGGAAGGGCCACCTTTTTGGCTATAAATACGGGCTTTGAAGGAGCCCCCAAGCATCAACTCTCGCATCCAGGGCAAGAAAAGAACCACCACCCCTCAGTTCATGCAGTGGTTTGACTCCAGGTTCATAGGTGAATCTGGATCTTCCTCCTCTGCTCCACCAGGCGACGAGCCAGCCATGGCTTCCAATCCCACCTCACCCCCTCCACCTTCTGCGGAGGATTACGGGCTCCCTCCTCCAAGTCCTCCTCCAGATCCATCCTCGGTGATAGATCTGGAAGCGGATACAACAGGAGATGAGGAATATGCCTGTCTCCTCCATGTGGCTCTGAATAAGGGGCCAAGGGGGATTCCTGCCGATGCGAATCCCATCCTCCTCGACGACTTCGACGACGACGACGACGACAAGCCGGCAAGGAAGAAAGCAATGGTGGTGTACAACCCTAGCATCATCGCTGGGGCCAATGCAGGTGCATTCTTCACGGATACCCAAGGAGATTCTGCCCCAATTGAGGGCGATTTGGTTCCCAATCCAACCGAGATAATCAACTCGGTCCCGGCTTCTAACGAGGGATGCACCCTCAACTCCTCTGGTGCGTCACTCATCACCAGCGCAATTGCTGGAGATGACGACGGTGCCGATGCTGCTCCTATTGTTGCTGCCCCTGAGGACACTGATGATCAGCGAAACTAGGGGTACGAGCGGTTTATGCCTCTTGTTAGGCACTTGTAGGCGTAGATTTCCTTTTTGTTCTTTATCCTTCTGTTCGCACAGACAAGTGCTTCCTTAAGCTGCAATGCAATCTTTTAGATCCTTGTAATAGGGCTTTCGGAATGAAATATTGCTTCCTTCAATCCAAAAACGCTTCTTGAAATGATGTCTCTTATCTTTCTGAATGAAGTTGTTTTGATGATAGTCTTCGATATCGAATTAGTCTTTGGAAGAGTGATAGTCTTCGAGAGAAATTCTCTTACACATATACCGTTCTGAAGACTCTTCGGAAAAGACATTAATAAAATCCCGTGACATCTCTTAATCTTTGCAAACAGCACCCTGATTTCTGATATAATCCTGATTAGCTTCCAACATAACAGTCTTTTAATACTTGCCCAGGATCCTGATATATCTCGAGAATAACGGAAAGAGCGCCTTTTTGGCATCTATCGCGTGTAACTCTAGGAGGGAAGGTCCTTGTTTCTTGGGAACTGAACCGTCGTGAGGGTCTATTAAAAACCCACTCGCCGCATTCTGCTCATCCCTGCTACAGTTCGCACTTATTTCCATCTTCTCAAAAACCTAACCATTTCTCATGGCGGCCGCCTCTGCATCCGCGACCATCACCGATCCTTTAATAGCCCCGCAAGAATCAGAATCTCATAGCACCGCCGACTCGCCTACTCCCGTGCACCAAAAGATGGCGGAGGGCGTATTCCCTAATCCTCACGATTATTGGAATGCCTCTGTTCATACCGAAGAGTACCTGAATGATCTGGAGAGGAAGGGGATGATTTCTCCCCTCTGGGCACAGAGGGCAAATACGGAGGATAACTACCACAATGCCAATATCGAAGAGCTCCCGGTATTTGAATATCATCTCATCTGTTGTTTCAATCTTCTGCCTTCTGCTTTCCTTGAGCGAGTTTGTCGCTTCTACAAGATGGAGCTTTGTCACCTTAAGCCGAACTCTGTAGCTTTGCTTAGCATTTTCGCTACCCTTTGTGAGTGCTGGCTTGCGGTTCCAGCATCTTTACATCTGTGGCGCTACTATCATATTCCTCGCTAATATAAAGACCAGTTCATGGTCTTTTCCATTGGTTTCATTGTTAGAGACCGCACGAAGTATATTCCTTTCAAGTATAAGTCTTCCTGGAGCAATCATAGCACCAGATACTTCGTTACTGACATGGGGGTCGCTATTCCATCAAAGGGGATGGCTTGATGCCAAATCATCTCAAAATGCCCAAAGACCCCGCAGGCTATTTCCAAGACTTGAGAAGATGATTGCCAAAATTGATTCTCTAGGTGCGGATGGTCTGCGTGGCGAACATGTTGTTGAAGAATTCGTCCGGCGTAGACTCTTTCCTCTCCAATGTCGCGATCCATTGGCCATGTCT
This sequence comes from Eragrostis nindensis, assembly GCA_012490785.1. Taxonomy (NCBI): domain Eukaryota; kingdom Viridiplantae; phylum Streptophyta; class Magnoliopsida; order Poales; family Poaceae; genus Eragrostis; species Eragrostis nindensis. The sequence continues at coordinate 105,778 of JAAXCT010000590.1, forward strand.
TACAAAGGCCCGACAGATCCAAACCGATTCCCACCAGAAGGTATTTTTTTAATTAGTTCAGCTCATCTTTTCATGAGAAACCCATATGGTAGTTATTAATTGACGCTTTATTTTCAGGAACCGAGCTATCCAAGGATGAAGTCAGGCGACGAGTGTGGGACATTCTTGAGACCAATCCACTACCGAGGCCTTCAACTGTCCCTGCTCCCTACTGTCCACTAACCCACCTCCAGTGGTATAAACACATCTCTTCAATTGAGCACTTATTATTTCATCAACAGATCACATCTCATCATTTTTGCTTGCTTGCAGGACCTCTTCGGAGCAGAATCCGATGACGAGCAGCCCGAAGTTGGTGTTGTCATTCGTGACAGCGATGATGAGGGCGATGAAGAACAGCTCAATGCTGGCAGTGAACCTGCTGAGGAGGAGAAAGTGATCCCTCATCCAAAGTCTTCGGAAGCTACCCTGGAGGCATCTGAAGCAACAAAGTCTTCTGCAGCTGTCCCACAGGAGTCCGGGACAAGAAAGTCTTCTGCGGCTCCCCCGAAGACATCCCGAACGGTGAAGTCCTCTACAGTCCTGCCCAGCTCTTCGGAACCCACTGCCAATCTCTCGAAGACTAAGAAGTCATCGAGAAAGCGGTTTAGGGTCTCCACTTCTGCGAAGCCGGTTCAGGTAGAGAGGCCAGCTCAAGCTCCTGCAGATGTCCCTGAATTGGCTCCTACTCGTGTTGCTGTGCCCCATCCTGGTGATGAGGTACCTCTTGAAATCGTCTTCGGCACTTTGTTCAAAGGATTCTCTAGAATCTCTCAAGTCCTTCTTTCTCAGGATCAGTCAGCATCTGGCCGAGAGAATAAAAGGCGTCGTTGCAAGCCTAAAAGTCCTCTTCAGTAATTCTTCTAACTTATTCTTTCAGCTTTCTTGTATATAATTATGACACTTCCTCATTGTTGACGGTCCTTAACTCCCACTTTTGACCGTCAATTACCTGCATAAAAGATATCAAACGAGATCACCACAAGTAGAAGTAGGCTCTTTATCTAACCACTTCCACCAATTGTGGTGAAATTATGTATGCTGGTACATTAAGCCCATAAAAGAGGGAAAACAATAAGGAAACATGGAGAAAAGCCTTTTCTGAAAATCCTTCATAAAAGAGAAATGAAGAAGGGCCCATAAACAGAACCAAATAGACCCAAACACCCCGAGGCCCATAAGAATCATGAAGAGGATATTCCAGAGAATGTACCAGAGAAGAGGGAGGCCAGGATGTGGACCCTGGGGGTCGGCCGACCCCACAGGTCGGCCGACCTGCCAGGGAGGAGTCCCGGCCCCCACCGCCTCCAGGAGGTCACAAAAGTCTTGCCATTAATGTCCAAGGCGGTGGAGACCCCCCAAACCGACCTATCAAGGGTATAAAGCAAGGGGTACCCCCCCTCTCTCAACACATACAAGAAGAGGAGAGCCATTCCACTCCCAAGGGCCTAGAGCCTCTTGTATACTAGTTGAGTAGGGAGAGAGTAGAGTGGAAGAGAGGAGAGTGCTGCTCTTGTAGCATTTGTACTTTCTTGTACTCTAGCGAATACTTTCTTAGTGAATAGTTCATCGTTCGTTCGTCGTTCGTTCATCATTTGTTCTATTCATAAGTGAGTGTTCGTGATATTTTTAGGTTGGTTGAGCATTGCTTATAGTTCATTGACCTTGTTATACTTGTTTACGGGTTCATCGTCCCGCAAGGGGTGCCTTAGTCCTCTAATAGTTTTAGCGCGGGGTTAAGGTAGTGATCAAAGCATAGACGTGGTGTCTAGGCTGGAGGTTGCCTTTGTTTGTCGCGTATCCCACGGTTAGCTAAGAGGTAGGCGGTAGGTGGTGACAGCCCTATCCGTCCTTTGTATTCATCCCGTCCGGGTATGTTATAGAGCTGTAGGCCAGAGTGACTTGGCAGACCAGGTCTAAGCCGGCGCCCGAAGTAAGCAAGTACAGCCTGATCTTGGGCTTCCCTTGAGGAAACCACACCTTAGTTTATCCTCTCTACCCGTGCTCTTGTTGTCCTTGGGTGAGTTTTAGTATAAAGTAGATTTACCTCCTTTCCTTGGGGAAAACAAATACGATACCTTGGAATACTCCCGGGTGAAGTGCTACAACGGTATTCCGTGCGCTTGCGGATTTATTCGTGACGTAATAAGTACCAACAAGCATTTCTGGCGCCATCGTCGGGGAACGGTTGCTAATTCTGCTTTAGCTTAAATTCATCCTCGTATTGTATCCTTTTATTTCTGTTATTTATCTTACTTGTTCTTATTCAAAAATACCAAAAAGATTATGGAGCAACAACCTACCATCTAGTCTCTGTCTGCTCCGAGGGGTGAGTTCTGTGAGCCACCATCATCATCGGACCCGATTTCATCATCTGGCTATGAACTTCGACCTGGCTTGATAGCCATGGTTCGGGATCAAACCTTCTCAGGTTTTGAAAGTGAAAATCCTTATATTCATCTGCGGGAGTTCGAGCTTTTGTGTTCATGCCTCATGATCCAAGGTATGACGCAAGAAACTTTAAAGTGGAAATTGCTTCCCTTTTCTCTCAATAGAAGGGCGAGGCAATGGTACACTTACACTGCGGGGAGTGTGAACGGTGATTGGATAGAATTGTGGGACAAATTTTGTCTTGCATTCTTCCCTATATCCCACGTTGCCTCTCTAAGGGTGGACATTTTAAACTTCCGTCAGTTTGAGAAGGAAACCATAGGTGCAGCCTGGCCCAGGTTTTCATTATTGACTCACTCTGGCCCAGATTTGTCTTTACCCGAGCATGTGTTGTTACAACACTTTTGCTTAGGGTTGAGCAAAGAATCTGCACTATGGGTGCGTTCGTTTCATTTTAGAGGGTGCTGTAGCAGTCACATCAAAGATGCCGGCACGATTTATGTGTACTAAACAAAGTCAAATTACAAAACTAAGTCCAGGACCCCCCCCTCTATTTTGCGAGACGAACGTAATGAGGGTAATTAAGCGGCGATTAGACGATGGTTACTGTAGCATCACTGTGTCAAAACATTGATTAATTAGGCTCGTTAGATTCGTCTCGAAAAATAACGCCCGTCTGCAGAAAGGTTTTGTAATTAAATTTTATTTAGTACTCCTAAATAGTAAGATTCTTTTTACTTTAGAGGGGTATAAAGTTTAGAGGGCACTTTAGAGGGGGATCCGAACGGCACCTATATCTTGACATTGCCGCTGGAGGGTCATTTATTCATAAAACGCCAACTGAGGGAAGGGCGCTCCTAGGTCGTATCTTGGAGAATACTTCTTTTATGGCTGACTTACCCCTCAGACGAAACTTTGTCAAAGCATGAGGAACTCGCTTTAGTCAAATCCAATGCTTCAATTTGTTCTTCATCAGATTTGACTAGCGAAACCTCATTGGAACAACGAACCATGAAAGAGGAAGATGAATTTCAACCTCTCGAGTTCCCATTTGAGTTCGAGGAAAAAATTTTTGAAGATTTTGGAAACACCTGGAACTAAACCTCGCTTGATAAGATGGATTCTTCTACTCTAAGAATTTGATCTTAAAATTAGAGATAAGAAAGGAGTAGAAAATTCTGTAGCAGATCATTTGTCTCGTATGCAAGTCACTAACATGCAGAAATTGCCGATAAATGACTTCCTACGAGATGATATGCTGCTAAAGGTGACAGATACCAACCCCTGGTATGCAAACATTGTGAACTTCATGGTGGCAGGGTATGTCCCACCAGGGAGGAACAGAAAGAAATTGATCTACGAGAGTCGACGTCACCATTGGGATGAGCCATACCTCTATAGAGTTTGTGCTGATGGGCTATTAAGAAGATGTGTGTCGACAGCCGAGGGCTCCAAAATCATAGAAAAATGCCATGCAGCACCATATGGGGGACACCATGGTGCATTCCGAACACAAGTAAAAATCTGGTAGAGTGGCTTTTTCTGGCCGACTATGTATGAAGATTGCAAGGAATTTGTCATAAGATGCAAGCGATGCCAGAAAGTTGGAGGCATCACTGCTCGCGAGGCAATGCCCCTAACATACAATCTTCAAGTGGAACTATTTGATGTATGGGGCATTGACTTCATGGGACCTTTTCCAAAGGCCTATGATTGCGAGTACATCTTGGTGGCCGTCGACTATGTGTCCAAAGGGGTAGAGGCAATGCCATGCAGAGCTGCCGATGGGGAAGGCTTGGAAGAGAAAGCTACCCGATGCACTATGGGCATACAGAACGGCATACAAAACACCCATTGGCATGTCACCCTACCAACTCGTGTATGAAAAAACATGTCATCTACCCGTCGAGTTTGAGCATAGGGCATATTGGGCCATCCGTACTTGGAACGTGGACTTCCAGAAAGCCGGGAAACTTTGAAGACAACAAATATACGAGCTGGAGGAAGCAAGAGACAAAGCATATCATAGTGCCAAGATCTACAAAGAACGAACCAAGAGATGGCACGATAAGAAAATAAAAATAAAGGAATTCAAGAAAGGGGACAAGGTGTTACTCTTTAACTCTAGGGTCAAGTTGTTCGGGCATGGGAAACTTCGGAGTAAATGGGAAGGGCCATTCACCGTCGTCGACGTTGCATCACATGGAGCAATCACACTCCAAGACGACGGAGGTAACCTTTTTAAGGTAAATGGTCAACGTTTAAAAGTTTTCCTAGAGCCAGATGAAAACCTAGATCAGGAGGTAGACATGATCAATTTAGTTTATTTCAATTATCTACCTTAGCCTCCTACCTTGATCCCCCTTGCTTGAAAGAAAAAGAAATATATATATATATATATATATATAATATTAATAAAATAAATCTCTAGTTGCTTTTTACCTTTTCAAACACATAAGGCGCCTAGAGCTTTTTCTGAATTCAATAATTTTAGGCTCTCCGGTCCTTAACCCCGGTAGAGTCCATTTTTGTTTCCACACTCTTTGTTTGTTTTGAATAAAGAAGCTAGGTACAAGAACAAGGGTGGGGGAGATCTCATGCGCAACATCATATGAACCAGCACGAGAAAGACGGGGCAACCGAACCGCTTGTTTGGGTATACATCCTATGGACAATTCACGTCGCCATTACTTCAATGCGATGGTTTGCACCCTTGCTTTCAAATTCCTTGATTCATGAATTAAAATAATTCTTTTGAGACAATCATTAAAATTTAACTCAAAGCTAAAATGAATCTTGATATCTCCTCAATGAACATGCTTCTCGTTGGTTGGCCTGCATATTCTTTATTCCTCGCATCATACGCCTGCTGCTTGTGAATACCTTTCTCATAGGAACCCATGTTTATCTAAGTAGTTGGCGAGTGTGATATCGTTGGATGAGAGGAATCTTTGCTCTGCCTGTGTGAAGTACTTGGGACTTTATCTTTCAAAAACTTAAAATCCATAGCTTTACACTCCTCAATGATCTTATTTTTCGACCAAAGCCATATGATGATCATATTGAAAACCCTACACACATATGCTACTTGTTATTGCTTTGAGCTTTGTCAAATTGTTGTGACCCTTGTGAGAAGCCTGTCATACTTTCATGATCAAGATCACGTACACTCCACCTCACATGCCAAACTTCTACACTGGAAGTTAGCAACACTCTTTTTCCATCCGCCCAATAAATACACCTTCATATGCTACACTTCTACACTGGAAGTTAGCAACATGTTCTTCAATTCATCCACCAAATAAAATACCATCATGTGTTGATGATTTCTCTCTCTAAATACTCTTGCAAAAAGAGACATGGCTATGGAAAAAAATGAAAAACAATGGTTGCTCATAAACGTGATGAGCATGATGCTTACTCAAACACGTGTCAAGCATGAAAAATAAAGGGGGAAGAATGATATAAAAAAAGGAAGAAAGATAGCCATGCTCTCAAATAAAATGAATCAAGAAAGAGAGAGAGATCATTCAATAAGGAGTTCCCATCCTTTTTCCTTTAATGATCCACCTATCCACGCACATCCACATTCTTGATCAGGTTGTATGACTTATTTTCTCCTTGGATCCGGTTTTTGACTTGGCAATATAAGTGATGCAAGTATACCTCTCTTTCATTCCCTACCAAGCTCCACATAAAGCCTTTCATAGATGTAGGATGAAAAGAGGCAATCCTATGCCTTGGTGAGGAACCATACACATTGAGCGATTCGAGAGAATCATTTGAGGAGTACAGCTATGTTTTATTTTGAAAATTTATCAAAAACCCAAATTACTCAGCAGAAGGAGTGGAGGTGACTTGAATCAAGACCGTTCCATTCCTCAACCACCCAGGATTACATGCTAGACACCACAAAGTTCACAGGTACAAGATTGGCTTGGAATAACTTGTATGCTAGCATCAAGCCAAAGGAAGTGTTGTTTCACCTAAGTCCTTCACCTTTACTCGAGGACGAGCAAAGGGGTGTAGTTGACAGCTGTTAAGTCCCCTTTTTAGCTGTCAAATCCTGCATAAAAGAGATAACGATGAACACCAAACATAGTGGTAGGAGTTTATTACTAACGAATTCCATGAGTGTTGGTGAAATTATGCATGCAGGTGACTTAAGGCCTAAATGAGGAAGAATCACACTCCAAAGGTGGGTTTACACTTCACCAACAATTCGTCGCTTCCCGCCAGAGATGGACTTGGATGAATTGGGCTAAAACTCCAGAAAGTTCCATAACAAGTCCAGCCCCAACACTTGAATTTACAAGAGGAGGCCCAGAGGAGCAAGTAGGCCAAACGAGAGGGCCAGAAGGGCCAAACCCAGGTCGGCCGGTCCCTGATGGGCTCCTCTCTGGCCCATCTTTGGCGAGGCGGTTCTCACCGCCTTCCCAACGTTGGTTCAACTGTAAATATGGAAACTCCTATGGGGAAACCGCCTCTACCACCGCCTCCAAGAAAGTATAAAAGGAGGGGTACCCCCCTCCATTGAGGACACACGACAACACAAGAAGTAGAATAGCTCTCCACTCCATAGGCGGTAGTGCCTCTTGTATACATGTAGAATAGGCAGAGAGCGAGGAAGAGTATAGGAGAAGTTCTTCCTTCGTTGGAGTTCTTCTCTAGCTTGTACCTTGGAGAATACTTCCCTTCTTAGTAAGTGTTCTTGATTTTTATGCTAGTGAGGTTCTTGTCAAGTAAGTTCTTGTTCATAGTTGGTTACGGGATCATCGCTCTATCTTGTTAGAGTACCTTGCCTTTCGTTCAGCTAGCCCAGGTTAAGGTAGTAATCGATAGCTTAGACGTGGTGTCTAGGTTATAGGTTACCTTTGTTTGCTGCGTGCTCCACGATTTGTAGAGGTAGGCGGTAGGTGGTGACAGTCCTATCCGTCCTTCATAATCCTCCACGTTCGGGTACGTAGTAGAGCTGTAGGCCGGAGTCACTTGGCAGACTAGATGTTAGCCGGCGCTCGAAGTAAGCAGTTATAGGCGGGACTTGTCTTTGTCTAGGAATCCCATCCATAGGAATCCTCTCTGCCCACGCCTATCATACTTCTTGGTGTCCTTGGACAAACTAGAATAGAAGAGAAATACACTCCGTTCCTTTGGGAAAATATAAATAACGATACCCTTGAATACTCACGGGTGAAGTGCTACAACGGTATTCTCCGTGCGCTTGCGGATTTATCTGTGACGTTAAGAAATACCAACAATAGTCCCGGCCTCATCGTTGCCTTATTCTTTCCCTTGCGGGAATGTTGAGGCATTTCCGTCTCAAGGTAATTCTTCATGAAAGTGATGAGGCTGTCCTTCTTTGGGGGTCTCACTTCAACTTCTTGAATGTTTTGAGGTTTCGGTCCATATTTGATCTTGATCATGGAGCATTGCTCCACCTTTGGTTTGAAATCAAACTTCTCTTTACGTCCATTGATATGGAGGCGGATTACTCCAGCCCTCACATCTATGTGAGCCTCCGCGGTGCTAAGGAATGGCCTCCCAAGGATGAGAGGTGTTTCCTTATCCACATCCATGTCCAATATCACGAAGTTTACGGGGATAATTCCTGCACGAATCTTTACGGGTATTTCTTCGGCAGTCCCCATTGGACGACGGATGGAAGAGTCGGCGAGTTGCAGCTGTATCGAGGTTGGGGTCAAGAACTTGATGCGTAGTTGATCAAATATTGCCTTGGGCATTACGCTTACGCTTGCACCATGGTCACATAAGGCTTGGTTGAAGTGAATGGTCCCAATAGAGCATGAGATGGCGGGGCATCCAGGGTCATTCTTGTGAGTAGAAGATGCTTCTCTTCTCCTAGTATCTCCCGCATATGATGAGCCACATGCGGAGATTTCTCTGATTGTGCTAATCATATTGACCTTCTCAAGGACAGGTTCGGGTTGCCCTGGAATATGTCCCTCATCGGTCGAAGGAACCAGAGCAGCCAATTGTGCTAGTTGGGTTTCTATCATTTTGTTGAAACTTTGCTGATTCTTGCAAGCAGAGGAGAGTCCTTCTAATTTGGCTTGTATGCTCTCAAGGGTCTTGTCATTGGCAGCTAACTTCTTGGTGATACCTTCATTGATCTTAGCTTGCCCAAGAACAAGGTCCCGTAAGGAGGTTTGATTGTTGTTGTATGAATTGTTGTTGCCTTCTTGATAGTAAGGGCGTTGTTGATACCCTTGATTTTCTTGTGGACGATACCCGTTGTTGTTGTTGTTCATGTAGCATGCTTCTTCGTCACGGGTTTCAGGGCAGTTATCTCCCGAGTGCTTAGTGCTTCCACAAACTTCACACATCATGTGTGAGCTCATGGCTTGGATTTGGCCATAGTTGTTCATGGCCTTGGCTTGCTCGTCCAAGCGCTTCATGAGGAGGTCTAGTTTGGCGGACAGTATGTCCACCTCCTTCACGGGGTGCATACCCCCTTTACGGGGTTGGAGTCGTTTATCACTCCACCCTTGATTAGAGACCATCGTGTCTACCAACTTTTGAGCTTCTAGGATGGTCTTGGAGAAGAATGCTCCTCCTGCAGCGGCATCAAGATGACCACGGGCTGTTGTTGTCAACCCGTTGTAGAAGTTTTAGAATATGAGCCACTGCTCCATTCCGTGATGTGGACAGGCGGCTATGTATTCTTGGAGCCTCTCCCACGCCTCAGGAATAGTTTCATTGGTAGCTTGTTGAAAGCTAGTAATTCTTCCACGAAGGGCATTGGTTTTACCCATCGGGAAAAACTTTGCGAGGAACGCAGTGGAGCATTTGTCCCAAGTGTTGACTTCTTCAGAATGTGCATAGAACCACTATTTCGCCTTCCCAAGGAGGGAAAACGGAAACAGGCGGAGTCTAATGGCATCTTGGGTAGCTCCAGTGATGGTGGTAGCGTTGCAGATCTCAAGGAACTGCTAGAGATATGCATTGGCGTCCTCGTTTGCCTTCCCACAGAATGGGATGGCCTGCACCATTGTGATCAGACCAGTCTTGACTTCAAAGTTGGCATTGGCTCCTTCAACAGTGGGACCAACGGGCACGTTGGTGGTGGAAGGAGCAGAGTAGTCACGAAGGGTCCTTTGAGCCATGTTGCTTAAAGTTTATGGTGCAGTAATGACGGGTAGATTTTACGAGAGGATCACTTGAGGAATAATGAGACGAGGTCGTACTCTTCTCAAGAGAGACTCTGGATTTTCAGTGAAGTTGTTCGGCAAATGAAAACCTGTCATACACTATCCTGTTTTCACATTGAAGAGAAAACAAGGTAGAGTTAGCCTGCAAGGGTAATAGCTTAGCAATCACAACTATATTCATGAACATTCATTGTACTTTCTTTAACCATTGTCTTCCCCGGCAACAGTGCCAGAAATGCTTGTTGACACTTGCTAAGTCATAACGAATAAACCATCACTAGCACGAGTGCCAGAAATGCTTTATTAGTAGACTTTAATAATTTAGAGATAAATCCGCAAACGCACGGATAAAATATCCGTTGTAGCATTTCACCTTGGAGTATTCCAGGGTATCGTTATTTATATTTTCCCAAAGGAAGATGATGAGGATATATGGAGGTTAACTATGGTTTACACTCAGAGAGTATCATTTACATGGAAGTCAACCTTGCTGCGTAGAAGATGTGTTCAACATCGATCATTTGCGCGCAGCTGGTCCAACTTCTAAGAGATGTGCGACATAAACAATAACAGTTTCAGGGGGTCTATCCTATATGGTTGGAAAGATAATCAAGTCTACTTTCACACCCAACAAACGGCACCTCCGTTCGACTTCTGAGCAAGGAGTTATGATCAAATTAGTGGAAGCTGCACAGACTGTTCAGTGGCTGCGCGAGATTAAAAAGAGACTCCTCAAATCCACCACAAAGATGACCTTTTACCTACTGAACGTTTCATGCTTTCACACCCAACTAGGAGGGATGTTCCTAGTATATATATACCCCATGTACTCCTCCATATGAAATAGAATTGATTTGAGAATTTTTGGAACAGCCGTATGGCTTCCTCTCCACCATAGCGTGTGAGTTTATGGAGGGATCCTTATCCACCCCTTGTGTTGCATCTTCCTTGTGAGGTTGTATACGAGGACGTTCGACGTCACCCATCTTGTGCTCCTGCTCCTTCGAGTGCAGGTTGCGTGGGTTGGTAAGCTTAGAGTGTGGTTGGGCGAATCCTCGATTCAGGTGGCCGTATTGAGACGGTTGTTGGCTTCGGGTTGATTTCGTCAGGTTGCACTGTTATCTCTGCTGCTTGCAGCTAGTTATCTTGGTTTCATTGAAGCTAGTTATCCTTGGTGGTTTGCTCTCACGTCGTGGGATTACAGAAGCCGACGTTCGACGTCACCCAATTGGTGCTCCTGCTCCTTTTGATTGCAGGCTGTGTTGGTTGGTAACTTAGAGTGTGGTTGGGCGAATCCTCGATTCAGGTTGCCGTATAGAGACGGTGGTTGGCTTCGAGTGCATTTCGTCAGGTTGCACTGTTATCTTGGCTGCTTGCAGCTAGTTATCTTCGCCTCTTTGAAGCTGGTTATCTTGTTCTTGATCCTACGTCGTGAAGATCGGGACAAAATCCGTATCAGGGGGGCCCACATGTCATATGCCACATCACCATAATGTCTCCCTTCCATTCTGCTCGTCGCTCTCCCATTTCGTCGAACAGCTTGTACGCGCATCAAGCCACGGTGCCGCGCCGTGGGAGAGGGCGAGGGACCGTGGTGGAGGACGGCGCCGCGGGAGAAGAGGAGGGCGTCCACCGCCGAGAGGAGTCATGTGCGCTGACGAGGAGTCAAGCCCCGAGGTCGGCTCATTGAGGAGAAGCACCCTGGGCCGTGGGGGTGCGCGGTGGCGGGGCGCCGGGGTCGCGGCTGTGCGGGCTACGGGAGCGTGCGGCGGCGGGGCGGCGGAGGCCGCCATGGAATCGCGCCGCGGGAGTGCGCAGGCCGCGGGAGCATGCGGCGACGGGGCGCGAGGGCGGGGCGGCGGAGGCCATGGAGGCACGCGGAGGCGGCGGGGGCACTAGGGCGGGGCGGCGGAGGCCTTGGAGGTGCGGCGCGCGGCGGCGGCGGGGGTGCGAGGGCGGGGCGGCGGATGTTGTGGAGGAGTACGGCGGGGGCCGTGGAGGTACGCGGCGGCGGCGAGGGCCTTGGAGGCGTGCGGCGGCGGCGGGGTGGCGAGGGCCGTGGAGGCGCGCGAGGCGGTGGGCTCGGTGGTGAAGGAACTCGCGAGGTGGAAGAAAAAAGAGGAAAAAGTGAAGAACATGATGATATGGCAAATGACATGTGGGCCCCTTACCACGTCAGGAAAACCGCCGTCCAAAACCGCCGAGGGAGGAAAAACATCCGGTTTCGCAAGTTGAGGGAGTCAACTTATCCGGTTTTGTAATTGAGGGAGGAAAATCGGACTCTGGCAAGAGTTGAGGGAGGTGGAATGGACTTTTTCCTTTCTCCTATGTTGGATGAACTTCTGTTTTGTAAAAAGTGACAAGTATATTCTTTTCTTTTTTTTTTTTGCGAAGGGGAGGGCTTTATTGAATACTAAGGCGTATCATTACAAACTAGAGAGTGAACACACTTTGGAACGCTTGTAAAAGAAACACAACTCCGACCAGAACGAATGGAAGGCTGTGCTAACTCATGTGCTACTTTATTTTGCCCTCTCCCGATTTTCACAAACTCAACACTCTCAAATTGTCGAGCCTCTTGCAGTATATCCAAAATAATTGGTGCACCCTCAGAGCGATCCGCCTCCTCTAGGGTCAGCTTCTTGATCACCGATGAGCAATCACACTCCAGGATCAGCTTATGGTTTGGCCAACGAGTAGCTAGCCGAACTCCTTCCAAGCACGCATTTGCCTCGGCCTCTTCAGCATCTCTGCAATTGAAAAGCAGACGCCAAGCTGACAGCAATGGCAGCCCGGTATGATCTCTAATGACAACACCTAAGGCTGCAGAACCTGTCGTCTCTACAAATGCACCATCGACATTGATTTTGATGGTTCCTTCCGGTGGTGGTCTCCATGGCAGCGCCTGCTGAACTTCTTTAACATTATCACCCTCACTGTGCAAATGCCATGACTTCTTCCCTTTACCTTTGTCAGAATAACTCTGTTGCCGGATACTGTATAGTGCATCCATGTATCGCAAGAGAAAAATAACAGAGCCTTCTATTGAAATTGAAGCACCTGCCTGAAGCACCTCATTTCGAACAGTCCAAGCTCTCCAAATCACCATGAGGAAGTTTGCTAGAATCTCATCAGAATGATTATCAATGATCATCAGCAGCCACTCCGGGCCAGGATACACAATATCATTCTCATCCAGCAATTCCCAATGCGATCTCATAGTATTTCTGAGTGCCACCGTATGTGGGCACCTGACAGTCGCATGGTGACAATCCTCATCTGCAGTTCCACATAACAAGCATTTTCTTTGTCGCTCGAGATGACACTAGCATTTGTTACTTCTAGTAGGCAGCCCATTATTAACAATTTTCCAAGCAAAAACACGTACTTTTGAAGGAACTTGGGCCTTCCAAAGTTTCTTCCATACCTTGCGTGCACCATCAGGGGATGAGCTGCTACCAACTGCACCAACCTCATGTTCAGTACGCATAGCAAGCCGGTATGCACTCCTCACAGAAAAGATACCCGTCTTCTCAAAATGCCAAGCTACCACATCCTCAGACCTGGTTACAGGCAACTTTATCTTTAAAATTTCAGAAACATCACAAGAATAGAAAAACCTCCTCAAGAGTGCCTCATCCCAGGTTTGGTTAGACTGATCAATTAAATGGCACACTCGACGTAACCTACAGGTTCTAGTACTACCAATAGGCCTGAGGCCATCCAATCTTGGAATCCAATTATCTCTCCAAATCCTGATACTTTCACCATTGCCGACCCTATATACAACACCTTTTTTCAGAAGTTCTAGGCCATATTCAATGGCCCTCCATGTTGGGGAAGCATCACCTGCCGTGACTGTGTCAAGTAGATTTCCATTTGGAAAATACTTGGCCTTCAGAATTCTCGCACAAAGGCTGTCCGGTAATTCAATAGCCGCCAAGCTTGTCGGGCAAGGAGTGCTTGGTTGAACAGTCTCAGGTCCTTAAAACCCATATCTCCATGAGCCTTTGGTAGGATCATAGTGTCCCATGGAATCCACTGAACCTTCCCTCTGCCATTTGTTGATCCCCACCAATAACGGCGCACTTGCTTCATCAAGTCATCACACAAAGTCAGAGGTAACTTGAAAACACTCATAACATAAGTCGGCAGAGCTTGTGCAACAGATTTAATGAGAATTTCTTTGGCTGCAGAAGAAAGATCACGTTCCTTCCATGCTATCATTCGCTTGACAAAGCGTTCCTCTATAGGCTGAAAACACCACGCCTCATTCTGCCATGGGGTGTCGGCAACCCCAAATATTTGGCCTCAAAATCAATTCTCTGAACTCCCAGGATATCACGCACCTGCTGGCCTAACTCCACATTAGCACCCTCACCCATCAGAAGTGAGAAGTTGCTTGGGCTAAGTAATTGACCAGTGCTTCTCAAAAATATTCATAACTTCTTTAACTGCCGATGCTTGCTGGCTGTTAGCTTTGAAAAATAACAGCTACCATCCGCGAAAAGCAAGTGAGATACACTTGGCGCCCTCCGACAAACACGAAGTCCAGAAATTTATCCATTCCTTTCATAATGTTTCAACAAGGTAGACAAACCATCAGCCACCAAAATGAAGAGGTAAGGAGACAAAGGATCACCTTGATGTAAACCACGCGACGGGGAAAAGGGACGCAATGGCGTCCCATTGAAGCGCACCGAGTAGCGTACAGTTGATACACATGCCATGATCCACTGCACCCACTGATGATGAAAGCCCAGCTTCAGCAACAAACTTTTTAAAAATCCCCAATCCACGCGATCGTACGCTTTGGATAAATCCAATTGTACGCACAAAACTCTTCTCTCTGGTTGCCGCCAGTGTGAATAGCATGTATGCACTCAAAAGCGATCAAGGCATTATCTGTAATCATCCTGCCTGGAATGAATGCGCTTTGTTCAGGAGCAACAATATCACCCAACAGCGGCCTTAACCGATTCACTAAGCACTTGGAGATGACCTTGTAAATCACATTGCATAAGCTAATAGGCCTGAATTCCTTTAACTCCTCGGGATTAGCCACCTTCGGAATGAGTACAATAGCAGTATCATTAATACCAGCAGGCAAATGACCATCAGAAAAGAATTTCTGAACAGCAGCCACAACATCCTCTTTGACCACCCCCCAATGTCGTTGAAAAAATCTCGGTGGAAAACCATCTGGCCCGGGAGCCTTGAGAGGGCTCATCTGGAAAAGCGCATCTGAAATCTCCTCAAGTGTGAATTCCCTGCAGAGCCTAGTGTTCATATCATCAGTAACTTTGGACTCAATTAAGTCAACTAGCTCAGTTGGCACAACTCCAGGGTCTGCAGTATGTAGATTCTGAAAAAATTCAGAAGCCATGTGTTTTAATTGGGCCGGGTCCTCACACCAATCACCATCTGGCGCCTTAAGCTTCTTTATTTTATTCTTCCTGGCTCTCCAAACTGCTTGACGATGGAAGTAGCTCGTGTTTCGATCGCCTTCTCTAAGCCACGCAATGCGAGATCTTTGCAACCACATCATCTCTTCGTGGTACAGTAGCTCATCCATTCTATCAGTGATTTCTCGCACTTGCGCTCTACAAGCATGTGGATTGCCCTTTGTTTCTTCTAACTTGGCCCGCAGCTCCTCTAGCTCCTGCGTGACAGAACCAAAATTCTTCTTGCTCCATGATCTAAGCGCCTTCTGCACATGCTCCATGATCTAAGCTCCTTCTGCACGATGCAATGGCTGAAATATTAATATATATGCTTTTTTTAAAAAAATTGTTCCTTGCTGGTAAAAGAATTGTACAGCTTTCTAGAGTATTCGTGGTTTCAATAGGAAGGGATAGTTATTGAGAGATGATGATCTGGAGTTCTTAAAATAAAATTTAATATTAACCCTACTTAACCAACTGCTTTATCTTGAAAAATGTTTCGTTCCGGCACGGACAAAGGTAAGTTCATTATTGCACGTGATGTCTTTACATGTATATCTAAAAAATTCATGTATTCCATAATGATAAATAAAGGAATTCATGATCATACGTAGGGCTGCACTATTGAGCCAGCTCGGCTCGGCTCGGTCCAGCTCGTTAGGATAACGAGCTGGCTTGGCTCAGCTCGTTATCTTAACGAGCTGGAATGCTGACTCGGCTCGGCTCTTTATGAGCTCGAGCTTGCTCGCGAGCCAGCTCGTTAAGCTCGCCACCGCTCGCCTCCAGCACTTCCGCCGCGACCTGGAGAAGAAGACAACGACCACGCCGTCTGGTACATCTTCACGCTCTTGAGCATGATGGCGCGCCGGGGGGGGGAGGCGGAGGCCGACATAGCGGAGGTGGTCGTGACCGGGTGGGAGGGGGCTGGTGACGTGGAGGAACGGCGGAGGAGGAGCCGGCGCCACCGTGTGAGCGGAGGAGGTGGAGGGGTGGCACCACCGCGTGAGGTAGAGGAGGGTGGCATCGCCCAGCTCGAGCTGCCGGCTGCCGCGCATCGCCACGTCATGGATCTTGACTCGGTCCCCTTCCGCCGTCGCCACGTCATGGGAAGAGCGGTGAGGAGTTGAGTGCACCGGCAACTCACGGAGCTCCACCGAGCAAGCTTCTCCTTTCTCCCAATGGGCTCGTTTGGAGCTAGATCGTTAAACATAACGAGCTAGAAACCTGGCTCGGCTCGTTAGAAAAAGTGAACGAGCCGAGCTAACGAGCCACGAGCTTTTCGTCCAGTCCTAATCATACGTGATGTCTTTCCACGTGCATCTCAAAACTCCTTTGCATCTAAAAAGTTCATGTATTCCATAAGGATAAATAAAGGAATTCATGATTGTACGTGATGTCTTTCCATTTGTATCTAAAAACTCCTGTGTATATAAAGCCCACGTGATACAAGCTAGCTAATTAAGTTCTACACGGGCAAACAACCTCGATCGCTTTGTTCAGTTACATTACAACCTGACTCGATCTCCTTCATAAACATCGGGATCCAACATGAGGGTCTCGGTCATATTCCTGGTGTTTTTGTTCCTCTTTGCAACACGCGGGCAGTGTAATATCATCGACCTTGTCTCGTTCTATATTCTATATAAAACTTTGTGGTTAACACTAACATGTTCTTTTGAAGCAGGTCGCCCTCATCAACTGCTCACAGATGGTACTAAAAGGAGGAGTTACCCATATGTCCCCAGCGAAACAATGAGGAACAACGCTACAAAACTACTAGATGAAAACAAGCTGAAAATCATATATTGTACAAGGCTTCATTGTCACCTAGGAAGGGATTGCTGGTGCTGCATGAATCTAAAGCCGGAAGCATTATGTTATGACACGATGAAGGAGTGTAGGGATGTGTGCGAGGTCTGTGATCCCCATTGCCCACCGTCGTAACTGGATCGTCGCATACTAGTGTACTAAATAAATGCAGAGTGACATAATTTTGGGATCCAAAGCTTAAGGGAGAAGTATGAGTATCAGTCACCAATTCAGCCTATCTTTCGAATCAAGAATGCGAGACTTCTTACCACGAGTCCACGACAGCCGTCGGATATTCACCAAGCCTATTTTGTTTGCAAGGGCCTTGCTGGGCCATCGATCTTAATTACCACGACAGCACGGCTCCAGCTGGTAACCCTAGCAGCCGTTGTACCATCCGCCGCCGCCGTGCCTCTCGATACACACAGCACTTGCACCGCACCGATCTATGGTGTGATCGCGAATTCGCAACCTCGATTCAGCGGCGATGGCGTCCTGGTGTTCTCCACGGAGCAGGCCAGGCGATCATGGGGTTAAGAGGATAAGCGCCTCCAACGACGGCGTCTTCCTTCCCACGGAGTTGGTCCGCGAGATCCTGCTGCGCGTCCCGTCGGCCAAGACTCTCTGCCGCCTCCGCGCCGTCTCCCGGTCATGGCGTTCCCTCCTCTCCGACCCGCTCTTCGTCGCCGCACACGGTGCCACCCACCCGGGCCCGCTCTTCGCCGTGATCGTGATCCGCAGCCGTTCCCCGGGCAGCAGGAACAGTTGCATCGACCTCATGGACACGTCCGGCGACGTCATCAAGCGAGTGAGCATCCCGGGTCTGTCATACAAATCCAAGGTGCAGCCGCGCGCCGGCATGGTGCTGATCGCCGACGACGCGCCGGAACACCTCCGCGTGCTAGACCCGGCCACCGGCGTCGTCTCCATCCTGCCCAGTGCCCGCTACGACTCGGCCGTGCTCGGGCGGTCTGCGGTCACTACTGCGGGCGGAGGAGGAGACGTCGGCGAGTACAAAGTGGTCGTCCTCACCGGCACCGCACGCCCGCGTACCGCGCAGTCCTGCAAAGTGCTCACCCTCGGCGTCGATGGCGCTTGGAGGGAGGCGCCGATACCGCCGGTACACGTGATACAATTCGGTCGGTCTGCGGCAGTCATCAAGGGAGTGGTCTACTACCTTGCGGATCTTACATCTGACCACCCTTGGTCGTCGATCACGGCGTTCGACCTCGAGGCGGAGCGATGGCTGCCGGGTCTCCTCCGTAGCCCGGGCGCGACTGTGCCACACAGCTTGGCGGAGGTGGACGGGCGCCTGGCTAACTCGGTATTCTCCGTGGACCTGTGGCAGCTCATCATGAACTCCAGCGAGGATGGGCAGCAGCAGGCCCTCTGGTGGAAGCGGTTCACCGTTCTTAGGTCGCGCATCGCGCCGCAATCATGGCAGCGGCTCCCAGCCCAACTCGTGCGGGTGATGGACGACGGCAGGATCGCATTCTTCGTGAACTCCAGCATTCTAGCAGCAGCGTTGGGGATGTATGATCCAAGGACCGAAACCTGGACGGAATTTGTGCAGTTGGAAGACTGCATAGAACTTCTTGGAGCTGGTGTGTGTACACTGGGAATCTGCTGCGTGTTCGACAATAACAAGGAATGGAGGAGCCGTAGATTTTCTCCTTGAGGACCGACGGCTCCTGATCCCAGCAGATTCCAACGTTGCATTGCTCCTTAATTTGCATCAGCATCAGCTCCTAGCCCCTCTCAACAATTTATAAGCAGCAAGAATGCTGTTTTTAAGAGATTTTCAACGCGATAGATTTGTCAATTTTAGAGCTGGGCTTAACAGTTTGGGTAGGTTTAAGATAAAATATTTATGTATGACTAGAGGAAACTTACATCAGGGCACGCGCAAGCCTCAGGAAGAAGTTATGTTGAAGAAAAGATAATAGCGGCACATGACAGAGCTTTTTCTCTTTTGCCTGAATCACGCGAGCGAAACATCACCCGTGTGCCTCCTAGTGTCTATTTTCTGCCTAATTGGTTGATTGATCAAGGAGAAGAGCATTGTCTCTTGTGCCTGAATCGCGCGAGCGAAACGTCACTCGTGGCGTGCCGCCCAGTGATTTTGCTGCGTAGTTGGTTAATTGAACGAGGACGGATATCAGAGGAGAGTTGATGGACTAGGATTTTTGCTTTGTACCGAGATTAGTGAATGGTTTGCCGATTCGTTTGCCATTGCCATGCTGATCCTCCAATTATTCATGAGTAGTAGTAGGTTAAGCAAATCTTTGAGGCAAACAGGAAGCGACTGGGCCTCTACATGAGCTGGTTAGGTGGCTCTAGTATCACTCAAGTCTCTCGGGTATGACTTCATGTGAGAGTGTATTTTAAGCTAGGGTTAAATAAATCTCCGTCTCTTTCTCTCTCACGCCAGAGCACTAGTCTAATGTCCAGTTCAGGTTGTTCGTCGTCTCAAATGGGTCAGTGTAAGAGTGAGTCAAAGGTTCGGAGGTTTTCTCGACCGGCGTGAAAAGATCTTTTTCTTTAACAAAATGCCCAGGGGCTTGTTTTGTTGTTGATTAATTAGAGGTGGACTTGAATGTATGGCTTGATTTTTTTCTGCCGGTCAATGTTTT
This sequence comes from Eragrostis nindensis, assembly GCA_012490785.1. Lineage (NCBI taxonomy): Eukaryota > Viridiplantae > Streptophyta > Magnoliopsida > Poales > Poaceae > Eragrostis > Eragrostis nindensis. The sequence goes on from JAAXCT010000590.1 coordinate 125,263, forward strand.
ACCGCTGGCCTGCCACTAGTACAAATTAAGCCTGCAGTGACGGAGGCCTTTTTTTATTAGTGGCGGGCGCATTTCCGTGCGTCACTGCAGGCTCGGCGTGGGTACTGTAGCAGTTAGTAGTGGCGGACAAGATGAAATCAGCATAGCTACAGGAAGTGAAACACGGATCAGAGGCGGGCAGGATGACGTCAGCGGCGGGCGCCACCGGAGACGCAACAGCAGTGGCGGGCAGGTTGACATCATCCAAACACTAGTGTCGGGCAGGCCCATTTCGGCCTGCTCCAGCCCGATTTGGCAAGCTACTGTATTAACAAGACTTAGGGTTTCTTTTCCATTCGGCCAATCATTCTCTTCTCTCCACTCCGCCGCCGCCTCCCTTCTCTCCTCTTCTCCCCACCACCACCTAAAGATGGCAACGGGCATTTTGCCCGTGGATAGTGGTGAGGCATGCCCGCTCTTGCGGGTGAAACCCCGTGCCCGTGCCCGTGCCCGTTGCCCGCTGCGGGCAGCAAACGCCGCCCGTGCCCGCTGCCCGCGGGCAACAAATGCCCGCGGGCATGTCCGCTTGCCCGCGAGGCGGCAGCGGCGACGGAGCGCGACGGTCGGCATCCTCAGCGCGCATGGCGGCGGCGCGACGCTCGGCTTGGTGCGCACGGAAGCGACGCGATGCTCGACTAGGCGCGCAGTTGCCGGGGAGGCGCGGCGCCGCGACGAGACGAAGCAAGATGCGGATTGCGGCGCGAGGAGCAGGGGGCGCATTGCTGCAGCGAGGTCAGGAGCCGGATCTGGAGCTGGATTGGAGCGCCGGGGAGAGGGAAGGGGCAGCAGGATCTGGAGCTGGACTAGGGAGAGGGAAGGCCGGAAGGGACGGCGTGTGGATCTAAACGGAAGATGGAATGGGGAGAGGGAAGGAACGACGCATCGAGGATGGAGCTGGCTGTTGCCTGTTGGTTGTGGAAGGAAACATCTGAACGGGAGATGGAATGGGGAGAGGATTCACGCTGTAGCTGTTGGTTGTGAAAGGAAATATCTGAACGTGGATTGGAATGTCAAATGTGTTTGCGGGCAAGCGGATTGCGGATATGGGCAAAGCTTTTTATTGCCTGTTAAGAAATGCCCACTGGGTTTGATATCGTGCCCGTGCCCGTGCCCGCGGGCGCAGAGTCATGCCCGCATCCGTGCCCAACGGATTTTTTGCCCGCGGGCACGCGGGCAAACGACGCCCGTTGCCATCTTTACCACCACCACCCCGTACAGCGCGGCGCCCCTCTCCCTGCCCCACCCCATGCGCCTCCCCTTGCCCAGCGCCTAGGAAGCTCCCCTTCCTCGGTAGATCTAGGGCAAGCAAGGCGCGGCGGCGGCTCGGTGACCACGGGCGGGTCGCGGCGGCTCTGGGGCGAGGACGACGGCCATGGGGCGATGCGGATCCGGTGCTGGGTGACGGCCATGGGGCTGCGCAGCGGCTCTACTTCGTCTTCACGCGGCGCGGCAAAGGATCACGACGGCTCGGATGTGTGGATCCGCGGCGGGGCAGCTGGATCTGCAGCGGCTGCGAGGCCCGGTGGTCTCTCCCTCGGCGCGGGACAGTAGCGCCGACGACGCACCTGTCAACGAGCATGGCGGCGGCGCGGGGATGACCTGGATCCGAGGTCGACGACGCACCTGTCGACGAGCATGGTGGCGGCGCTGTGTCAGCGGCGGATCTGGGGCGGCGGGCGTCTCCTGCCCCAGGCGCGACGGATCCGGGGGCGGTGCAGCTTCGGGATGGCTCCGGCGTGGAAAAGCAGCGGCGCGGCAAGCGGGATCCGGCGACGGTGCGGCGATGGGTCCGGCCCGGCCCGACCCAGTGCGGGCGGTGCGGTGGCATGGGCCCCATCCTTTATTTTTTGTTTTCTATTGTCTCACCGGTGGCGGGCGGAGGCGTCCGTCACCGGTATTTTTTTGTTCCAGTGGCGTAAGCGCAGTGGCGGGCGGTTTGCCCGCCACTGCAGCTCCATTTCGCCCGCCAGTAAAGGCGTCCATTGTACTAGTGTGCCTTTGGTGTGGACAAGCAGGCTTCTTGCAGAGGTCGGAAGCTATGTTCATTTCTGCAAAATATGGTGTTGACAAATAAGGCCAGCAGGTTTAGCTGAACGGGTTTTGAAACGATAACAGAATTTGGAAAGAAAAAACTTAACCAATGGTGTAGAAGGTGTGGCCACAATTTCTGCCAAAAAAGACATATTGAATTATGGGTCACGGTAGCCACTGTAGATCATGCATTGATGATGCTTATAGCTGAGACTAGCTATATAATAAGGTTAGCAAAAAAAAGAAACTAGCTATATAAGGAGCCATTTTCCTCCATATCTTCATTCTTTGCCATCGGTCTTAATTAGCACACCCAAAGTAATGACCAGTGCGTCAAAAAAAAAAAAAGCTTAAGAGACCCTGTATCTCAAATGATTGTTTAGTTGTGTTTAATAGCTATATCACGACGCATGTCACAGAGCTGTAACCATGACTGTCCATTGTCTGGACAAATCGAGACCGACCACCAACCCTTATTCCCACTTCTTCCCCTTAATCAGTTTCTTTAAACTCAGACCCATTAAGCGTATGTCAATACTGTGTCTAAACTTACAAGTTGCAATCTGCAAAGATTTTGTTGACATACTTTGATTCTTTGGTGCTTTATGTTGGAACAGTAAGGAAGTGAGCAAAAATGATTCACTGAGCATTTTGAAATTTTATTCTGATTTGCTATCTCTGCAGTTGGCTTTCGCCCTTCCCCGGACGAATGTGCAGCTCCCCTGAAGCCTACGAACTCCAGTGCCGATGATGTTCTTCCATGCTTGATTCCAGTGTCTGCAATAGAGGTATTGCAGAAATCCATTTTATATGGATGATTTTCAGTTTTACCTTGGACAGTCGTATGGAATTTTACCTTTGTTCTTAGAATAGATTTTTTTCAAGCATTCATGTTTAACTCTTTATCTCACATCATTGCAAATATTTTCTCGGCTGATTTTGTGCAGCCCAATAGTGTATATGATATGAGTTCATGAGCTGACATCTGGTAGCATTGCCATCTAGATAAGGACTTCAAGTTCTTTCAAGATCAAAAGGAGTGTTATAAAATATGAGTTAAATATTACTAAAGTTAGATATGTCACCAATTAACATGTTATCGCTGAAATTAGAGATATAATCCTCCCTTGAATTTTTTTTTGAGATATATAAAGAAATAGAATGTGCTGGGACGGTATGGTTACTGACACATCGTCATGGTGTTTGTTATGTGCAGCACATGAAGCGGGTCACGTTCTGTTGGTGTTGAGATTCATTTAGATCTTCACAGCAAGAAGCCACCATTATATTTAGGTTTCTTATATCCGCCACTCAACTAGAATGGGAAGTGATACATCAGTGAGTAAATTATTTCCTCTCTTTTGTTTGATGTGCCAAAAGATTCATTTTTATTGATTACCTACACCTACATTCAGTTCAATCATACAATATTCAGTGTTACTCTCAAAAGTATTCTGCCCTGAGGAATTTATGTGCTTCCTGAAAAATTTGAGCAGCGCAAGCTGACCGCGGTGATGATAATGCACCATCACATAGCAAATTGGAGGTCTTATGGCAACAATCTTGATTTCTCAACATGTCTGTCCATTGAAAAGACAATGTATTTGTGAAAACACTGGTTATTAGACCATGTTTGATCATACAATGTATTTCTCAACTGATTTCTTTTTAGTTAGTCTACTCCAGCTTGGAGATCATAACTTCGTTATTAGTGCATGTCTAACCCGGAGAGTCTATATGTTGATCTTTCAGATCTAAGAATTACACATGCCCACATGTGCCATTTGCGTTATGTACTTCGATCAAAAACTACAAATTACAATGGATTTTTGGCTACGTTACCACATATTGTATCAGTTTCTCAACCCTCAATTACTAGGCTAATTATGTTTGGCCCCGCGGCAACTGCCGCGGGGTCGCTTTCTAGTATTGAATGAACCCCTATGGGTCACGCTAGCCACTGTAGATCATCCATTGATGATGCTTATATAGCTGAGACTAGCTATATAATAAGGTTCGCAAAAAAAAGAGACTAGCTATATAAGGAGCCATTTTCCTCCATATCTTCATTCTTTGCCATCGGTCTTAACAATTAGCACACCCAAAGTAATGACCTGTGTCAAAAAAAAAGGTTAAGAGACCCGGTACGAGATCCAATTCTGGTGCTATGGGCATATAACCTAGCCGCCGTCCTGCCTCTCGAATCTCGATACAGAGCACGGCACCGATCTATGGTGTGATCGGCACTCTCTCCATCGGTTCAGCGGCGATGGCGTCGTCGTGTTTTCCATCACAGACCCGGCCAAGCGGTTATGGGGGTGAGACTGAGAGCAGCTCTTCGAACGACGGCGTCTTCCTTCCCCCAGAGTTGGTCCGCGAGATCTTGCTGCGCGTCCCGTCGGCCAAGACGCTCTGCCGCCTCCGCGCCGTCTGCCGGTCATGGCGCTCCTTCCTCTCCGACCCGCCCTTCGTCGCCGACCACGCGGCCCACCACCCGGGCCCCCTCTTCGCCGTGTCCGTGGTCCCCGGCTGCTATTCCTCGATCCCGATCTCCAACTTGTACGAGGTCTCGGACACCCCGTCCCGGAGCCTCGGCGCCGAGATCAGGTTCCTGGACGCGTCCGGCGACGCGGTGAAGCGGGTGAGCGCCGCGCCTTGGTGCCCGTTCCAGATCTTGGCGCACGGCGACCTTGTCTGCCTGGTCGAGTCCTCCCGTCGCCTCCGCCTGCTGGACCCGGCCACCGGCGCGACCACCCTCTTGCCGGAGAACGACTTCGGGTCCATGTACGTGCTCGGCCGGACCCGAGGAGACGGCGGCCAACTCAAAGTGCTCAGCATCTCCACGTACGAACGATATGGTATGCGGCATCTGTGCAAGGTACTCACCTGCGGCGACGACGGCGCCGTGTGGCGGGACGCGCCGGAATCCCCCGTTACACTCCGCACAAACAGGTGGCAATCGGCCGCCGTGAACGGGGTCGCCTACTTCAACGTGCGAGACCCCGGGGATGATGAGGAGGGCCGCATCGCGGCGTTCGACCTTGAGCGGGAGCAATGGCGACCGAGGCTTCTCCCCGCCCCTCCGGCCCGATTCTCCTACGTCTGGTCAAGCTTGGTTGAGCTGAATGGGCGCCTTGTTGCAGTCTCTGACACGAAGCACTCTGTGGAGCTGTGGTTCCTCGCCAGCGACGATGAGCAGCAGGTCCAATGGTGCATGCAGTGCACGATTCAGGTGCCCCAGGCCCAGCGGGGGTTCTTGAACCTGCGTCCCTTGTGGGTGCTGGATGACGGGCGCGTCGCGTTCTGGGCTTCGAAGGCGGGCGTCCACATGCTTCGAGTGTACGACCCGGCGACCGAAACCTGCACTGATGTGGCAACCATGGCGGATTGCATGGACGTCGGAATTCGTGTCTACACAGGGAATCTGCTACGTGTTCAGAGAGCTCTCTAGGAGGAATATCGGAATTTATGCGTCTCTACCAATTTCATATCAAAGTCGCGTGCCTCTTCGAATAAGGGAGCATGGCTGCTTAAACGCAAGCTTTGCTAGTTTTGCCTTCTGTCAATCTTGCTTTTGTTTTGTCAGATCTTTTTGGTCCTAGTCAAGTAAGAATTGCTGCGTACTGCTTGAAGTACGTAGGAGATCACAAATCAGTCATGTACTGGAGATGAGATACACCATGCATGTCTTATGCAAGGAAAAATTGAGCAGATGTTCTAAGTGGTGTTGTCCAAAAATATATATGGAACATTTCGGAATAAGGCATGCCTGTATGAATGAATTTTTTTGACAAATTTTCAGAATAAGGCAAATTTGTATGAATTGAAAATTTTGGCTAGATGTTTCTACGAGTGAAAAGTTTTAACAGCATGTACTCTCTTGGTAGCTTGGAGGTATTATCAAGTTTCTTCTCTGATGATACTGGCTCAACTATTCTGGATTTTCGAGTTGCAAGTGTTGTTTAGTGGGCCTATTTAGGATTTACTCATCATCCCAATGATCAACATCCATTTACCCTCCTTCGAAATGGCTTTGATGTTTTATCCTCCTAGATTTTTGGTTCAGAAGTTGCTAAAAAAAATTTTGGTTCAGAATTTTCCCTTTAAGTAATTTTATGCCGATTCTGCCCCTCCTCTCCGCTTCTTCCTCCTGCCTGTCGGCGCCCACTGTGCCATGGTGCCGCCACGTCCTTCCCGTGAGCCGCACCACTCTAGGCCCGTGTCCAGGCTAACGCTCCACTCCAGGCTCCGGCCCCGCTGCCGCTGCATCGCCCTTTGGTTCCTGCTCTACTTCGCACCCTGCTGCTCGTTCGCCGCCATTTGCAAGGAGGGTACCGTTGGCCATTGAGAAGAAGGGTAAATCCTGAATAAGCCCGTTTGTTTAGTAGACTGAACAAATTGACAAGTATTGGAACAGATTGCTTGTGGAGAGGTTTAGATATCAATGTTTAATTAAAAGCCACCTGTAGCAGCATGGAGAAAGAGCTGTATGTCAAATAAAGAGGGAGAATTGGGGATAATAAACGGGCCGGGCCTTCCTCATGAAGAGCTTAGACATGTTTCTTTACAAAAGCAGGTCTGCCACTGATTAAGCAACGGGCCCTTTTGCGTCACTAGTATGATGCAACGTAGATAGGATGTTTTTGTGGAGGGACTTTCTGAAGCTTCTTGACACATACAAGGACTCTGAAATTAAGGCTCAGATAAAAGATGGAAAATCAATTATTTTCTGGGATGACTTGTGTGATGCGAGTGTACTCAAATACGAAGAACATCAGAAACTATTCGGGCAATAGTTCTCCATGGTTGCTACTTGCTCGGGTCGGCGGCGTGCGAGCTGTGCCCGCAAGAAAGAAACCGGAGCTGGCAGCGGGTTGTACGAGCCAATCCTATTTTATTTTTCCGTTTGGCTGGAGCCGATAGCCCATACGGAACTGCAGCCGGGGGAAAGAATCGATCTTTTTTTTTTTAGAATAGGGAATTTTATTCCGACCTCTGTAACATGTGTTACATGTAGTCATTACAAATGGCTAGTAAAAAAAGGAAAAAAAACACTCTACTACAACCGAGCAAGCACCCAACAATCAAAGTTCCTTGTCGCTAAGAATGAGTCTGCATCATGAAGCCAAACGTCGACATTCCCCGCTTATCCGCCACCATCAAGACTCCTCTATCCTTGTGCAAATCCAATCCGCTAGCATCAAACACCACCGTCACACCAGATGAGATCTTACTGAGAAACCTCTATATGAAGACGCAACGGTAGTCGCCAGCACAAAATTGAACTATATATGTGAATAGATCAAGCCTGGTAGCATGTAGATCGGGTGCCAACATGTCTTGCTTGATGCCCCAAGCAAATTCTGCAACCTGATGTAGCCCCCGGCATGATGCTCCAACTATACTCTACAACCTGATGTAGCCTCCGTCGAGCACATGTTAATGCAATCAGTGGTCAACGAAAACATGTTAATGTTTGGCTGGAGCCGATAGCCCATACGGAACTGCAGCCGGGGGAAAGAATCGATCTGTTCCTTTGGTTGCGTTGTTTAGAGATTTGTAGCAGGCCGGGACAGATGGCAGCCATCGGGGTGGTGCCGCACCGGCTTTGGCGGCGTGCGTCACGTACATACGCAGAGAATTTCCTTTCATCTCATTACCACACGACGGCAACACCTGGTAACCCTATCCGCCGTTGCACCATCGGCCTCCCTGCAGCCTCTCAATACACAGCTAGCACAGCATCAATCTATGGTGTGATCGGCAGTCTCAATCGGTTCAGCGGCGATGGCGTCGTGGTGGTGTTCTCCATCACAGGAGCAGACCTGGCCAGGCGATCATGGGGATGAGGTGAGAGGAGCAGCGCCTCGAACGACGGCGTCTTCCTTCCCCCGGAGTTGGTCCGCGAGATCCTGCTGCGCGTCCCGTCGGCCAAGGCGCTCTGCCGCCTCCGCGCCGTCTGCCGGTCCTGGCGCTCCCACCTCTCCGACGCGCCCTTCGTCGCCGACCACGCGGCCCACCACCCAGGCCCCCTCTTCGCCGTGTCTGTGATCAGCTCGTACAGATCCAAGAACGGTTGCATCGACTTGGTGGACACGTCCGGCGACGTCGTCAAGCGAGTGCGCGTCGCCGGGCTGTCGCACAGATCCACGGTGAAGCCGCGTGGCGGCATGGTGCTGATCGCCGACGACGCACCGGAACGCCTCCGCGTGCTCGACCCGGCCACCGGCGTCGTCTCCGTCCTGCCCAGTGCCGGCTACTACTACCACGACTTTGTCGTGGCCGGCGCTACGTGCGGTGGAGACGGCGGCGAGTACAAGGTTGTGGTCATCCACCACACCTGTCACGCCACGCAGTCTTGCAAAGTGCTCACCCTCGGCGACGGCGTTAATTGGAGGGAGGCGCCGGCGCCTCCGGTGGATCAGCTGCAACTATCCGAGCGTTCTGTGGCGGTCGTCAAGGGAGTGGCCTACTATCTTACATACCGCCCCAAGTCTATGATCCCGGCGTTCGACCTCGAGCAAGAGCAATGGCGGCCGGGTCTCCTCCGCACCGCGGCGCCAGTGCCACACGACTTGGTCGAGGTGAACGGCCGCCTGGGTGCAATATTCAGCAAGGTATTCTCCATAGAGCTGTGGCTGCTCGTCAAGGGCGCCGCCGGCAAGGATGGCCTGCAGCAGGCCCTCTGGATCAAGCGGTTCACTGTTCCTAGGTCGCGCGTCGCGCCGCGATCGTTCACTGCCCAGCTCTTGTGGATGATGGACGACGGCAGGGTCGCATTCTTTGTCAACCCGGAGCTGCGAATGTATGATCCCAGGACCGAAACATGGACGGATTTCGCGAAGTTGTCGGGGGGCTGCATACAACGTCCTGTTGTTGGTGTGTACACCGGGAATCTGCTACGTGTTCAGGAAGAAAAACACTTGATGGGTTGGCATCCTGCATAGCCCATAACACAAGGACATGATAGATCAGTGGCCTGTACATAGTTGTCAATAGTGGAGTCAACTAATATTATCGGCTAATTTATCGTAAGAGGAAAATTAAAGCCTCCCGATGTAAGTGTCCTCCATTCCAAAGATAGACATTTCCATGTAGACTTGAAGCCTTTGAGTAGTTGTATAAGACATAGGAAAAATTAATGCACATCTTTGTTGTCAAGATTTTGAGTATGGTAATGGTTAATAATCTTGACGAGTGGTCCACTTCAATATAATCTTGGCTTTGTAATGCACTTTTAGCATTATGGAGTTTTGGGAATAATCTTAGCAGGACAATCAGCTTTGTATGATGCTAGTATGCCGCTCCCTTTTCCCTCAAACTATTGCTGCTCAATATATTTTTTTTTAGATAATGAAAACTATTTACAAGTTCCCGGCCTCTGCACAGCACGCAGCCCGGTTTTTGTTTTCTTTCATTATTACATAAATATGTCAATCTTCAATTGACAAGAAGAGCTCAACATAAATATAAAAACAAGCTAAGGAGGTCGAAGCCTATTATTAAATCTCCAACCGTGAGAGGCATAGAGCTCCAATGCAGCAATCTCCAAAGCCGCGCTCACCCCTCTTAACCGGTCTCTAACCTCCTCAGGCTGCAGCAGCGCCCAGTACCGCAACCAATAAGCTCCTCTGAATAGTGCCTACAAAAACGATGTATATTTTGCATTATCAAAACAAAGGTCATTTCTACATCGCCATATCGCCCAGCACATGGCAGCCGCCGCCACTAGAATGATATTTCGCTTGTCTAAAGTAATATGAGCAAGCCAGTCCCGAGCAACATGGGCTAAAGATCTAGGTGGGCTAAGACCTGTAGCTGTTTGAACTACCCTCCAAATGGTTTTAGCGTGGTGACAGTCGAAAAGCAACACTTTTGACTTTCCCTCCAGTTACGCTTTGCTAAGTTGTCTTTGGTTAAAATGACCCCCTTAGCAAGGAACCATAAGAAAATTTTAATCTCTGTTGGTAGTTTCAATTTCCAAATTAACTTGTGTCGAAAAGGAGTGGCTTGGTTCATAAGAAGTAAATACATTGACCGAGTAGAAAATTGGCCAGTTCTATGTAACTTTCAAGACATTGTATCCTTTTCCTCAGTTAAATTGAGATTTGAAATTTTAGCAATAAGATCATTATATTCCATGAGTTTAACCCCTACTAAGGTGCGTCTGAAAGAGAGATTAAGAGGTGCACCCCCCATAACCCGAGCCACTGAATCATGAGGGTTATAGGTGACATTATATAGATTGGGAAATATCTCACTAAAAGGCCTTGTTCCACACCATATGTCTTCCCAAAATCTAACTTGGGAGCTATCTTTCACATTGAAAGATACACATGAGAGAAACTCATCTTTGACCTTCAAGAGACCTCTCCAAAAATGAGAGTCACCTTGTTTGATCCCAACCTGTGACAGAGTCTTAGATCCTAAATACTTATTTCGGATTAAAGATTGCCACATGCCATCCTCATTAAGCAACTTGAATAACCATTTGCTTAATAGACATTTATTCTGGATCTCCAGGTCTATAATGCCAAGGCCACCTTGGTCTTTTGGTCTGCATAAAAGGTCCCATCTGGCAAGACGATATTTGTTAATATTGTTACCCCCTGCCAGAAGAATCTAGATCGATAAAAGTTTAGTTTGGTAAGAACCCCTTTTGGAATTTCGAAGAAAGACATCATGAACATTGCTGCTCAATATATACAATGATGAAGACGACTTTGACCCAACCGCTACATACTAGGCTAACGCTGACATCAATGCGTATGGAAGGCAGAGTCTCGGTCCGCTTGCTTGTTGTTCGATGTCATTATATTGATTTACTAACATGATTTGCGAACTAATGAGCTATAAATATGAACACATTGTTGTTTCTCTTGCAATCAATCATCCGTCAGATCTGATGTTCTTATTTCCTGGTTCATCAATCAGTTGTTTTCTTCATTGGATAGGATTCAGGTAGCTGTTCCTCAGTGACTCAAGCCTGCCTAGGCTGGCCTCCTGCATCGAATTATTAGATTAAATATTTTTTCAGCACAACCTTGCTCTGTTCCTCATGTTACCAGGCGGCACGCAGAAACGAAAGTGGCATCATCCACTTTTCTATAAGAAACCGGCATTTTCAGAATAAACTCAGGGCCAAACCTTGTATGTGACAATGCTTTAAAATCTATGACTAGCATTAAAGCTGTATCGTGTGACATAATAAATCAAATTAAAACAAACTAGGTCATACGAAATTAGCATACAGCTCCAATGCTGTGGCAAAAATCAAAGACTTCTGCGGACTGTAGACTAGATCTGTCAAACGAAATTAACGCAATTAAGCAGCCAAATCACCAATTCACCCAGCTCTGTCAGGTGACTCAGTTTATTGACGAAGTTCGAGCAATTAATTGGAAGCAGGGGCGGAAGTATGAAACCTGCATCCTCCTCCTTAACCAGGTGATTACAGCCGGACATCGCGGCGAGCAGCGCCATGACCAACTGGGGGAAGAAATTGGGTGTACTGCACCTGGCCGGAATTCATTTCTCGATCACCCCCGGTCGCTGTTTCATTTACCGATCTGAATTCCGTTCCCTAACAAGACGAGGAGTATAGAGGGAGCAGGAAATCCGGTCCGGTGGCAAGACTTTTCAGGAAACCAAACAACTCGTCAATGTTAACTGTTAGGTAGTAGTACTATACGCAGTAGTAGCTTTACTTCCTTCTGTAATGCCTTGTGGCTCCTGCCGCAGGATCTCCTGCACGCAACAACAGTTCCAGCTATCAGTTTTGTGTTTTCGCTTGAACAATGTAAGCAAGAGGCGCCTTTTGAGAAGCAGGAAGCGGCAGCTTTCATTACCTTAGTAGTAGTATGCAGGCCCGAAATAGTTTAGACCATAAGGTATCCCTGCATATGCATAGAATTTCGTTGTTAGTTATTAGATAAATGCCTACTTCTACAACAGCAAAGAGCCACATATACAGAAGTATTGCAGAGTCATTAATTAACCAGTTAAAAATAAGAAATGGGCCAAAAAAGCTCTACAACTGCAGAAATGTGCAGTTGTTTGTTTACTTGATTAAATGGTCGCGGAAAATGGGGTTTCAGCACAGATAGGAAAGTTACCTCCTATTTGTACGTCCGGGATGGTCCCTTTCAACCTGCGGCACTCCTGTTTTAGTGACTCATTACAGCAACCGCTGACGTCCAAAACTTGCAATGAACTTGGGAGCCTCTGGACGGACCAACGCAGGCTGGGACAGTAAGTAATTTCTATTTTCTCAAGTTTGGAGAGTCTGTATAAACACCGAGGAAGGGCCTTTAGGATGCGGCACCAATTGAACTGAAGCAGCTCGAGGGAGGTGAGGAGTTGAAAGGCGTTCTCTTGATCTTGTGTAAAGGTTACGATCTTATCATCACTCAAGCATAATACAGTTAAAGATGAAGAGAGAAGGCTGCAGAGGGGTGTAGTGAAAAGTCCTGCAGCGTCGTTTGCTCTGAGATTGATGAAGCTCGCAGGACCTAAGCTTTTCGTTCTGCACCCATTGATATTCCAAACAACGGGGCTGTCAGTAATTGATAACTTTGTGACATAACCTTGGGTCAGTAAAGGCCACAAGTCTTCCGCTCCTGGACCCATTGCCTTCATGCCTAGAATACCAGAAAGATCGAATTTTCTCAGGGAGGAGGAAAAAGGGCAAGTGGAAGAGGCATAAGCAGATAGGAAATTGGGGCAACCCCCTATATCTAGTGATACAAGGGAACACAGGCCTTGAAGACCTCCTCCTTGTTGCACCAAAACCAGGTCTCGGCAGTTCATGATTTTTAAATCTTGAAGGGAGCTGCAGAGATGGCGCGGTAAGGCTAGGAGTCCCTCTTCTTGCTGTAGCTCTCCTGCTACTTTTATTTCTTCCTCTTCTTCTATTTGTTGCAAATGGTTCTGTTGTGACTGTGCATCCTCCAATTTAGCAGCGGAAGCCGATGGCGTAGCCATTGTCGTTCTTGTATGTTCCTGCTCTGTCACCAACACAGCAATCCTTGTAATATTTGTGCAACCACTTATTTGCAAAGACGAAAGCATGGGGAAATGACAGAGCAGCCTTGTCAAGTTCTTCCCGCTAACAGAACACATGCTCACTGCAAGCTGTTTAACTGGAAGCTGCCATTTGACATCACAAGTACCATTGGAAGATGGCAGTAAGACCTCATCCAGGTTAGAAAGTGAGAGGCGCTTCAGCGATGTTAACTGTTGGAAATGCTCTGCAGCCAAAGATGTGCCTCTCCGTATCGTCAAGTCTTCTAATTCAGTTAAGTTGTGGAAGGCCAGCACTTTCTCATCAAGCCTAAGACCATCGGTTCCGTAAATTTGCATTCTTGAATAATCTTTTTCATAATACAAGCAGTTGGGGGCACGATCTATAGTAACAAAGCACAGAGTATGGGTCCAAGGGAATGGGGGCAAAAATGACAGATTTTGACTGCCTTTGACAACGAGCTTTCGCAGATTTATTTGCTTCAGCCATGTCGGGCAAGTGCCACCTGAAGGATATATAATGCACTGTTCTTTCAGATTAAAGAGGAGGATCTTCTCCGGCAGGAGGACTCCTCCCTCTCTTAGGAGCGTTTGGTGGAGGCCCACTACGAAGTTTCTCCAACGATTTGTGTACCCAATGAGGGTCGACTCTCTCTTTGCGAGACATTACTAGTGAGATGTGAGGAGGATAGGGGCGGCCACTGCCCTCTATTTATAGCATTTTTGTGGCTCATTTTCTATAGCTCCACGAAACAAATTGTAGCAGTTTTTTTGTTATGTATGGAGGGGACAGTCAGGCTGTGGTTGACAACTAGCTGTTCTTCAGCTAGGTGTGATGTGGTTGTTTTTTCTTTTGTGTTTTAATGGATCCTACAAAAATTATGATATGGAATGTGAGGGGATTGAACTCCTCTGCCCGTCAAGATTCTGTCCGCACTATTGTTGAAGCTAATCGTGTGGATGTTGTATGTCTCCAGGAGACGAAAATGGCTGAGGTCTCTAGGAGAGTGCTTTTGACTATGCTGGGAACTGATTTTTCTGATTTCTTGGAGGTACCTGCTAATGGAGCTAGTGGTGGTATCTTGATTGTCTGGCGACGCTCCCTAACTACCACAGGTGAGAGTCGAGTGGACAATCATAGTGCCTCGGTCCAGTTTACATCTGCTGCTGGTCCTACTTGGTTGTTGACATGTGTTTATGGCCCGCAAGGAAATGAGGCAAAAGTTCAATTTCTCCAGGAGCTAAGGGATATCAGAACTCAGTGTCTAGGCCCATGGATGTTGGAGGTGATTTTAACCTGATTCTTAAAGCTGAAGACAAAAATAATTCCAATATCAACCGAGCTATGATGGGTCGTTTTAGGAAATTCGTTGATGACCTTGCTCTCAAGGAAATCCCGCTTCATGGGCGCAAATACACCTGGTCGAATCAGCAAGATAATCCTACATTGGTCAGGCTGGACAGGGTGTTGTGCACAGTTGAGTGGGAGGACCTATTTCCTAATGTCTTATTGCAGAGCGCAGCCACTGATGACTCTGATCACTGTCCACTCCTACTTGGGCTTAAAGACAATAAGGCCGGCAAGAGACGTTTCCATTTTGAAGCATTTTGGCCCAAGCTGGACGGCTTTCATGAGGCAGTTGGGGCTGCATGGAACTCAGTTGAGACCAAACCCTGTCCTTTTCTGACGTTGGACCTGAAACTGAAAGCTACTGCTAGGGGGCTGCAAGGGTGGAGTGATAAGAAAGTTAGACATGTGAACTCACAGCTGAGTCTGGCACGGGAGATACTACATCGCCTGGTGATAGCTCAAGATGGTCGGCCTTTGTCAATGGAAGAACTTGGTTTAAGAACAGCCTCAAGAAGCACTCGCTTGCGCTAGCCTCTCTTCAGCGAACCATAGCTCGGCTGAGATCGAGAATCGGATGGCTCAGAGATGGGGATGCTAATACTAAACTGTTTCAGTTACATGCCCGCCATCGTAAGAGAAAGAATTTTGTGGGAAGTCTCGTCTCGGAGGATCATGTTTATACGAGTCATGCAGATAAGGCCAGATTGGTGGATGAGTATTATGACAGCCTACTTGGTGTCGACTCAGAGAGAGAGTACACTATTGATCTCCAGGCTGTTGGCATATCCTCACACAATCTGGAAGACTTGGACATGCCTTTCTCTGAAACTGAAGTTTGGGAAACTATCAAGCAATTGCCGGCTGACAAGGCGCCTGGCCCGGATGGTTTCACGGGAGGTTTCTATAAATCTTGCTGGTCCATAATAAAAGGTGATATTATGGCCACTGTATCTGCCATTTGGAGTCGGAAATTCATGAATTTTGACAAGCTGAACTCAGCATACATCACGCTGATCCCGAAGAAGGAGGGGCTGATCAGGTCAAGGATTTTCGGCCAATAAGTCTGGTACACGGCTTTGCTAAATTGATGACCAAGCTGCTCGCAAGTCGTCTTGCTAGCAAACTGCAGAGAATGGTGTCACCTAACCAAAGTGCGTTTATCAAAGGTCGTTTCATACAAGATAATTTCATGCTTGTTCAACAAACAGCCAGATTCCTTCATCAGCAAAAGCTGTCTCGAATCCTCCTTAAGCTCGACATATCTAAAGCCTTTGACTCTGTGTCGTGGCCATTTCTCCTAGAGGTCATGCAGCAGCTGGGCTTTGGGCAGATATGGCGGGATATTATCTCTGGGTTGCTTTCCACTTCCTCTACACGAGTTTTGCTGAATGGGATTCCCGGTGAGTTTATTTCTCACCGGCGAGGATTGCGTCAAGGGGACCCTCTTTCTCCGATGCTTTTTATTTTAGTTATGGATGTTCTGGGTTACATGTTCACAAAAGCAGAGAGTGAGGGGATGCTGCTGCCCCTCTCTACAAGATCTTTACGGCATCGGGTTTCTATATATGCAGATGATGTGGTTCTCTTCCTTCGGCCAACGGTGGATGACATTGCAATCACAATGGATATTCTTGAATTATTTGGTATGGCCTCTGGACTGCGCAACAATGTGCAGAAAAGCAGTGCATTTCCCATCAGGTGTGAGGAGGCTGACATCACAGTTTTGCAAGGTATGTTGCCGTGCGACATTTCGGACTTCCCTTGTCGCTACCTGGGCCTGCCGCTTTCTCTAAAGAAACTCACAAGGGAGCAGGTTCAACAACTTATTGACCGAATTGCTGATCAGCTGCCGGGTTGGAAGGCTGACTTGATGACGCGGGCGGGGCGGCGAGTACAAGTTCAGTTTGTGCTTACTGGCATGCTAATCTATCTTGCTATGGCCATTGAGCTCCCAGCATGGGCCCAAAAGGCGATTGACAAATCAGACGAGCGTTCCTGTGGCGTGGTCGGAAAGAGGCCAAGGGCGGACACTGCCTGGTCGCTTGGGGCAAGGTGTGCCGGCCACTGGAGTTGGGTGGCCTTGGCATATCAAGTTTGAAAGAGCTGGGCTGGGCACTCCGTATGAGATGGTTATGGCTGGAGAAAACTGAACCAGACAGGCCTTGGGCAACCCTACCGATTCAGGTTCCCGACAAGGTCCGGGCTCTTTTCTCAGTGGCCATGCAATCTGAAATTGGGGATGGTGCTAACACGTTTTTATGGACTGACCGTTGGCTACATGGGCAGCGGATCATTGATATTGCCCCTCGACTCTTTGCGACCATTCCCAAGAGAACAGTTAGTAAGCGTACTGTCCAGGAAGCACTTACAAATAGGACTTGGATCTCTGACATCAAAGGGGCACTAACAGTGGGAGTAATAGTGGAGTATATCCATCTCTGGGACATCTTACTTGACATGGAGCTGCAACATGGAGTTAATGATACTCACTTCTGGAGACTCTCTTCAACTAGTGTCTACTCTGCGAAGTCGGCCTATGAAAGCATGTTCTTGGGATCGATCTCTTTTGAGCCATACTTGAGGATTTGGAAATCTTGGGCACCTCCTAAATGCCGATTCTTTATGTGGCTGGTAGCACATAATAGATGTTGGACAGCTGATCGGTTAGCGCGCCGAGGATTAGACCATCCGGAGAAGTGTCCGCTGTGTGACCAGCAGAACGAAACTATTGATCATATTCTGGTTTCATGTGTCTTTGCGAGACAATTCTGGTTTCGTTTCCTAGGACAAGTTGGCCTGCAAGATTTATCTCCTCAGCCTGATGTTCGCTCCTTTATGGATCGGTGGAGATCGTCAAGTGAGGCGCCTGGAGGCCTAACTGAAAAGGGACTGAACTCACTTATTATTTGGGCGCCTGGACTCTTTGGAATCACAGGAACAGATGTGTTTTTGATGGGATCTCTCCCAGCTTGTCTGCGACTTTGGTTCAGGCTGAGGAGGAGAGATATCTCTGGGAGTTGGCTGGTGCGAAAGGAGTCTCCTTTCTAACAGCCCCGTTCCCAATAGATTAGGCAGTACCTTTGGTCGTTCTTTATATGTAACAGGCGCGAATGTAAAACAAATAGCAAGTGTGTGTGGGGTGTGTGTGTTCTACGGGCTCTGCCCATCATCTTTCTTCTTAATACAATGAAGCGCAGTTCTCCTGCGTTTTCGAGAAAAAAAAAACTGTGAGGTCTGAGGCTCTCAAGAACATGTGATTCCACATCAAGATCAGCTCTAGTTTTTCTTCTACCCCAATGCAAAGTTAACTTCTGTAAACATTTTTTGTCTGCTAAGTTTGCTTCACCTGCTTCTTCAAGAAGTACATTCTCAAGGTTATAAATACCGAGCCTGCTAATCTCCATCAATGGTTCTAGTTCCTTTAGATCGAAGCCTTGTTTCCTCCTTTTTACTGGGAACATCTTTAACTCTCGTAGTAATTTCAGTTTTCCTACTTTGGAAATCTCAGAATGCTGGATTTTCCCTGGTATGAAATAGTGCAAGTTTACCAGGTTACTCATATCATTCGGTAAATCTCCCCATTCTTTGAGATTCAAAATCCTTAGGTGATAAAATCTAGTAACCGTACTTGGTATCTGAGCTTCACTGTCATATGGACACCCAAGACTCAGATACCTCAGATGAATGAGGTTTGAAAAATTCTCCAGCATTTGCACCACAGGATACGTCGTTGCGGACACAAGAAGCACGCGAAGAGACTTTACTTCTTTGAACAAATAACCAAAACTTCCCTTCAGCAATCCATCATCGTCAAATAACATCAATGTCTGCAGTTTTTTTATGTTTAGTCTTTCTTTCAGTCTCCTTAGCTCCCTTATGAAGTATTCATCACCAGTTATGCTATCCCTGTCATCTGCATGGTCTATGATAATAGACAAATGACGGACAGATGGATGAATTTCAGCTGATCTCACATTGGGATAACATATACTAAGACATTCATTTGACGAAATCATGAGGGCCAAATCGCGTAGCAGGTCATGTATAACATAATAGCCTTTTCCAAGATCGATGAAAAACCCATGCATTAACAATTCATCCAGATAGCTGTTCCCTATGTCTTCAACCCTGTTTTGTCCACTTGCATGCAAAATTTCTATTCCTATCCATAAGCGAATGAGCGTTTCTCTGTGGAGCACATAATCCTCAGGAAACAAAACAAAATAGACAAAGCACTGTTGCAAATGGAAAGGAAGATAATCATAGCTAAGTTTCAATGCTGGCATAATATCATGAAGATCAGCGGTTTGCCGTTCCCATTCTTTACTTTCCAAAACCCTTCTCCAATAATCTTCAGAAATGTTGCTTCTGAGTAATCTGCCTACAGTTTTTGCTGCAAGAGGGAAACCCTTCAATTTGTCTACAATTTGGCTCCCAATATCTTTAACGAGAGCATCATGTTCTTGCCCATGTGGCTGCTGACCAAATACACAAGCTAGGAAATATTTTTCAAACGGGTCCTTGGCTAGACCATTTAGCTCTATGATGAGATCTTTAGATGTTCCAAGCTTTGTTGCTAAATCAGGAATCCGAGTTGTGAACAAAACCATATTGCCTCTTGCTTCCCCTGTTCTAAGGGGAGCTAGTATCCTTCTCCAGTCATCCTCATGACATTTCCATATATCATCCAAAACAAGAAGAAACCGCCTTGATTTTAATCTTTGTTGAATCAACTCTTCGTCACTGGTGTTCTTGTTTTCACCTTGGACTTCAGGGATCTTTCCTTTCATTTCTTGCATCAGCTTATTCACGTTGTAACTGGAAGAGACACATATCCAAATCGTCGCGTCAAATGAGCTCTTAGCATTTTCATAGACATGTTGTGCAAAGGTTGTCTTTCCGATGCCTCCATGGCCCACTATTGGAATGATAGTCAGGTTCTTTTCAGCACAAAATTTACGAGTGAT
The DNA here is from genome assembly GCA_012490785.1 of Eragrostis nindensis. Classification (NCBI taxonomy): domain Eukaryota; kingdom Viridiplantae; phylum Streptophyta; class Magnoliopsida; order Poales; family Poaceae; genus Eragrostis; species Eragrostis nindensis. The sequence continues at coordinate 144,673 of JAAXCT010000590.1, forward strand.
AGCATCTAGAATGAATTTCATCTCGACATCCCTCCCGTAGAGGTGAGGATCCTCAGTTAACGGGGCAGTCTTGGGCCGGTCTGCTATGCTGCGCAACATTTGGATGGCACCCAATTGTAGATTGAGAGTCGTGGAGACATTAGCACATAGTGGCTGCAACTCATCGATAATGCTCTTCATTCTTTTGGACAGGTCCACCCTATTCAGCTCTAACTTGGGTGTCCTCACAGCTGGCGGTTCCTTCCATGGTGACTTGCAAAGAAAGGCTCCACAGACAAGCTTGTCTCCATCGTCTGACATCCCAGAATCCGATGAGTAATCATTGTAAGAATCATTGCCACCTGGAGGTGGATAACAGCAAACCGGGATCCCTTTGTCGACAGTACGGCCGGCCCTACGAGCACTGGATACGAGTCTGGCCGTGCATCCACTGAACCTCCCATCAACCTCACTGGTGTGGCCTGGTGAAGACACGATGACTTGGCTCCTTCTCTCTGGTGCTGCATCTTCCTCCAGTTCTTGGTCTGAATCTTCCTTCTGAGCACTGCAGGAGAGGCACAACCTGAGCTTGCTCACAGGCACAACTGCTCTAGTCGTGTGCCATATATCGCGGATGAGGTCGGGAAAGCAGCCACGGTCGGAGGTCTCGTAGGCTAGCGCTGCAAGCGGGGCGGGACGCGGCTGCCCGCCCCGCGCGCCGCATGCGCCGCAACATGATTAGCGGCTTAAGCGGCGGCCCGCATGCCGCCGCAAATGTTTAGCGGCTTATGCGGCGGCCGCAAAGCGCGCCGCATCCTCTCGTTCGGCCGTGTACCGAGCGTCGAATCTTCATCAGCTCAACATGCAAATTCTTGCGTAGCTGTCGTGCAGCCTGCCGCCGGATATGAACTCGTAGACGAGCATCTGCTCCCCCTGCTTGAAGCAGAAGCCAACGAGGCCGACGAGGTTCTGATTTTGCACGACACGCCCAGACCCGTTCTGCTCTGGATAGGTTCAGCATGCCGAGCGACGCGGAGACCCGTTCAGTTCAGTTTCAGAAAAGGTATAGTAGGTCAGTCAGTTTCAGAAAATGAATGGGTTGACTAGCAACGCTTCAAACGTAGTGGAGGTAGTGGAGCTCGTCCAGCGCGTCCTTGGCATCGTATGAAAGATCCCGAAGCTTCCGCAGCTGCTCCGCGAGCGACCCGGTATGGATCTCCCTTCCACGGGTGGTGTCCAGTATTGCTTCTGCCGACAGCAATGCCGTCTCAAGGGCCTTGGCGTTCGGACCGAGCGTGGAGGTGGCAGTCCAGGTGTTGCCGATGCCGTTCGAAATTGGACTCAACGCACTGCCCGCCACTGCACGGCCTGCAGTGACAGCGGCCATCTCAATCACCGGCATCCTTGGTGCGGCGTGCCTAGCTAGAATAACCTGCACAACGAGAAGATCAGAGTTCAGTTCGCATGGTAGAGACGGGGCACACTGTTAGCACTGCAAAAAGATTGGGTAAGACCAAGTACCTGGGCCACGTTAGCAGGATGCAGGGCTGGCCTGTATGAGGAACACGGATGAAGTAATCTAAATACGTACACTGCAGGAAGCAGCCGCAGAAGACAAAGGTCTGAATTACATTTTGCATTAGTAGATGGGGGGCACTGTTGGTACTGTGGAAGGAGGAGAAAGAACAAGTACCTGGATGGACGATGTTAGCTGGATGTAGGGCAGGCCTGTGACTGTGATGAGGAACACTGCTGAAGTCGTGCCAAGAATACACTACAGAAAGCTGCAGGAGACAGAGGATTGAAGTTACATTTTGCATCGGTAGATCGGGGCAGTGTTAATATTTCAGGAGAAAGAACAAATACTTCCAAGCAAGTCATGCCTAGAATATACTGCGGGAAGCTGCAGAAGGCAGAGTTTCGGTAGACCCTTCTAGTATTTGCTAAGGAAGCAGGTAATGGTCATAGGCAGGCTCGAATATATAGGGAATATTTACCTATACAGAAGAACAATATTTTTTCACTGAATGGATCCAACGAGTTCTAAGTTGATTCTTTGGAGTTTAGATTGATAGTTGTTCATGGCATCATGAGCACACAATGTTAAGGAGTTCTGGTATACCCAACAGGAATCTTTTTTCCTAGAGAGCGAATTATTCCATCTCCAGAATGAGATTGGCGTCGGAGAGGCTTAGGAGCTTCTCTGCTGTTTATCGGGCAGCAGAAGCATGCGTGCGCTTTGTTTCAGCTCGAAAAAGGCCAGGGCAACAAGGTTCAGGAAAGTACGATAACGCCCAAATAGAACATAGTACTAGATTACTCCAATTTTTAAAGACGGGAGAACTTTTGGTTAGTTCAAAGTATAAATTTTTAAAGACGGGATCTTTTGGTATCTAGAACTCCATTTCTATATTGCAAAAGGAGGGGAGAGATCAGTACCTGGATGATGTTAGCTGGATGCAGGGTAGCCCTGTGATAAGGAACACAACTGAAGCAATAAAAGAAGTTGTGCCCAAAATACACTGCAAGATGCTGCAGGAGGCAGAGGTTCGGAGTTCATTTCACATAGATCCGAAAACTGCTAGTGGAAGGAAGAGACCAAGAAGTACCTAGACGACGCCGTTGGCTAGTAGATCTGGGCAGAGGCATGCGATGAGCAACACTGCGCAATCAAGAAAGCTGCGCGTCGAAGGATATGGCGATGACCTGGCGGGAGCAAACGAGCCGCGTGAGGAAGAGGAGGTAGAGATCCAACGCACTGCAAAGCCCACGCCACTGGCGCCCTTCCACCGCGTCGACCGCGATGTGGCCTCCAGGATGGTTTCTTCATCTGCGAGGTGCTCGCCGCCCAGCCAATCAATGGGCTGCGCCGCATCCTTTGATTTTTCATTTCCTTTGTCGTTGACTAGCGGTAAAGGATAATGATTGAGGGTTCCGGCTAAGAGCACTCGGTTGGTGTACACAGAGGTATTTTACACTGATGCCCGCTAATATTTTCTATTTTCCTTGAGGCTCCTTGCTGTTCCGTCGACACTTAAACATCAAATCTTCGAGAATGAGGTTGTCATTACGCCCTCCCAAGCTGCTACACCGGTGCTCGTGGTGGTTCTATTTTTGCCTGTCCGTTGCCTTTCTAGACAGTGGTGCTATTTGTGTTGTTAGTTCTCCTTGTCATGTTGACTAACGGTTCGAGTCACCTTTGTCTGCCACCACTTTCAAAATGGCGCTTCACCACAGTAGATGTCATAGCTGGATTGAGTAGGAGCCTTTTTCAACACATACGTGCACTCCTGTCGTGCCCGCCATCATGTCCAGTGAGTTCTTTGGTCGGGCACAACAAACTTCATGCATTGATCTGGTCGCCTAGATACTTTGAAACCCCCCCACCACCCCCCCCCCCCCCCCCCCCCCCCCCCCCCCCCCCCCCCACACACACACACATACACTCACCAGTCACCACCATTTTTCACTCCACAACTTCTGAAAAAAGAGCTATCACCTGCATGAGGAACTCTTGCTAGTTTTCTCCCCGACCCGCAGCATTCACAAATTCGATTATACTCCAATTGAGAGAGGCGTTAGTCTATCGGTTTCTACCTTCGATTCTTTGCTCCAGTCCCATTGTCAGGTGCGCCCACTGTAATTATGCGGATGTTAGAACATATATTTGGTCCTCCAGATACCAACATACCGGATGAATAAAAATAACCTTGCGAACATTACATGTTTGATCCCTTTACACAGATAATGTGAGATTCCCTTGTGGGTGATATGCGATACCCTGACTGGAGAGGCTTCAAAACGCAGTAAAACCAGTATTCAAAAACCTTGAAAAGTTACGGTTTATATATAAGCCCATGAAACAAACATGACGAAATGCAGAAGCCAAACGGTTTATATAGAAAGTTACGCCAGCAGCATAAGTTCTCTCATACAAGAGAGTGCAAGTTCTAGCTTATTACATCAATGACTTGGGTTGCAGCCTCGTCGATCGGAACCATCAGCAGCAGCTCGAGGCTTGAGACTACTGCATTTGTTGGAGAACCATCTACGGCTGAGCTGCCGCCTTGTTGCTCACAGGCAACTTCTTCGGTGCCTTCTTCAGAACTTCATCGCGTGGCTGAGTGGGGCCGTCCCTGTCCACCGCGCCAGCGCCCACAGCCAACTTGCACTCCTCGACGGAGCTGCCAACTTGCATACAGGCTGGCGCCAGTACGTGAAGGGAAGTAACAACCCGTGCTCGTGTGCGAGCTCATCAGTCATCTGTTATAGTCAACAGGTTAATTAACCGAAACAGCATGATGCAGAGAAAGCTGAGACGAAAACTGACAGAACAGCAACCATCCTCACTTTCACCTTTTCTCAAACGGATGGAAACAGGAAAGGGAAAACCAAAAACGATTACAACAGGGACATAATTGGTTTGCAGTCAAAAACGGAAAAATCCCCGCGGCAATATACCAGTATCGTTGTTCAGGTAACAATAATATGTAATGCAGTTCAATAAAAACAAAAATATGTAATGGTAAGACATCAGGCATCATATCATTCAGGTAACAATAATATGTACCAGTATACATTTTTACCTATTCTTTTGGAGTTGTTCTAACACCACAACTTTAATATGGCTCGGACTATAAAAACCAAATGTACATTATGGCATCATATAACCCACTATGATATTTTGACACTAGTTTCTATGAACCTCATAATTTTCTGGTACAAACAACCGTGACATCTCCTTATGAATACTCAAAAGGAAAGTAATCAATTAAAGTCTCGCACAAAAGTAATCAATTAAAAAAAGAAATGGAAATGTCGAAGGCATGCTGCAAGAAAAATAATGATTAAATAAGAATGTAGTAGCTGGGCTAGAGAAAAACACTAGATGGGCTGGCATCCCGCATAGCTCAGAACGCAAGGTTGGAGATCCAGGTGGAGACAAAAACGGAGGTGACCCCGTCTAGTGAATTTGCTGCTTTCACCAGTCTCGTATTCATTTTTTAACGCTTATTCAAAAATTAGGAAAAAGTAGAAATGGAGTGGGGAACATGAATGGGATGAGAATTTCCGTACCATTTTCATTCCTAGAGAAAGCACCCAACAACACACTAGTATACCAAATGATAATAGATCTAGGGTCACCGCCCTTGCAATTCAAACCATAACTGTGTTTGTGCCTCCAAATTACAACAATGGAAGGGAAGCTAATGGCATGTAGATCTAGGCTAGGCCAATCCCGATCCGGCAGTGCTGCTTGCTGCCAACCCGTAAGAATTCCCTCACGAACCCTAGTGACACTCAAGAACCAGATCGAGGGTGATACCTCCACCAAAGCGATGAGCTAGAAAAGTATTTATGAACCTCAAACTAAGTAAACAGGAATCACATAGCATAGCAAAACTAGGAGACGAAAGAAAGGAGGGTGCTGACCTGGGGATCGGACATGCGGTACTCGAGGACGTCCCGAGAGGAGTGGTTGAGCTCACATGGCTTTCGAAAGGCAGATTTAGTGATTTTGAAATCAACCCTAGCGCGGGATTTGGGCGCCAGTGCCATCAAGTGCTCGAAAGGGCGCTGCATTGTTGGGAGAGGACCTCGGGACGGAGTAGGCCGAGCCGAGCAGACGCAAGACGCTCTTGCGGATTCGCAGGGCAGAAAACAAGACAGATCTATCAATTGCGCCACTAAAAATTGGGAATTGGGGTGGAAGCCTGGGACAGGCGTGAGGTGGAAAGAGAAGGGGATAGGTGACAATGAAGAGATAAAGAGAGAGGGGTGGGGCAAGGGCTTTTATTCTCCTTTTGATCCTTTGCTCCTCTTGTCTCTCTCTCTCATCTCATGATTGAATCCGTAACATTTTGCTGGGGTGATTTTTGCATGTGGGTCCCACTTCTCACTGAATGATGCATATTCCTTCTACGAAAGCATGTGCAATGGAGATGCTTGTTTTTTTTTTTTGGCGTGAGATGCTGTATTATATGAGGGGGAAAATGCTCTACACGGGTGCTTAAAGAAATATAGTCATCTTTCTAAGCGCCTTAAGCATCCGTGTGGCATATGGAGAACAGTTTTTATATACATGCTTAATGATTTTTTTTCTTGTTAACTTCTTCTAAACAGCTTGCATTATACCCTTAACGGAATGGGGGTGAAGCTGCAAAATGACATTCTACATTCCCTAATGGGATTGTCGACGCTTGGAATGAGTAAATTCTCCATGAGCGAGTGAGCTGTGATGGACCAACATAGACGTTTGTGGTTAATGAGACGTATGAGACGTTTCCTATATATCTGTTTTCACGTCCATTGTCATTGTGGGGGAAGAAGATCTGCGCAATCACAAAAATTTGTACAAAAAAGATGGAAACACAGGTCTCCCTGATTTTACACTAAAAATTTATGTCTTTTCGTATTTTACTTTTATGTTTCTGTAATTAATACATAGCAATATTTTCAGAAAATGTCTTATGAATATTTTTTAAAATATAAAACCATTTTAGAACGAAGTGTTATACTTGCAAAACATTTCTGAAAACTCCTTATAAAAACATGTGAAAAGGTTTCATAAAACATTAAAAACTTACCTATAAATTAGATATATATGTATATTTGGGAGGAGATACAAAACAGGATATGGGTGTATCAATGATGGCTAGCTGAGATTGACGGAATGGTAAAATTCTAAACAAACTGATCTTTCGATGGTAGAAATCTTAACGGAGTCTTTTCAATTGTAAATTTCTAAACAGTGGATCTTTCAGTGTCACAAATCCAATTATCCCATAGCAAGGGCAATGCAAGGTCAAAAGGAGGGGGCGATAGGTTCTGCATTCTCATTGCTGCTCTTGCCATCACCATTTGTCTCCTTAACGATTTACGGATTTAGTGCCAAGATTTATAAAGTCATTTAATACCCTTAATTATTCAGGCAAATTTAACATGTTAACAACTTGGAATAATTTTAGTTTAAAATCCTTGCAGAACTGGAACTTGTTCCAATAAGAATAGGAAATCAGGCAACTTTCCTATGATCGGTTCTGCACCCACAAAAATGGACATAATCCACCTGTCATCCCCCCTTATATCTCTGTTTTCTTCCTCCATTGACCGGCGCAGGGTTTTTACTCCACGTCGCATGCGGCAAGCCGTCCGCGGCAGCGCCCCCACGCGAATACCAACATGTCTAAAACCATCTAGCTGTGAAATTTACACCTATTAAGCTGTTTCTAATAACACACAAAAAGGACGAGTTCATTAATAATTGCAGACAGTTTAATTCCAAATTGACGTTAGGAGCAGGGCATGTAGACTGAAAGGTCATTATAAGCTATATTTTCGAGGAATGAATATGTCGTTCTTGAGGAGCAGAACATTTAGTTGAGAGATTATATGCAATATTTTTCATGGTACAGGGTTTTCCATGTACTTAAGGTGTACCTCAAGGGCAAACCTCACATAATTGGGAGACAAATAACACTGATGCAGTAGACAACCAGAAGTTCTAATTTCTCAACAGGGCCAAACAATCCAATAAGGTTGCGAGGATTAGCTAGGGAAAACTTCCATGTCAATGTAACACAACCCAAGAAGGGTTTGTGAGGCGTACAGCAACAAGAGCTACCAAATTAAGAGGGTTCAGCATCCACGGCAGCCATTGTTCATAAATCATGCTACAGGCAGTTTACAGTAATTATCAAACAAACAAAATAAAAAAGAATAAGTGTTACATGCTGGTGTTGCACTGCTACACCATCAGAATGAGAGCACTATGGACAAGGCACTGCTTGAAGCACAGCTAGATGTGCAATCTGTCCCTACTTTTGGGGGACAAAGACGGGGCAAAACAAGCTACAACAGGTCTACACCACAAAACACAGTTCATTGGCTGGTCCTCATGCAAGTAATAAGTGGTGGTTAAGGTCTTCGCATCTTAATTTTCAAGGATATCTCCTTGTATGAGACAACCTTTTCAGCAGCCCGCCTGAGGGATTTCCTACCTGCCACCTGACCTTCGGTAGATTTCGTTGAGGAACAACCTTCAGTTTCCATCGAGGCATTTGAACTAGAAGGGGGCAAAGGAACAATAACATCTTCATGCACAGTCTCAACAGTGCTAATTATGTCCTTAGAGAGTACTGAATCCAATCGTGCAGATTTTCGCCTTTGAGATTTTCTGCAAATTTTTAGTTGAGCCAAGGCTATTACGCACCAATTGGAGACAATTGAATTGGTGCAAGGCAGTAAATAGAAAGAGGAAAGACAAACCTCTTCTCTTCGCGATGCAGTGGCTCACTGGTACTTGAGTCACATTTGGGATTTATGTGATCCATGGCTGAGTCCTTTCCACTCGCACATGGTTTCAACTTTTGTTTACTTGTGCCCCTGCACACCACAGCATAATTCTTGGGTAAATTGTGTCTAGTACTACTGAGATACAATCAGGATTCCATAAGTCTTCTAGGTCTCATTTGAATGGGGCCAAAATCTATCCCAGACCACCCAAAAGGGCCTTAGACAGAAACTGCAGTTGCATCTGAAACAACAATAAAAAAGGATGAATCTTACCTCTTGTTGCCTGTGCCTTCAAGTGCCTTGGAGGGTTCAATGATGTTAAATGGCAGTGATGCTGCAAGGAATTGACATTGAAGGAAAGTTACACTTTCTTTGAAAACCACGTTCAGAAAAAAAAAAATGCAAAAATTAACATGTAACTTGGAAACTATCCATAGGTTTAAGATTTAATTCCATGAACACAATTAGTAGCATTAATAGACACAAATGTTTATCAAACTTTCTGGCATGTTGGAACCATTCATCCAAAAATAGAAAAGATGAGTGCCATTACATTGCGTTTCTGCCAAATTGCTCTGTTTGATGTTGCTGGCCTCATCACCAATTTGATGGGACTCGGTTCCAGGAACACTGGAACATGCTTCTTCAACCTCCTGAGTACATTGTAACAAGTATATCATTCTAATATCTATCAAATGTATTCATGAATCGATGGATAAATTTCTATGTAGGCTCATCATTCACAGAACAAATGCACTGCCTACCTTCAAATTTGCTTCCTTCTGCGGTTGCTCATTTATCTCAAATTCCTGGTTCAATCAGATATCAGAGGTCAAACGATAACACATTAACATCAACAACTAGAAGCTGAAAATTAATCTCCAAAGACACTAGACCTCGAATCCTGAAGCCATTGCTGCTTCAGGCATTGTTGCACTGCGCTCTTTTTGCAGTGACTGCTCCTGTAAAATATGATATTGGACCAGATCAGTAACCCAGTTGTAACAAACTTCTTTTTCAGCGAGGGAAAAATTGATATGAAATACATTATACCATATCTTTTCCAGTGATTGATCCATGCTGCTTTTGAACACTAAAATTGGAAGGAGCTGAAGGGACCACATCATCCTCAGGCAATTTCTCGCAAGAGACTTCTGTGACCTCACAAGATCCTGTGTTCAGCCTAGCAGACCTTCTACGTACAGGCTTTCTGATAACATATTAGACAAGAGTTGTGTCAAGTTTTAATTAGATAATGTATCAGCTAACGATGCATTGCATTAGCAAAGATTACCTAGGATCTTCATGGTCCAATGATATAATAGGTTGCAAATGAGGTCTGTAGTGGTCCTGCATTATGCTAGTGTCCTTAATACATTCACTAGATTCTGACTTCCTTTTATTTCGGCCCCTATTCAGAGAAATTCTGAATCAAAAGATATTCACTTGGGCGAACCATACTGTCTAAAATTCAGATGCATTTTATGATAGAAACAATTCAAATGCAGTTGCATCTTGAAGATTATTAGTAATAAATGAAATATACCTTTTGGTTATTATATCTTTTGGTGGTTCGTCGCAGCCGGTAGTTGATGGCACAGCAGCTAAGAAATGGACATCAAGCGAAGATTAGAAACTTAACCAATGCTTGACTAAACGCAAGATAAAAGGTGTAGACCATACAATGCTGTTATATAAGGCAGTTAAGTACAATAGCTGAAATAATTGCCAAGTACAGTACAAAAAATCACAAAACAAAACAAGTCAATGAAGAGTGAGCTTTACATCGAGATTCAACCAAATGCTGCCCAGAAGCACTGGCGACTGAACCATCAATTTGATGAGCCTCAACTGCTGCAACTTTAGAGGGTATCGCTTTCATGGCCTCCTAATTTGATTACAGAAACAAATCAATCTCAGAATTAGAATAGTCCTAGATCAACATGGTCAACAATTTGATTTTTGAATTTGTAACCAACCTGCGAGTTTGCTTCCTTCCGCCGTTGGGTAGCAGCCTTGTTCTTTCTCTGCAAACAGCACATGTGTAAACAAACAGTAGCATTTTCTAATAAATACAAGCTGAGGTGCATGCTCATTCTTACCTCGAGTTCTGAATCTTTCACTTTCAGCACTGCTGCTGTACATGAAAGTTCATGTTGCAACGCCTTGAGCTGCACATTAGTAATTACCAAATCAATAACCCTCATACTTAGTACTGCCAATTTAAGAAGAACCCCAAACACAAAAGAAACAGGACAGCTTACCCTATCTTTCCCCAGATTTAGTTCCTACAATGAAGCACAGAACAGAAAGATGTTTAGACAGCATTCTAAGCTATGGTTTAGATGCACAAACTAAATCAGATGCAGACAACGAATTGGTTTATTTCCTACCTACAGAATGAAGTCCGATGACAATATTTACTCAACTTTTCGCATTCAACTTAAAAGTGCTCAATAATGCAACACATACTTTGAGAAAACTTAAAGTCAACACCCCAGAAGTTTGCACTTTCCCCTTTTTGTTTTTATTACTTTTGTTGTGCAAAGTTATAACTCAAAACAGTAAGCATGTCATCCTATGGCTCATCAACAAAGGAGCAGCATTACAGGATCAAAAACACAGTAAGTACAGCTATGGTTTGACATGAAGCAGGTGGAGAAGTGGACGAACCGCCAGCATCTGAGAATTCACTAGAGCAAGCTGTTGGTTCTGCTGGCGCGACGCTTGCAGCGCAAGGCGGAGCTTCTGCATCTCAACTCTGCTGAGCTCGATGACCCTTCTGCAAACAAGATACTACACCACTTAAGAAAGAAACAGCTATTTTTCACAGCAACAAGGAGGGGGTGGAGAGGCGGGCAACATACGTCTTCTCGTTGAGCAGCTGAGCCAACTTGGCGTTCTCCTGCAACCAAGTAAGCAATGAATTGGACTCCACGGCAGCTTTCACGGCGGAAATGCAGTCTAATTACTATGGAAATTGTAAACCTAGGTGTGGCTGTTCGATTGTTCGAGCTCAAGCGAAGAAATTCACCTTGACGACCTCAGCAACACTGACGGATCTGGTGGTGTTGGGCCTGCCGGTGTTGGTGATATCGCCGAGCGCGACGGGCTTCCCTTTCCCCGGCGGAGACCGGAGCCTGGGGCCATCGCCGCTAGGGTTCGGTTGGGGGCCACCGGGCGCTGCCCGTCCTGGTTCATGGGGAGGTGAGACTGAGGCCCGTGGATGGGGTGCGGGTGGGGAGGAAGCCGAAATGGAGGGAGATCCGAGCGGGGACGAGGACTTACCGGCGGCGGCGGCGGCCATGGAGGTCGGCGCGGGCGGAGATTACGCGCGGCCCCAGGGGCGAGCGGGACGGGTGGTACCGCCACGCCGGAGAGGGGCTCCGCCGGCACAGCCGAGAAGAGAGACGATGGGCCGGCGGGCGAACTAGGCGGCGGTGGCGGCTCGGAGCCGTGCGCGGCGGCGGTGACGACGCCGTGTACCGTTGGGAGATGCGGGGGAGAAATTCGATTTCAGCGCGCGGGGGGTCGAATTCAGGATCGGGGCAGAAAAATTGGGGCTGCAGCAGGAGCCTGTGGTGGGGCCCGGCTGTCAGGACGCGGAGAGTGAGCCAGGGTCCGGTATTCAAAAGTCAGAACGAGCAGAAATCGATTCCTCTCCCTTCTGTAACACGACGAAATGAAATACCTTCCACTCAAGAAAAAGAAAAGATGAAATACCTCGTGGGGCTATTACCTCTCCCACCTCTTCTCAACGGCCCATTGCATCAACATCGTGTGGTTCAGATTGAAGTTTCCATAGTTTGCACGGAAAGGTTGATTTCCACCGGATACGTTCCCATTTAACTATGAGTCCAAGAAAGAAAGATCTTTTGTAGGCTTTCCAACATGACTTTTTTTCTCGAAACATATGTTCATCCACTCAACCTAAAATCTCTACTATTTAGGCCCTGTTTGGTAGGGTTCTAAAAGTATTTCTGAAGATTCTCAAGATTTTTGGAGAAGCTAGCCAAGGGGTTTAAACCTAACAGATTATGGTTCTCTCATCAAGAAGCACTTCTCAATTTTGTATTAGAATTCAGAATCCAGAAAACATGATTTCTCATTACTATTCTACTCATCTTTTCATTTAAAAAAGGCTATTTTGCCAAACATTTTGGAAAATGCTTTTTCAATAGAATTTGTCTTTTTAGAGAATCTATTTTCTAAAAAAATTGTTTTGCAGATAAGCTGGTTTCTTGAGAATCTATGCCAAACGGGGTCTTAATAAAGTTGGCCAAGGTCGTCAAGTTTGATTTTTATTTTTGGCTTGCCAAGACTTCCTTTTTGATCAGTACGTAGTCAAAAACATAATCGTATTTAGAAACGTAATCATATGGGTCTTGTACCGTTGACTCATTGCAAAGTGGGGAAAGGAGGTCTTGCTGTGATTTTGCTTAGTTCTAGTCTTCTATATCATTGCAAAGTGGGCTATAAAATTTAGCAGCGGAGTGTGCTTTCTGAAAAGCCATAGGAGGTGTAATGCAGCTATAGCGGAGCTGCTATTGCTAATAGCATTTTGCAAGAAAAAGCAAAATTTGGGCCAAACATTAGTAACTTCATCAATTTCAGCCCAGATTTCATACATGTGTGCTATTGTCCAAGCATGTATTTATAATTTTTTCTAGCGGCCAAACAGTCCACAGAATCAAGAAAGCAAACACCATATGGACTATGAGCAACCAAATTCATCACTTGCCTTGACTTGTGAGAATCATTAGCAGGTAACCTTATATAACGAAGTTAGCGACATTAGCAGTAACATATGCAATATCGTCGCGGTGCCTATCTCTAAAAACTATAGCGGGGCTATAGCATGCTATCTGCAACATTGTTCTAGATCTTCAAGGTCAACACTCTTTTCTTTTCTTGGATTAAAAGTCGATTCCTACAAAATTGTGATCTTGTTCAATCCTCTATTGTCATGTTATGTTCTTTAGAAAAGAGGCTCCCCTGTCCCCTCCCCCCACCCCCAATTTTTATCAAAAGTGGGTTTGGTGCAGAGTTTTTAACAGGACCAGTTCTGCAATGCCCGAACGCTGTAGGTAAGAGCATCTCCAAAAGCTTAGTCAAATTTCACTCTCATATTCTCATTTAGCTATTCATTTAACCAAACTTCCCTCTCTATATTCCGGTAAACTCCAACAGACTAGCTAAATCACTCTTTCATCTATGCTCTAGCCTCCTCCTACCCCTGCCCTCCATTCGTGAGCAGGCCACCAAATCAAGCTTTTGGTTGCAAAATTGAACCAGCACCCATCCAAATCGACCTCTTGTTCTTTGGATCGAGTTCCTGATCAACCACAACACGATCTTCTCATTCGGATTGGGCTCTTCAGGGAATCCCTCACGATTTGGGAAAGAAGGGGAGGAAAGAGAAGGCAAGAATCAAACGCCGGCAGGCAGCAACCATCCTCGCGCTCTTGTTACGGGAGCGACGGGAGCACTAGGCCATGGGCTAGCGGCCAGGAAGGCAGCCCGCCGCTTCAGGATCTTCGCGGCGCTGCCCTCTTCGAGCTCGTCGCCGGAGATGGGGCCGGCGGGGAGGCGCGGCACTGCATCGACCGCATGAGCCTGCACGGACCGAGCGTGGTAGCCATAGCAGAAGGATCCGTTGTTCTGCGGAAGGAGTTGGGAGGAGGGGATGGCGAGGGAGACGGGCTCGGTAAAGATGCCGAGCGCAGGGACTGGGATGCTGAGCGAGATACCGAGGGATGCGACATGGAGAGGCTGTTGGATGCCAATTTTAAAGGAGTTTATCTACTTTTACCTATCCAAGTCCTTCTAGAGAATTTCTTGGAGATGTTCTAAGACAGAGCAGGTTTCCTACCATTTTTCTCTACTTTACATTCCTCCGTTCCAACAACGATGAGTCAGGAAGAAATAATTCATACCGCTAATCTTGCACAGGCGACATTTTAGGAAGCAGCAATTTTAGATAGTCGGCTATTACTGTTTTAGGAGGTATGTCACTATTTGTCCACATGTACAATTTGATTGTTTTAGTCTTTTATAGCTTTATTTTAATTATTTTAGAGCCAACGGCTATGAGTCCATAGCTCGCTATTTACAGTAAGAAAAATAACAAGAATCGCATTTTCAGAACGCAACGAATTGGTGCCCATACAGTGCGATGCCTAGGGGAGGCGCCTTTTTTACAACAGTAATCGTACGTACGAAGTGGTCCTCCGACTTTAGCATGAATTCGTTTTCTTAGCAGACACTGCATAGGTTACCGCTCTGAGAAGCAAACCATATTCTTAGCAGACTCAAATATGTGTTGCTGCACATAACCAGCGCTGGGACTAAAATATTGATCGATCACAGCACGAGTGCAGACTACGGCTCTCATTGGTGATCATCGGGATTTTCTCCCGCAACACGGTTAGTTCCACTCATGACCTACTTTTCCTGAGCTGTCTATCAAATTCAAATGCAGTCCCTTGCCTCACTCTGACTTCGTACCAAATATATTGAGCGGGGTAGCAGGAAATGCATTATGCAAACTTATTAGTACTCCTCTGAATTCAAATTGTTGGCGTTGGTTAGTGCAGTTTATTGTACCAATGTCCAAAATTTAAATAATCTTGGGGAGTACAGGCAGATGATAGTTATTTTGGGTGGACTCCAACCCTTGGTATAATAAAAAATAGTTGTTTTGGGTGGACTCCAACCCTTGGTATAATATGATCTCCCCAAAAAAAAAAAACATTGGTATAATATGAGTGTGCGTCCATCTCCATTTTCTAAACCTTTTATCCAACGTTGAAAAATGTGGCACCAGGGGCAAAGCTACACTGTATTATTCCCCGATGAAATTATGTGGTTCCCATAGTAAATTGCTGCTCATCATGTTAACGATGACCCCATTGCTCAAGTGTGAAAGACCCCGGTGCATGTCACCCTCACACAAAACATATAGCCCCTGACCTCCAGTGACGATAGAGCTTGTAGACAGGGTTTCCAAAAACCGGTGGAAACCGGTCCGATAATCGGAGAAACCGGTAAAACCGGTTTGGTCCAGCCGTTTGCCGGTTTTTGGTTCTAAATTTTGAACAAGTTTTAATATGTGACAATATTTGACTGGTTTTTGGCCGATTTCTACCTATTTTTGACAAAAACCGGTGAGGTCCGGTTTCGGCCGGCGGCTCGATTGGTTATTGAAACCCTGCTTCTTGTAGCTATACCTCAGGACAATCCCAACTGTTCTTGCATGTAATTTGCCAACTGAAATAGCCTTGATGTGGTCGCCTAGACGGTGTGAATATATAAGCGATTCTAGAAAAAATTAATAACATTTGCAGCGGAAAAAAGTACCAAAACCCCAAAACTCTTTCTTTTTTTGAAATTCCAAAATTCTAAAAATATGACCCGGACAACATAGCACAAAAATGAAGAACACCAAGAATAAAAATATGAGCAAATAAAGCATGGAATCCTATGCCCGCTTCTTTTATCAAAACGTTCTGCCATATGCCCTCTTCATCAATTTAGAAAGCCACTTGCTCAATAAGCATTGCTTTTGTATTTCAATGTTCTGCACGCCTAACCCACCTTTTTTTTTACACCAAGTCACCAACGCCTAACCCACCTTTTTTTTTACACCAAGTCACCAACGCTAACTGACCATGAGAAATTATTATGTATGTATATTTCAGGCAAGCAATGGCTGGATTGTCGGTCTATTTAATGGGAGCAATAGCTGGAGTGGTGGTGAATCTGCGGAATGAGTGGGCGGTGCAGACTCTGGTCCTCTTCAGCTTCTCCCTGCAGGTTTTCCTGCTCATATTTGCTTCGATCCGTCGGCGAAAAGTCGCCACATTCACAAGATTTCTCCTTTGGCTGGCGTACCAACTTGCCGACTCCACGGCGTTATTCACCCTCGGCCACATGGCCATCAGAGCTCGGTCACCAGATGAGCAGCAACTCATGGCGTTCTGGGCCCCATTTCTACTAGTGCATCTCGGAGGCCAGGACACCATCACCGCCTACTCCTTCGAGGACAACTGGCTCTGGTTACGCCACTTGCAGACTCTGGTCGTACAGATCTTGGGCGCTGCCTATGTCCTCTACAAGTACATTCCAGGCGGTGAGACCTTGATCCGCGTTGCTGCAATCCTGATGTTCGTCGTTGGGGGTCTCAAGTATGGGGAGAGGATATGGGCACTCCGGGGTGCCAGCATTGACAGCATCTGGACCTCTCTTGACAAGCCTGAAGAGAGTGGCCACAGGAGCAAAATGGACAATATTCTCATCATGGTGTCTTCGAGAAGTTCGGAAGGCGGCCTGGACGACGAGGACATCCTGATGGCAGCACATGGCCTGCTCGATGTTTGCAAGGGACTGTTTATCGGCTTGCGGCGAGCCCCGCCAAGTTACCTAAAACATATAATGCAGCGTTGCCAAGGGGAAGGCCAACTGGACAAGTTGATGGAGATGGAGCTATCTCTCATGTATGACATCATGTACACCAAGGCGGCTGTGATCCACACTTTGTACGGATACTGGATCCGTATCTTCTCATTAGTAGCCACGGCCACTGCATTCTTGCTATTTGGGATTAGCAACAAAGGTCATCATCACAAGAATGACGATGTCATCGTCACATATGTGCTGCTGGCTGGGGCCTTGGTCGTGGAGATGGCATCCATTCTGAAGTCGGCAGGGTCGACCTGGAGAGTGGCCTTCCTTTACTACACCGGGAGGTGGTTCTGGCTTCACGAGTTTATGGAATGTCGCCTCTATGCAAGGGCCGCAGGACGCAGAACGTGGTCTGGAACAGTTGGGCAGTACAACCTATTGCAGTCCTGGGCGCTAGACGAGGCGAAGCCAACCTTCAGCAGAATGGCAGATCTGATGGGGCTGGAGCGATGGTGGTACCAGGTGCGCCACTCGCAGTCAGACCAGATCTCGTCTTCTACCAAGGAGCTGGCACTGAGACTGACTCCAACCCACACCCCATTCTCCACATCAAACTCAAAATAGGTGGTAAAACCTGAAAAAATGCTCTCCAACCGACGACCCAAATGAAGTACCCATTTTGGGAACGCATCCCTCCGTCACCCACAAATGAAGCGCCGAGCGCCGCAACCCCATCTCTTCCGCTCGCGCCGAGCTTCTTCCCTGCCGCGTCTCTTCTCCTCTTGGCCGTCGTGTCTCCCCCTCGCGTTCAGCTCCAGGATTCTCCGCCGCGCCTCCCTCCGTCCGTCCGTCCGGTCCGAATCCAGCACCTTCAGCTAGCCACTCCCCGCCGCCGCACACTCTCCGCTGCAGGCCCATGACGAGCGCCTCCTCTTCGTTGGAGATAGCTTCCACCGCGGCGAGGCCCGCCGTGCCAGCCGCTTCACCATGGTCGCCGTGAAGGTCGCTGCGCCAGCTGCAGGCCGTGAAGGTCCCCTCCCCCTCCCAACGACCACGCGCGGCGACCGTGAAGCTCCTTGTCGTCGAGGGAGGCAGAGAGGGAGCCCTTGAGCGCGTCGGCGTCGGCGAGAAGGAAGCGGATGGCATTGGACAGTTGCGCGAGGTCGTCGACGGCGCGGATGGCGTCGGACGACACGGGCCCGACATCGGCCCAGCATTCGCGCGGATCTGGAGGGATTGGGAGCTGCGCTGGCGGGTGACCTCCACGGCGACGACGACGGCGGCGCGGATCCGGGGCACGGTGGCGAGGGAGTCGGCGCGCGACGGCGAGGGAGTCGGGATGCGGAAGTCGCCTCCTCGCGTGCCTGCGTTGGGCGGCGGAGAGGGAGGCGGCGCGGGAGGGGGGCCCGGCGTGGGCGCGGCGGCGCGGAGCCCCGGGGAGCCGTGCGCGGCGGCGTTGGCGAGAGGGAGCAGGAAGAAGAAGGTTTTTTGGTCTTCCCGTTGGAGATCGATGTTTTTTGGTGCTGTCCATGGAGGAGACTTTACACCCAGTATAGGTAAAGGGTGTCCAGCAGCGTTGGAGTCAGTCTGAGGGAGATCCTGCTGATGGGGACGAGACGCCGCAACATAAGCTCTCAGCCAGGTCTGCTCGCGTTACAGCAATACAATTTGGATCATTGTTTGGGATGGAGCGTTCAGGACTCTGATTTTGAGGGAAGCATCATTTCGTGGCATGTCGCCACTGATCTCATCACCAGCGCACCTTCTTCCCAGGAAGATGTTCAAAGGCTCCAGGTGGCGTGCCAAGAGGTATCCAGGTACATGATGTTCCTCTTCATGGTACGCCCCTACATGTTGCCTGGTCCGGTAAGGTGGAGCCGCTACACTGAGGCTCGCGATGGTTGGAACAGAGCAGTTCAAGAAGCATGCAACACAACCATCACGGCGACACGGCAACTTCATCTGCTTAACCGTACTCTTAGAAAGATTATGAGCGGTGTACCTCTAAGTCGACGCCAAAAGGATTTCCTAGGTAGTTTCTTACATAAATCTCATTGCTCAGATTACGGCCCTGCACTACAGGGACTTACCATTGCCGAAAAGCTCAAGGACGAACCCAAGAGGCTTCAAGTGATTTTTGCCGTGTGGGTGGAGATGCTTTGCTACGTTGCTAACCATTGCAGCCGAGAATCTCATGCCAGCCAGCTCAGTAGTGGTGGCGAACTCTCCACCATCGTCTGGCTTATGGCAGGCCATGCCAACCTGGCCGACATATCAACGGAGATGTTAGACATGGTCTAGAACGCAGGTTCACCAAAGTGGGTGGGTGTTGTCTTCACCTCTGCTACGACAACGAGCATTTAAATTGGACCCTGTAAAATGGGCTATAATAATTGGATATGTGGATGGATACATTGCAAATCCTTGTGAAAACAAAACATTGTATTAAGTAATACTATATAGCGACATGTTTTCTTGACAAGGTATGATTATATGATTGTAAATAGCATTTTTTGGGACGATTATAAATAGCATTTTGAACTACCAACTTGGATACTCTTTTTTTTTAACCCCTTTTCTGCTATACCTTATGCTAATTCTTTTAATGTAGCTCTCAGGATTCTAACTCCTCATATGAGTGTCTGATCCAGTAGTGCAAATAAGTGCAGGTAGTGGTCTTCTTTTTGCCATAATATCCCGGGTCCTTGATAGACACAATTCTAACCTGTATCATATATTGTGATTATATTATATTTGTTAAAACGATATTGCATCATCTATGCAACCTTGTCTCTGACAGAACTATCTAACACCGTGTGGCGTAAAACTTATTCTCATACAATTTGGAATACTAATTGTTACGAGACACACTGGCGGAGCCACAGCAGGGCCAGCCTGGGCCATGGCCCCCCTTGGCCTAGGAAATTTTTTGAAGATTTAGTCATCTCAGCCTGTTATTTGGAGCCGAAAGCCTCTAACTTGAAGCATCCAGGTAGCCAGCCTATTACAGTGGCTCAACAAGGCAGCAGCCAGCAAGCACTACCGATTGGGCTTATATGCAGAGGAAAACTATCGCTTAGGCATCGACGACACAACAGACGCGTTAGTTTCTCTTGCAAGCATCGATGCACCCGATCGAATGGATAATAGAAGGAACTGAAGTTACTGAACCATCGCTCCTCAAACTGATCGGGGATAAGGAGGGCTGGTGCCAATTGACAATCAAGCCTGAAAATCATATGCAAGAACAAGAGAAACAAAGAAATTGTAGTACTAGCGTCTAGCATACTAATCTAGCGCCCCTGTACTCAGTTGTGTGTACTTTTCGACGTGTTTTTATGGATTTTCCCGACCGGCCCCCTCTGTGTTTTGTGTCTGGCTCCGCCACTCGAGACAAGAGACTTTGTCCCACAGATTTCACTTTTTTTGGTCTCACAGCTTTAGACTGCAACCGTGGGATTGAAGGCTAAAAATATTATCTCTCAAGTTTAGTGTGTAAAAATTGCGATCGAGACACGTTTTGTGTGTGAAAATGCGATCGTTTGTGCTGCCTCTGCTGTGAGCTGTTTCGCAGGACGAGGAGGAGGCAACGTGATCGACTATTCCTCTACATCTATAGACTATGTTGGACATGGTTACCCGGTCCATTGCGCCTATATGCATATAGTAGTGGTCATGATCCATGCAATTCTACTCGGATGGTTTACTGCTTGAACATGATACACGAAGTTATTTTGTTCTAGCATAGCTTGTGCTGTTCCCTAACATCCATAGCAAGGTGTTCTTTATGAACACATATATAAACATCCCTTCTTATTACTAACAAAATCCCTCATTTTGAATATTATTATGTAATTAATTAAGAACATTCTACTTCAAAAGTGGAGTGTAGAAGCTTACGTAAGGAACAACGTTGTAGATACTGCCACCCTCTTCTCCATCGTCTTCCACCTCCATGACTTGGCAAGATCTCAGATTAATGGTGAAGAAGCAATCATCCGTCCACAAGACAAGGACACCAACACCTTCAGCGAAGCCAACCAATTGAGGCGAGGTTGAGAGGGCACTAGCAGGAAGTAGTGCCTTGAGCTCCATGACTCTGCTTCGTACCCAACCGGCGCCATCTTCATCAGGATCAGCCACTTTTGACCAAAGGCAGAGTTTGGAGTGCTCTACTATGCTGGCGAATCCCAGTCCATCGTCTTCTGTAGTGGTGAGCACAATTGCATCCGAGTTGACTGTATCAGGTAGTTCAATTTCAGACATGTTTCGTGAGGTGAGATCGTACTTGAGGATTGAAGAGTTGTAGCACCTGAAGTGGAGTGCGTTCCCTATGAGGACAGCAGGCTCTAGTACCCGCAAGGCGCCATATGGAGGAGGTCTCGTATAGGCCGGTTCACTCCACGCACCAGCCTCGGATGAGAAGACACGGGTGAACCTCCCTTTCCGTATCGCACGCCCAATGAACAGCACGAGGAAGGGGCCTCCATGGCAGTGGATGTGGTCGCAGCCGCTACCCGCGGAGGCGCAGAGCACTGTCGCGTTCCAGCTCGCGGCGTTGTACGGAGGCGGCTCCGACGGCAGCTTGGGTAGCTCCACCTGCTCGCCTGTGATGGGGTTCCACACGATCATGTTTTGCGCGGTCAACCAGGCTAAAGTGTGGAGGAGGACGCGGCCGTGGCGGGAGTCGAGCGCCCGCCAGCCATTACAGCGAGCACCTTGCGGGCGCGGGGATTTGGGGATGAAGCGGCCGCGGAGCGGGCAGGAGGAGGATGTGGGGACGAAATCGGAAACAAAAGCATAGTTGCTGCCACCGACATCACGGTCACCCTTGCACTGTTCCAGGTTGCATAGGAAGCCGAGCATGGGAGGAGCGCGATGGAACTCGCGGAACCTGCGGCCGAAGCCGGAGTTGAGGATAAGGCGGCGCCAGCCCTTACAGACGAGGGCAGCACAGACTAGGCTTGCCGGATCTTCAGGTGGGAAGCGGAGGAGGATCTCCTCGACGAGATCGTCCATCAGCACCTGCGCCGCCATCGTGCTGCTCGCTTTTGGGTTGGGTTAATGGGTTTCCCCCGGCCGATGTGTTGGTCCGGGCAGCGTACGTCTTTGGCGTCTGGCTATTTTAGACCGATTTGAGGGTCGACGCCACCAAAGAGGCCGATAGAGTTCCGATCAACTTAAAGTTCAATGTCCATGGCGCATGACTCAAGAAAATGAGTAACACACGTTCATGACCGATGTAACACATCTTTTGTTTTAGTATAATCTTGTGAAGGCATTCATAAACTAACTAGTAGGAAAGCAAAAGTGATCTGATGGCAACCAATCATCTTCATCATTGTTGCTATTGGTGTCTGGTTCCCCATGTTCCCGACGGTGTTTGCTGTAACTCGCCGCTCACTATGCTATCTTATATTTACTAATTGGAGGCTCCTTTTAAGGCCTCCACGTTAATTGGTGGAAAATCCTCTAAATTCTCACAAAAAAGAAAAACATCCGACCATCGATATGGATTACCACTAACTTGCAACCGATGGATCTCCACTCTACCTCTTCCTTTTTTTTCTTTACTCCTCACGATTAATATATCCTCTCTCCCTCTGCCCCTTCACCGTACACCCTTCCCCTCCTCACGGTAAAACTCAAAAGCTTTTCCTCCCCCAAACCCTAGCGATGGAACAGAATGCGTGAGATCAATCGGGAAGGAGACGGAATATGCGAGGGCGATTTCATCTTTCGGCGCCGCCAACCCTAGGGATAGCTAGAGATATCCCAAAGGGACGTTCTGATCTGGTAGTATGTTGTCTCTCACGTTGTGAGGCAAGTTTCCAACCTTCAGCTTCGTTCTGACCTTTTTTTTTCTCCTCCAGATCTTGCGTGTGATCCACTCTTGTGATGACTGATGAGCATGCTCTATTAGCCGCTCCTCCCAGTGATTATCCTCCTGTACGGCTGCATCCTTGCAGTAATTAGATTCCTTGCTAATGCAGGATACAATTGGTTGACGTATAAATTCAAGATGTGGTGGTTTCAGGTGTTTACACTATGGGTTCAAGAAAGATAAAAACAAATCTTGGCATGCTCCAAATCGTTCACCTGATCTTCTCACGTCAGAAAAGGCATGGAAGCCATCTGGAAGCCATCGGGTGATCATCAATACCAGGGCATTGGAATTGAAGGAGATATAAAAGACAGCATAATATTTCAATCCCCTTTTGTCCTGTTTGCATGCAAGATCTTACAACATTTGAGGGAGGCAACCACCCGCGCGGGATGCTCAAGTCTGCATCAATCTTTTGGGTAGAGAAAAGAGACGTTTGCACTCCATAGATTATTCACAATCTATGTGATGCACTGACGTCTCCTGGATTGATCAAGCATGGTCAGTGATCTGGTGTTTGGGGCAGCGGTCGCCACGGCTCGCGGCTTTCGTATGTTATTAATGATGGCGAGCAATATCGGGTTCGTCCACAAGATCATGCCGCAAATAAGAAACGGTGCGAAGATAAGATAATACATCTGTTGTTTGATCCCAACTAATATATTTTGCTAACTCCTTTCTTTAGCGACATATCGCAGTAGAGAGGGAGTTGATGTGTGCCGAGACCATGGTCTGCATGCAAATGCATCCAGCTTTTCTAGCAAAAGGCATAGCACGCAATTTAATTTTGCAATAAATAAGTAGATGTAGATTAGCATGTAATTGTGTTTCAACCATCCTTATTTTTTCTAATTTAAAAGTTTGCTGGGTATTTGTTTCAATAATCTTATTCTGGATTATTCAGTTGGTACGTATGAATTACATAAGAAAAATATTTTAGCATCAATAGTTACTATAATTATGATTTATTTACTAATGCAAAATATGTTGATAATACAGGAGCCACATGGTGGGAAATTGGGAATATCAGGTGCTCTCAAGGGTTTGGGTGCTTTGTTTTGATATTCCGGTAATGAGATTCACTAAAAGGATGTGCATGGTATGAAATTTTTAAGATGCAATAAATACTTGCGCATGATGAAATGAAAAATGAGAAAAATATAATTAATAATTGTGTTTGTGCTATTGATTCTAGATCCTGCAATATGGTACAATATATTTATATATAGATTTCTAATTTACATTCCACCATATTTATTTTTGCATATTAATTAATTAAATTTTTCATGGTCTATTTATTATTTTTTGTGTTATGTTTTTGTGCATCTTACCGGCAACAACGCCTGAGCGTGTGATGGTAATCCCCTGCAACCTCAATATTACCATAGTAGTCGCCAACTAAATAGATCTAAAAAAGGATAGATTTGATCGCCATATGTTTCTTCACGTTGTATGTAGATTGTCACGCTCACTGCATCCACTCAGCCTGCTTGCCCTCATCCATGATATACGATGTAGCTCTACAAAAGCTCATGCGAGCAACCAAACACACCCATAGTATACCACTAAGTTAGATTGCTAAAAAAAATGTCTTTATTGTAATATATAAATTAAAGGGCTAACTCCAATCCTACTTTGTCTTAAACATTTTGCGTTCTTAAATACGTTGATAGGACATATAAATAAATATACAACCTAATATAATTATAGTTATACAGAAATCAACTATAATTACAATCTTTATTGGTTGTTTAATAAGGTGGAGTAATCGTTCTTCTTTGGTACCTATAATGAACTGTTACCAAAATAATTTTGCAACCAATAAGTAACAATCAATGTTATTTAATATGTACTTTTGGTCCTGTAGTATTTACAATGTGAAATACATATTTCGAAACCAAGATATTCTTTTATGATTTTTTAAGCAATTCATATTGTAAATTGATGAAGTTTAATTTCGCCGTAAAATGGGGTTGAGTTCCATGGAATTTGTATTGAAAGTACATTGCTTTTTGTGAACAAATAATAATGATTTAAAATTTATCTACTTGGAGTTGATACTATAGTTTACTATAATATGAACTGAACATATAAAAGTTTCTTACCAAAATAGTATATCATACCTCGAAGTAAGATAGTATAGTTCTAAAATTATTATAATGTCAAAAATTACAACAATGTAGTATTTTTACTTATACTTTATACATTCTGTCAGCTAATTTTAATATAAATGCAAAATTAACTATTTTATTCTCCCTTGAGAATCATGAAATGAAATTTTTATATAGAGGTGAACTTCATTCTATGCTACGAAAAATGTTTCTAATGCCTGACAAGTGATGGATATGTCCATGACACATGGAGCATAGCATAGAGTGACAACGTCGTATTAGAGGCTTAGGTTTTATCTGGTGAAATACAAGGAATTACTCCTTAAAATTGATACTCATGTTTTAAGAAATAATTAATGGATCTCAATAGAAGTGACCCTTCATATAATTAAAAAGAGTAAATTTCATAGGACTATTTAGTTCAAGTAAAAAAAACTTATAGCTATTTGCACCTTTATAGTACAAAATAAGACTTTGAATATATATTACACCACTTGACAGTGATACATTTTCCATTTTGCTAAAATATGACTCATAGATAGGCCATCTCTTAATGTTATAGCTTAAAATGGAAGCAGATAGTTTTTTGAAATAAACATAAACTCAAAGTCGTAGTTTTAAAAAAAATACACCTAATTAAAACAATGTCTAGCCCGTGCAGGTGCACGGGTTGATGAGCTAGTGGAACTAAAGAATCGCGTGGCACATACTCTCCTGAAACTAGGAACGTTGATAAGCTGAGGAAGTTGGTGACAATATTGGTGCTCACCATATGCGCTGCCGCACACTTCCCAGGTCAAACGTGAAGACGAACACTAGATGGGTTCCCTCTTGTGTCAAAATTGTTTGTCATTTTAAGGTTGTTTTAAGTCAAACTTTCTAAAATTTGACTGTAAATAATCTTTCATATGTAAGTTTAGAAATATGAAAATGATATGAGTAGATTCGTACTGAAATATAATTTCATAAAAGTACACTCTAAATGTATCTTATAAATATATTATAACAAAATGTATTAGTCAAAGTTAAGTTTTCAAGATCATGTTAATGTACAAAACGACAACAATTTTGACCAGCCAGCCCAATTCACTTGTGTCATTATAAAGGCATCACGAGTAATTGTTTGTTTCAGATTTCGTTATCTGCAATGGGAATTGTCATTGCATCTCTCCTTTTACTTTCTCTACCAATCCATATGTGTATTCATGTGCATCGTGCATCTAAATTCGGTTGTTCAATGAAGACCGACCAAGGAACTTATTGCTTCCTAATACGGGACATGCAGAAGGAGCGACTTAATTTGCTTTGCAGGCACGACTTGCACCCATTGTTCAGCGCGGACTAACAGGTTCAGTAATTCATGTCATGCAGAGTAAACTGTCCAAATGTAAAGATAGTACGTGCCGGCTTGATTCCCCCCTCCCCCTTTCCCCAAAAATGATAGTGTTTGCTTCTCTAAATTTGAGGCATATGAATCTGGCACCTTTACGAACCAAATACACTACTAAATTTGATCAAACTGAAATAGTTTAACTTAGGACATAACTAGAAAGTCATTTGTTATTGGACAGAGTGAGTCGACCAAAATAACCTATGCATGTTTGTGAATTACCTACATGTTTATGATAAAGCTAGCCTTGAATATCTTTGCTCCTTTTAATAATTACCCTAACTAGCATAATGAAAAATTGTGAAAATCGATTGCATATTGCCACCTAAATTTGTTGTAGGTTGTATGTATTTTAAGAGAGCTTTTTTTTGGAAGTATAATGCAATAGAATTTTTTTTCTGAAAGTATAATGCAATAGAATTTTTTTTGAAAGTATAATGCAATAGAAATAATTGCCTAGATTTCTTGTAGGTTGTATGTATTTTAAGAGAGCATTTTTTTTTGAAAGTATAATGCATTTTTTTGGAAAAGGAAATAGTTTTACACTAGAGGTTTGAAAAGAAATAAAAG
Source organism: Eragrostis nindensis (assembly GCA_012490785.1). Taxonomy (NCBI): domain Eukaryota; kingdom Viridiplantae; phylum Streptophyta; class Magnoliopsida; order Poales; family Poaceae; genus Eragrostis; species Eragrostis nindensis. The sequence continues at coordinate 171,305 of JAAXCT010000590.1, forward strand.
GGGCAGAAGGGGCTCGGTGCAGGCAGCGCCTGGCAGAAGTTTTGTTCCAAGTCAGAGATGGTCATCTCAAGTGGAAGCCAAGCTTCTTTTTTTTTAAGGGCCAACAAGTGCAATCTCCACCTGATTTCCATTAAGATTTAGGCAAAATTGTCTGTAATACACTGAGAAAACATGATTTTTCCTCGAACACATCAACAAAGTCGAATTTGTCTACAACACACTACGATTCTAGGGGTTCTCGTCTGACACACTATGACCGTTGAACAATTATTTTCAACCTTTTTATCTTAAGACATACAATACATTAGGACATAAAACTTGGCACAAATAAACTTCCTTGCATTCTCTATCATTAAAAAATACAGCTACATTTTTTTGATTTTTTGTGTTGTTAGCTCATTGTTTTAATAATTAATTTGTTGAGCAAACAATGCAAATAATAAAAAAAATATCTCCATTTTAAATGATAGATAATGCAACAATGTATATTTGTGCCAAGTTTCAAGTTCTAATGCATTGTAAATATTGAGATAAAAAAGTTGAAAATAACTGTTTTTTAGCACTAAAAATAATTGTTAAATGTCATAGTCTGTCACAGACGAGAGCCACCAGAATCGTAGTGTGTTGCGGATAAATTCGACTTTGTTAATGTGTTGGAGGCGAAACCACGTTTTCTCAGTGTATTACAGACAATTTTGCCTAAGATTTAATGGGGGCCAAGTACGGCCCGTAAGTTATTTACACTAGGGGGTTTCCAGGAAAGAAAAAAGGAATCCCCTCAAAAAAATAGGAAAGAAAAAAAAGAAATTACATATTAGCAGAGAGAGAGCGAGAGAGAGAGAGAGATCCAACCTAGAAGGAGGTTTTTTTAGATAATGAAAAAATAAGTCCCGGCCTTGACCCCTGTTAGGGGAAACCTAGAAGGAGCTAGGTGGTTTTTATTTAGAAGAAAAAACTACGACTAAATAGGCACCCAAATTCGAAAGTAAGAGACTCGAACATGAGTGGCGGCTGCAATATCAACATCTTCCACCACCATCACCTACCCAACTGAGTCAAGCTTAGCTTTCTAAATTGTGCAGATTAACTTGAGGGAATGGAGGTGAATCTTTTTGCTGCCGAAAAGGTGAAGATAAAAACTCATGAGCACGGGCATATGTTGAGTCCCACGGCGAGTACAGCAACAGCATATGTATTTCTTTGCTTAATGTTTAGGGGGTGTGGGGGCATACGCGTTCCTTTACCCTTTGTTTATTTGATCATCTTGACTAATAGTTTAGGTTCCTTTGTAGTTAGTTTGATGATTTGAATTGCAGAAAAACGTAGTAAAGACAAGCAGAATTGAAATGCCATTTAGTATTATACTTAGGATTTTCTATTTGGCCGCAACTGCTTGCCTTTTCAAAATTTGAATAGAGCAATGTAATATGATAATGTCTTCATCCCAAATATATATTGCTTTACAATAGCATATTGGTAAGATTACCAAAAGGATTTCGTAGCTTGACCAACATGCTCCATTTCAAGTCGTCCGACTAATCGCGATTAGTCGACGATTAATCGACAAGTCGCTTGGCTGAGTTCGACTTGGGTTGGCGACTTGACTTAGGCGACTTATTTCTAAGTCGTCTGACTTATCGTTCGACTTGGACGATTAGTCGCCATTTTAAGTCGAGGACGACTTACTGGGCAAGGCTGAAAGATTATTTGGCAGCCCATCTGCTTTGGCCCATTAGGGTTGCATGTGTGTCTCTATTTTTCCAGTGCCCCCTCTCTGCTCCTCTCTTCTCCAGCCGCCAGAGAACACCGCTCTTCTCCTTGCTCGTCTCCTCATCTCCCTGTTGCCACCAAGTGAAGGATTCAAGGAGATGAGTCAATCTTCGTCCTCCAGCGCCTGCTGCTGCTTCTCCCTTCCTCTATCCTCTAGCTCTACTCTCGTGGATCTGCTGTCTGCTACTCAAGCACTCACTGTGTTCCCTTCTATAGAAGCAGTTGATGAAGAACGCACTCATGGTCTTTGCCCTTCTACTGGACCAGAAGCAGCAGTGGAAGATCGTGCTCATGGTCCTTGTGCTAGTACTGAACCAAATGTTGTTCTATCATTCGGATCTGCTGCATTTTCATGTATCAAATTGTCTAAGTCGTCCTAGTCGTTCATGAGAGGTCTAGACGACTCAATGTCTGAGTCGGGCCGACTTACTGTGATAAGTCGGTCCAAGTCGTCCGACTAATTGAGTAAGTCGATAAGTCGGTGCTCTGGCGACTTAAATCGACCCACCGACCTAAAAACGTGGCTCAGTTCTGTAGAAAGTACCGCATCAACGCGCGGGTACTCCTCTAGGGGTATTCCCCTAGTTATGAAATAAACTAGTTGTATGTCTATTTGACACATTCGCTGCAGAGAGAATAATAATGATGTGACCTTTATCGACTGTTTTTTTTTAATCAAAACCTTTATCGACTGTTGATGCAACGTGAAGCGACAATTTACAATCAGAGGGACCCCTATGACTGCGTCGTGCTTAGAAAAACAAGCGCACGGCGGCACGATGACAACCATTTATATTGTTTATATTGTTAAGTAACTTAAGTTGTCCAAATATACCAACAAACTTATGCGCGCGCGAAACTGGGCTTGTTCGTTTCTTTAGGCCTAAATGTCACATCAAAAAGAATCTTTCTATTTAGAGTATTAAATAAAGTCTAATTACAAAACCTTTTTACAGATGTGTGCTAATTTACGAAATGAATCTAACGAGCCTAATTAATCTATGTTTTGCTACAGTGATGCTACAGTAACCATCAACTAATCATGGCTTAATTACCCTTATTAGATTCGTCTCGCGAATTAGCACATGATTCTGCAGTTAGTTTTTAATTAGACTTTATTTAATACCCTTACATGACAAGATTCTAGCCGACCTAAATTTAGCCCTATAGAAACGAACAGGCCTAACCGTGTGTAAGCAGCTTCGATGGAAAGAAAACTTCGTTATAAGGAAATTGTCGGGGAAGCCTTCGAACCCCCCAAAATCTTAGCTTTCTCATCTGCAACCATGAGCCAGCAGAGTTTCAGCAGGGGATCATCATCCACATACACGATCGACGGCGGAAGCAGTTTAGGCGGGACAATCTCCCGCCTAGGAACAGCTACCGGACCAGCTGCCGCGCCGGGGCAGCGATCGACAATCTCGACCACCGAGAGTATGTTCTAATGGTCTTCAATCTTCTCTAATATTGTATTCTCGTGGCATTAGAGGCTATGGGACTCGGACGCTTGCAAGCTGCAGGCTTCCGTCCGCCCCTCCTCATGCTGGTGTTGCAGTGGTCGACGGTCAATCTCCCTCCTATGATCGTAGCCGCTACACGGAAGTGCCACCAGAATGGGGCCCCGGGGCCGGGGGTGTACCAGCAGCGGCAACGTCGTCGTCGACCACAACTCATGGCACCAAGGAATACAAAAGTTTCTCGGATGACCCCAATCGCTGGCCCTCCGTTGTCCCGTCGGTGACAACATCGCCGTCGTCGTCGATGACCACTCATGGTGGCACCATGGATCACAAAGGTCCCTTAAGCGACCTTGGTCGCTTCTCCTCTTGCTTGAGTTGCTCCCTGTACCCCAATCCGAGCACTCTTCCTTCACCCTACAATAGCCTGTAGCTCGTGCCGTCGCCCCAAGGGTCCTATTCTTTTTCTTACGCGGGAATTAACTCGACTCCACCACCCCGCCGCAGTGCCACTGCCATGACTCAGATGGGCACAACAACCAATGAGCCGCCGCCCATGCCAAACGGTGGTGAATTGCTCTCTCAATCTTCTTCCTCCTCCAGCAGCAAGAGCCGCATTTCCGAAGGGCAAGCCTCTTCAAAGTCGTCCCACCCGACCCGACATCGTCGACGACCACTCGGGCCACCATGGTACACAAAAGTCCATTTGATGCCGACAACCGCAGGAGCACCATGGTCCATGGGTACTCTAACATCGACAACATCATCGACGACATACATCAAAGTGCCCTCTCACCCTTCCTCCTCTTCCGAAGGGCGAGCCTCTTCAAAGCCCCGTCCGACAAGGAAGTGCTCGAAAATATGGAGACAGCACCCTGCAGCGGCGGCACGCGACAAACAGCGTGCGACGGCACAGGTGGGACGAGAACTGCGCCATCATGGTTCGGTTGAACGTGCAGCAGCAGTTCCAGCTACGACGGTTGCTCCCAATAATGCTTTCCAGCCCGAAAGGCGTCCCATACGGAGGCAATTTCAGCGCACCCGCATACCGGCGATCAACTCCGCCGCCAACATCTCGCCGATGCGTAGGCGACAAAGTGAACTGGCGCTGCCGCGGATGGTCGAGCCAACCGAGGCCGCCGAACCAAGCGCACGTGCGCCGCAATTTGGCGGGGCAAGGTTTGATCAGTCCAGTCCATGCCCCGCCCGTACTGTCCAACCAAGGTATGAATTTTGCTGCTAGATATGGTTAATAACTTTAATTTGCAAATCAGATGACTGGCTTCACAGGATCTAATCGACTCGATTAATAGGATTTAATTAATGCCTCTAAAAATCACTTTGCAGGTCAAAACTACGTACACCATTTCCAACGCAAAAGAAATTCTGAAAGATTGGGACAACAGCCAATGTAATAGAGTCATCAACTACAGATAAAGGAGAAACGTTTCAACGACGAGGCAAGCTTGTCCTCTGCAAAGGATTAAAAGGCAAAGAACACTATACCCTTCCCGGGATGGTGATGACTGATGAGGTGCCCAAAAGGTGAAGGAGCCAACCAATGATCCTTCTGTTTGCTTGTTTGATTTTTTCCTTTGGAAATATTCAGAGGCTTACTACAATACATGTAGTGGAAATGCAATAATGTGGTTGGTATGTCGTTGCTTGGAATGTTAATAAATGGATATTACGTGGTCCGACTGAGCTCATAATGGTTTTTCATCTTAAGCTGATCCAGTCATCAATTATCTTAAGGAACAGAGATGTGTACTTAAGCAACAGTAGCGTCCTCCTTTTCTTAGTCAGCCGTTTATAACTATCCTCGCAAAAAAAAAGCTTATTACTAAAGCAAGTACAATAGTCTTTTTTTGATTGCAAGGATCTAATTCCAAACGACTTTTAGGTCGTCTACTATTAAACATGCTCTTAATGGTGGACTTGACGATAGCCCTGGGCTTCAGAGAGCTCTTTGGATTCCAGGCCTGTCGGATATTGAATACGGCCCACACAGCCCTGACAGCGTGACCAGCAGCACCGAGCCCTTCGTTGGTTGCGGCTGCAGCTTTCTCTCCGTACCTGCGTAACAGCGTATGTAACAGTTCCTCAAAAAAAAAACAGCGTATGTAACAAACATCAGAAGATGTTCATATATTCAAGATGGAAAGAAATGTGTAGATTCGATATTGGGGTACATGTGTGATGCAATCAGTGGATTTGAGATAGATAATGCCACATACTTGTAAGATACAAGCTCGGTGGTTACTGTCGAGGACGTTGATAAAACATTCTTTCCGGCCACTTCTACAGCATCCCAAATCTTCCCTATTGGCATAGAAAATTTGTAATCAAAAGTGCAATTTTTTTGGCGAGGGATCAAAAGTGCAATTGAACATGACTACTAGCAGCTAAGCAGTACTGATCGCCATTTGCACAGCGGGATGAAACATTATCGATGTATGTAATGCAGAAGAACCATATATGAGAATAAAGGACAGCAGGCATAATCTTGCACAATATATTCCCTAATTCAAGTAGTATTCTTTGAAATTCAATGAAGGCCATCGATTGAGTAATTAAACGTCACATACCATAACCTTCAAGCGAAGCAAGAGCGATCTCTCCGGGCAACAGGCTAAAAACCTTCTTGGCAGCTTTTGAGTTGGTCAGTGCATCTGTAAAATAACCAGTGAACTGAACAACACCAGACAGTATTCCGTTTACCACTGTCTCAGTAATCTCAGTCAGCTTCTTAGCCCTGCCAGAAACTATTTGCGTGAACATACTTTGAAGAAAGAAGTAACTGGAATAATTGCCTGAAATCATGCATATATAGCAAACAAGCAAATAACGAATAATGCCAATGTACCCAATAATCGAATAATGCCAATGTACCCAATAATCCATGTCCTAACATGCAAAGGCAATCTAATAACCTACTATACTATCTTGTTTATAATGTGATGTTCTATACACAGTTTGCGATCAGCAGTTACACAGAATACCACACTATCGTTGACAATGTAGTCACAGTCAAGCCCAAAATCATCACTTGAAATCAGAATAATGTTACGAAAGTCCAATTACAAAGTGCTAAACAACCTCGTTTCGCATCATAATAAACATTGAATCTATGCACAGCTAAATAGTGTACTGCTTAATACATCGAATCGAACATTGTGCTAAAGACATATTTTTAGGATGCAGAGGAAGCAGAGAAGAGAGGCCATATGCTGCTGACCTTCTGATGCGCCGCAGCATCTCGGGGCTGACCTCGGCGTCGGCGTCGCCGGGCTGGACCCTGTTCTGGAGGACCTGGCGCCCCCACCGGAGCCTCTCCGCCGTCACCTCTCCGCACCAGAGTATCCCGTCGGCCAGGTGCCCCGCGCCCGCCGCGATCGCCCTCGCCACCGCGGCGCCGTAGTCCTCCACGTTCGGCGCCACCGCCGTCCAGTACGCCGCCGCCTCGCCCTCGCCCTCGCCCTCGCCCTCGCCTTCTCCGCCGCCGACCACAGGACGGGTCGAGAAGCTGGTGTGCGCGGCGAGGATGCCGTCGAGGCGCGGGTCCGGGCGGGACAGCGTGAGGCCGTAGTTGAGAGGCTCCGGGTCGCCGGGCACGACAAGCGTGAAGGAATAGTGGGTGGCGTCGAGCTTGACGGCGCCCACGTTGCGCGCGAGCGGCCACTGGACCGGGGACAGGAGCGCGACGGCGGCGAGGGAGGCGCCGGAGCGGATGCGGACGAGGGAGAGGTCCCCGGCGGCCAGCGGGTGGCTGCGGCTACGGTCGACGAGGTGGACCTGCGCGTCGGGGAGGCGGAGGAGGATGTCCTTCTCCGCCGTCGTCGCCTCCTCTTCTTTCTCCTCGCCGGCGGCGGTTGTGGGAGGAGACGGCTTGTCATCTGGGCGCGAGGAGCCGTCTGATGCCATGGGGGTTGAGTGGGAGAGGACGATGCGTTGTGATGAGGCAGCGAGGTTGCCGGCGACGAGAGAAGGCTGGCCGGCGCGTCAGTGCGGGTCACGGTCGCGGCTTTGCCTTTGGCTCCTTCAGTAAGGAACAGGGGCCCTTTTCAGTTGTCAGGTCTGGGTCATTCCAAAGCTTCTTTTTTGCCACTGCTTTTCTTTTCTTTTTTAACAACAGGAAAAACAATACTTCACTGATTCTTTGAAAAGTTACCATGTACTCTACCTTATTTCCAACATTATGTTGGTTCTGTATATATTTTATATATTTCCGAACCACCAATTCTTTCCATAAGCTTATGATATGATTTGGTCAATCAATTGGATCATGTGCAGCTCCATCTGTCGGCGCAGCTGGACGAGCAGGCCACTCCATCTGTCGGCGGACACGTTTCGGCTGGGGCAGTTTGGCTGCGGCGGCCATGTCTTCCGGTGCTTCGCTGGGAAGGAGAGAGATGGGCAATCCAGCTGCGCTATGGTGTTCTGTTCGCCGTCCAAACCCATTGCCTCTCTATTTGGTTTCCATCTAACATCGATTTTCCTCCCTGGATTAGCTTTCCATCTCGATTTTCCTCCCCGCATCACTGCATTAGCTTGCCAGGCCACCACGGTGGCTGAACAATCATACGCAACTGATACGCTGTTAGTGAAGTTTCTTCGTGAGATACTGAGATCAGCGTCGATGAGAAGCCACGTCTATGATTTCCACATTGATTTTAGGCAAATGCATGTATTATCTGCAATTGATATGTCTCCTGGTTGCAGTCATTCATGGAGATTCAGAATAAATCATTCTGTTTGTAGCATGAAGAAGGAACCAAAAAATAAAATAAAATAATGCAATGCCGAAGTCTTACATGAATACTAATAAAGAATATAGTTTTGAAATGATGTGGTTGTTTTCTGACAATTTGGAATTACTTCATTCGAATAGAATTACAATTATTTCATTGAACCTATTAGCTGATTAGTAGGTTCCGAGGAAGTTCAGTTTCCCCGTACCTATTAGCTAATTAGGTCCTGTTTTGCTTAACAATCGGAGCTCCAATGCTGGTTGTACATGCCTATACATTTTGTGTATTTTTCTTCACACCATTCATGTCAAAAATTGCCAATTCATGCTTACTTATCAAGTTAAACTACTGAATTCATCTTGTTGAATTGCTTTTCCTCAACTTTGAAGCACATGGTATTTGTCATGAACCAAGTCTGATTGATGCCCTAATAAAATTGACAAGCTTAAGAAAAAAAAGCATAACAAAGTTGCAAAACACACCAGTTTGCAGTAAATTGAGCGGCTTACGTTGAGTTTAACTGCTGCCATTAGCCATTGTTTAAATTTATGGTTGTTCCGTGGCAAAGCACGGGCATTGTGCTAGTAACCATACAAATACAGCTGTGTACAGTTAGGCTTAGAACACCATTTCCATATCTGGACCAGGAGCAAGAGAATGCAGTAAAGCTGACACTGGATATATTACTAGGATAATGAACCCTTTTTTAGGGGAACTAAGGCGGCACCAGCGATGCCAGCCTGAAAATTTCATTTATATGCAAATGGATCATATATACATGATTCATTACAGGGAGAGGGCAAAACTACTGAAGGTCCGATTACATCGTTTAAGCACACGGACCAAGATCAAGTGGACCAAAACTGCATCTCTGTTTTGACTGGACTGCTATTAGCACGATGAGACCTGAGCTGTCCGAAGTGAATCCTGTCTGAAAAAACAAGGCATTGCACGCTTCCACAGGTTCCAGAAAAATGCTGTCAAGAGTGGACAACAGCATCATCGCTTCATCTCCAAAGATGGTTGAGCCCCAGGCCTCTTTGAGTTCTGGAAGGGCATGTATGTCAAGAGCACCAATCGGCGGCCATAAGCTCTGTGCAGCTGGGCAATGGAGCAGCAGATGGTTTTGACCTTCAGGCCCAGCATAGACAGGACAAGCTACAGTTGGAGTAATGCCATGTCGATGAAGGAGAAGCCAAGTGTGGAGTCTTCCATGGTACGCCAGCCAAATGAAATGTTTGCATTTGGGAGGGGCAACATTTATCCAGTTAAGTTAAGCGAACGAGTCTTCAAGTGTTGATGGCGAGAGGCGCTTGTACATACCAGCTGAAGAGAAAGGTTGAACTTGCTGTGACAACAACTGTGACAAGAAGCATGGGCCAAGCCAATATCCTACCAGAAAGACATGGTTCTTCCACCAAGGTTAACAGTGTGCTTCTGGAAACATGGAAACAACTGCAGGAGGGCTGACCAAGTTGAGTGTCGGGATAGTGAAGATTCCACAAGGTCGCGTCTTTCAGACCAGCAATTGCCCAGAGGTGTCGGCCGGCATGTGCAACTTGTAAGGGATCCTGGAGAATAGGCGGTCATTTTGCTGCTGAAGATCTTTGACACTGAGGCCACAACAGTCCTTGGATTGTCAGACAGTGTCCCATGACCCTTTGCATCGCCGACCACTGCATGTCTTTATTTCAAAGGAAAGCTCTCCGGTATTGAACTTGTTTCCATGGATGGTTTCGGCTTGAGTGACTTGCACAGCACTGGGCACTAGAACTCTAACTTATCTCCTTTGCTTGCTGGCCAAACAAGCACTACTGTTGTGCATCCAACAAGCTAGCCGCGTCACCACTGAGTCCTGGACCTTGTAGGCTTTGGCGCAGCACTGCTGGTACGTAATGACCAGCATGACACATACTCTGCTTCTGTTAAATCCACTAGCTGAAGAGTCCGGGTACTGCTCCTTGAAGTCCTCCACTGGCATCTATGAAGCCTCAGCACCAGGCAGCGTCGTCCACTGAACCAATACCTCCCGGCGACCATAAGCTAGTCGGTCACGCATGACATAGCTTCCTATTGGCCAGACCCAACAGTCCCGCACGGCAAGCAGTGGAGTTGTTATTGGTGCCACGTCATACAAAGCTTGAGGACGCCCACGTGATGATGTCATGGACACAAGCGTTCTACAGGAGCTGCAGGCAGTAGGCAGCCTCACTGATCTTCTCCAATACCTGGAAAAGAAAAAAGTCTGAGCATATTCAAAGAACCCATTTTTCACATTTATCAGGTAACTACTCGGCTTACTCTAATTACCATTTAATATGGATAACTCTACACACCTAATTACAGTCTTCAGTTCAGAATGATATCCAAACTACTTCGATTGCATGCAGAATGGTATTCAAATTACTTCGATCAGGTAATAGTCAATTATAGAATGTACGAAACAGTAAAGCTAATACTTGTAACTAAGCAGTTATGCAGTATGAACTCAACCAAAAAAAAAGGGCAAGAGGAGTGTACGTACCTAGCAACATCCGTGAAAACCAAGGTCTGATGAACAATACTATGTATATTCTTTACACCATCCAGATATCAGAAATCAATCAAAATCATGAGAAAAAGGTTGCTGAAATAAAGTAATATACCCCTCAAGTTGGTAAAAAGTTTATATGCAATGTCGCATTACCAGGATTTTAAACTAGATGTATTAATACTTATAGGATATTTGTGTCAAAACATTTTGATTATAATGGATCTAGATTATTCTATTGAACTGAAAATGTTCATTTGGGTTTGATGAGTGAAAATAGTTCATAATTGATCTAGATTATTCTATTCAAGCTATCACTGAATTCAGCATACTGCCTACTGTAGCTGCGGTAAAAATTTGTTGGGTACATGAAGGACCTATACTATTATTAGAGTGATTATAAGCATTAAGCAACACAATGTGGTAAGCAGCAACTTATTCTGAATCATAGACAGGACAAGATTGTTGTATTATTATATACCTAAAGCGTTAATCGACCTAACTTTTTGAGAACAAGAAATTTATTTCCACACTACATTTTTCAGGCATTTATAAGATTCTGAGAAGAACATGGGCAATTATTTCATGGACGGAAAGAAAGTAACTTTAAGGCACATCAAAAAAGGAAAATCTTCAATTGGAAAACAGTATACCAGTTCTGGTGCTAGTATCAGAGTGACCAGGGAACCGAACTACTAATTGAACCAGAACGGATTCACTACGCCAAGCCATTACTAATTATGGTTTGAAATGAGGATAAGGCTATATCTAGAACCAAAACTGATTTAGTTTGTTTTAAAACATAGTATTCAAGTCCATTGTGATATCCTAATTAGGTCAGACATGCAGAATCCATATTAAGCAAAATGGTCAGTGCCATACCTTGAGCTGTGATCTGGAACTTACCTTGAGCAGTGCCACACTGCCACTTACCTTGTGGCGCAGACTAGCAGATATCCATCTCTGGAGGCGGAGGAGTTTGGATCAGCAGCTCGGCAGCCGGAGGCGGGAGCTGCTGCGTGGCGTCCTCCCGCTTGCGCGCCACTTCGGCCCGGTGCCACTTAAGGTTGCTGTAGAACCCGTAGACCTTGGCTGCCGCGTCCAGCAAGAACTGCAAGTAGGAAAGAAATTTCTTAAGAATATCAAAATATTCCTCGTACCTTGTAATGGCTCCAGCCATGATGAGGACCTCCATCATGACGAAGAGGACGACTCCCCCGGCAAAAAGAACCAGGCCGATGCGCACCATGTCCGGCCTAAAGTATAGGCGCTCGAGGGGTGGATCTGAGATGGGAAGTTCTAGGGGGTTGTGGGGAAGGGGATCAGCATCAAACAGCAACGCGACCCGGTAGATGGAGCGCCGCACGCGGTCGGGGATGAGGGAGGAGAACTTGGTGACGCAGCGGACGACGATGGGTCGTCGGCAGGCGCCGACGAGGATGTCGCCCGCGAGGCCCACGCCGTCGAACACGCGGCGAACGGGCCAAAACGGCAGCTTGATCATCGTCCGCAGCCTCCGGGCAGCCGCCCTTGCTCTGCCGCCGCCGCGGCTGGAGCTTGAGCTGGCGGCGCGGAGGACTCGGCGACGATGGAATCGAGCTGAGGGCCCGCTCGGGGCAGCCGCCCCTGCTCTGCCGCCGCCGCCGCCGCGGCTGGAGCTTGAGCTGTCGGGGTCGATGGAATCGAGCTGAGGGCTCGACATCGCTGAGATCGGAAAGCGGACGGGGAGGGCTTCCGTCTTCCGCGGGGATGGAATCGGTGTCTGGGGACGAAAAGCAGAGGAGAGGATTTGGATCGGGAGTCTGGAGATATATATAAACCGCGGGGATCGAATCGGTGACGGCGCGAAGTTTTATTCCTTCCCGCGCCCGAGTTGGATTGGAGACGGCAGTCGCCTGGGCCCAGATAGCGCGGCCCATCAAGCATTTGGGCCACAGTCCACTACGTCGGTCGGTATTTTTTTATTTTCCTTTTTCCTTTATATCAACAATTGGTTGCTTTAATAATTTACTCTATTATTTTTCATATTAAAAATATTAAAAAGTAAAAAATATATTTTCACATTGCACATTACTAGGTTCAACATTTATTTTCAACAGTTTGCAAAAAATGTTGAAACGATACAAGAAAAATGTTGAAATCACAATTTTGAAATTGAGTTTTTAAAGTTGAAAATATAATAAATATATGTTCATGTGGGATCAAACATTTTGGATGACAAGACTTAACATTTTATAATAATAACAAGTCCCATTATTTATTTTACCGTTTCAACATTATTTATATGCCTAGCAAGAACGCCAGTGTTAGCAAATCATTCAGGTAGTTGAACAAATAAGTTGTTTTTGTGGAACAACAATTTTTACATATGGTCAACCCATTTATATGCCTGAAACAAACAAGTATTTTGCGTGGATATTTATTTATAAATCTAAAAAAATAAGTTATCTACATAGAAAAATACTTATGAAGATGGAACAAATTGCTGTTAGGCCGTGCACCTACTGTTATGGACCTTTTTAATGATGTGCCTCTATAATCAAGAAATTTGAATGAAAAGGTAGAGAAACATAATAATAACTATAGTTGAAAAATCTAATAAAGCATTTAATCTCTGAAATCCACAGATTTTGATAATTTTCTTAAAAACGGTTTCTTAATGTAAACTCCTCCTGCCACAATGAAATTGTGCAACAAATATGATGAAATCTGGTCGATTATGGTGATAGGGTAAAGTTAGGGTTTGGGTCCAACAATCAACTTGATTCATAAACAAATTGTTAAAGAACAATATCAGGAATTTTTCAACAGAATATATATTAATTTGTTAATGGAGAACTGAATATATATGTTGTCCGGGACCATAAAGGTGGCCAATGTTTTATATGATATTTTCTATTGGTTCTACGTCAAGGAGGGGTATTTTCTTTTTCCTATCTTGTATAAAACTATCACAGCTCTGAACTTCCTCATGCATTTCTGAACGAAAGAGTCAAGCGAATGCTCAAACATCTTTTTGTGATAGCCTGTCTCTATACTGGAGCACTACATGATTTTTACTATCTTCTATAGTATTATCAATGGATAAAAAGACACTTGCGACGTGTGTGGCTCGGGGCCCGAAGATGGACCGCATGCAGTCCTTTTATGCCCACATGCGAGAGCTGTATATGAAGAGATGAGGAGAAAATGGCCGTTGCCGGACGTGCGACATGATGTTCCGATGACAGGACCGGACAGGTTCCTTCTGGCCATGCAGAAAATACCAAGAGAAGAGGTTGTGAATTGGACTGATCAAAACACCATCACCCGTGGAGGAAAATTCTCTCAAGTGGGATCAGTTGCTAGTCTGAATTTGTTGTGCAGCAATGCTCTGAATGTTGGGAAGCTGGAGCCTGGTGATTTTTAAGGGGAAAAAAAAAACTCCTCTGTTCTCGGTGGCAAAGGTGTGGAGAAAGAAAGCAGGTGCTTACACTGACAGTCCCGCGACGCAGCTTTGTTGGGAACCACCGGAGGAAAGGATGGGTGAAAATTAATGATGATGCAAGTTTCTTCGAACAATCGGGACAAGCAAGAGCAGGAGTTATCATTAGGGACCATCACAGTACGGTAATCACCTCTGCTTGGAGACTGCTTTTCCATTGCGTTTCAGCTGAGGAAGCAGAGCTCATGGCCTGCCGGGAAGGACTGCAGCTTGCCCAACAATGGACCTCACCCAGCTAGCAGCCATACTGGAGACGGATTGCACGACAGGTGTGAATGGTATGGCATGGCCAGATGGAGGGCGATCACGCTTTGCAGCTATTCTGCAGGACATGAGAGACCTGAGGGGAGGAATGAACGAGTTGAAGGTGGTTTCAGTAAAGAGAGATCAGAACTCGATTGCTCGTGAGTTAGCCAGATACGCACGACAGGAGTATAGTTTAGCAGTTTGGTTATCAGAGTTCCATCTGTCTTAGGGCAGAATGTAATTGCTGAAGCAAACCCTTAATATAATCCTTATTTGCCAAAAAAAAACTGCTTTGCCTGCCCAGAAAAGCAAGTGAACATATTAACTGGATCGTATCATTCTTCAGTGTGCAGTTTGGGTCAATTTTGCAATCAGAACACCGCTGGGACATTTCTACAAACAGATACTAGTGAGCATGTGCGTGAGAGCTTCGTGATGAAGACGCTGCCAGCATTCAGCAGCACGCTTTCCGCCACCGTCGCCGAGGCTTCTCGTTGTTGTACAGCCTCGTGCACGCGACTACAAAGTCTACACGAGACCTCACTTCTCTCAGTTCATCAGATTTGGAATAAGCAGCAGCGGAGGGGATCGCCATTGTTGTTTTGCACATATTTATCGTGGTGATAAGAATAGATTCCACTTGTCATTCATACATCAATGGTGAACAAGGGATTAAACCTTCTTTTCAATGGCAAATAAAGAATTGCCAACCTAGGTGTCACTTACACTTACTCAGCCGCCATGCAGAAATAAAATGCAAGGCTGATGTACACACTCCCAAAGCTATATTCTAGAAAATATTTATTTTGTTTGGATAAATAAACATATGGGTCATCATATTATCCAGGGGAAAGATGGCATACAATGCTTTAATTGCGGTGATACATTTGCATTTCATAACCACACATGAATTCACCGCAGAACATTGTTGTGCTTCAAAGGATGTCATTTGGAGTACTAGAAATTTGTGAGGCAAAATTTCATTACAGAGGATGCATTTCCATGTGCAGCACATTTTATGAACCGTTGACTTATGTACATTTTGTGTGATTGCAAAATATCAGAGTAACTGATTGATATAGCAGCTTTAGAAAAGGCTGTTGTACACTACAGATATCACAAGACCATTATGTCGAAAAGGCTACTGTTGGGAGGGAGGGGGGGTGGAACTAATGATAAAGGTGCACGCCTTGGTACACGACAGAGATGAAAGAACCTTTGTTTTTCAGGATGTTCATTTACCTGATCTTAAAGTTAATTCAGCATTTTTGATCTCCCTAACGGCCTTGATTTCCTATTTATTTGCATTTCACAAGTTCAATCGTTTTGAGATTAATGTACAATGACACACAAAACTATTACCATTTTGGTGTTACACCATGACACGCTAAGATTATATACCGATGAAAAGGAGAGAAAAAATCATGAACAAACGATTATATATCAATTAAGCAATGATCCAGCACCAATCATCAAACAGAATAAATTAGGAGCTCCAAACTGATTACGTAAATAAAGAACAATCAGTCTAAAATTCTCCAATGCACATTTATGCCAAGAGACGAGAAAACCGGATGAAATTTGAAAGAATGCAAACTAACTTATTTCCATCCTCCATAACTTACAAAACTCGTCTGTCAGGCACTTCCCAAAGTAGTATAACTTATCAACAAAAGAATGCATATCAACACAAGTAACTTTCTGATAAATAATATCCTCTGGTCTGTACGTAGCTATAAATAAAGCCACCCTTTCATAACTTTAACAGACAATTGGTGGCTGTGGCACTTTCGTAGTCTCAAAAAACACAATTGATGGTATTTCTGTCTCTACAATCTTCCGCTTTCCTAGCAGTTGATGCCACATGTTTGGGTATCTGGGCCAGTGACACGGGTGGTGAATGGGTCGATGCGAACCCAGAGCAAGGAGAAGATCGAAGCCAGGAGGATTGCCCAGACGACGACAATGGTTGGGGTGCGGTTTTGCCTACCCATCAGACCCTTGAGGAATGGGTACAAGTGAACAATCACCCAGAAGGCGAAGAAGAGCTTTCCGAAGAGTGGCCCCCATGATTGGTAACCACTGTTGATCGCATAGGAGATACCAGCAACGACTCCGACCAGGTTAATGATCAAAATAGTAGTTGGTGGGATGAGAAGTGTTGTCCACTTGAACATGTAGAGCTCCGCAAAGTCACCGTCTTCATCAGACGCCTTTGAGGTGACAGTGAAGTTGGTGTCGATACCGGCAAGCACCTTGAGAAGACCCTGGAAGACGGCGAAAAGATGGGCAGAGATACCTCCAATAACCCAGAACTGTTCATTCCTCCACCATTCATCAATGCCAACACCACTCCACCTCATCTCAAGGATACCAGTGGCAAAAATTGAAATAAAGAGAGAGATGAACCAAATACTAGCAAAGTTGCTGATCTGCATTCCAAATAAATTCAATCAGCATTTTGGTTTGATGCTCTTTCTAACGTGGAACATCAGAATGCAACCCATGCTTACCTCTGGGATGATGAACTTTCCAGTGAGCAGACAGATGGCAGGCAAAACACAATATATGAGAAGTGGGATTGAAGTCAGTGGGTAAATGGTTGTGTTGATGTAGGCGAATCTCTCCAAGAACTTAAGGCGTCCACTATATCCGTACCATATGGGGCAATGACGGCTGAAAAGAATTTCCACAGAACCAAGAGCCCACCGAAGCACTTGGTTGAGACGATCTGAAAGATTGATGGGAGCAGATCCCTTGAAAGCCGGTCTCTTAGGCATGCAGTAAATTGACCGCCAACCTCGAGCATGCATCTTGAATCCAGTAAGAATATCTTCCGTCACAGAACCGTAGATCCATCCAATCTGAAATCCAGAGAACCCACATTATAGTTAGCAAACTGGTTTTACTAGTGTAATACTTTACATAATTTCAACAAATTATAACAGTAGTTGTTTATTCTCATAAATAGACAATATTCACAATTGTACTCCTTTTTACTTTTTTTTTTAAAGAACTCTTAGGTTATGCACCAGGCCAAACAGGATTTCCAATCAATCGTGCATTATAGTCATCTAGCCTGTAGATTGACACTTCGTGCACAAGCTTGTACATTCCCCTGTTCCACTATCTTTTGTCCCCCTCTTTTGCAATGTTTCCCAACAAAAGAAGGTACGCAGCTTTGATGTGAGAATTGAAATGTTACCTCAGTTCCCCATTCAGTCTTGTCCTCATAGCCACAACTAATGACATGGATGGCTTCTTTCAAAAGAGATTCCGGAGTTGCAGACTGAGGAACACCACCATATTCCATAAGAGTGGAAGCAACAAAGGCCGCAGATTGACCAAACCTCTTCTCCAGGCTCATTTGAGACATAAGAAGTGACTTTTCATCATCAAATCCAGCACCTATCACATACAGACATGTCAGCATGCAAACATTCTGGTTGCAACCCAAATAAAACATCAACAAATTAAGCCCCTAACACTATTCACTGATATGCAAGAGGAAGAAATGGCACCTTCAACACCCTCCTCAATATCTTCAAGATTGAATACTGGCACAGAACTATCCACATGCTTCTGTGACTTTTTCTTGTCTGAGCCCTTCTTCTTTGATTTGCTTGTTTTCTTCCTGCCACCACATAGTGACGAGAAGAAACCTCCCGGCTTCTTTTGCTTGGCCGGGGGCTCATAACCATATAGAGCAGTTCTGTTGAAAACACAACCAGTACCCACATAAACTGGCCCCTGAATGCCATCAAGACCTCTCAAGTTAATCTGCAGCAAACAGTAATGCCCAAAATATTATTAGTTAAGCTATCATTATTTAACACCAGTCAATTCAAGTAATAGAAAATTTTAAATTAGAACTGTGGCTTACGTCGAAAAAGACAGTGTTCCTGTTTGCATATCGATCATTCCTATCAATACCATCAAACCTTTGTGGGAACTGAACATAACAGACCCTCCTTCCAAGGTTAGGATCCATAAGGAAGCACATAGCTTCCCTGAGAGCCTTGCTGTTGTTGATGTAATGATCACAATCAAGATTCAACATGTACTGTCCATTGGTAAGCACAGCTGAGACACGAACCTGTGGAAAAAGAACTGCTATTAGAACCAACAACTGGAAGTGAACTTGAAATTTTGATCTACTAGTAATATTAAACTACTCACAAGAGCATTCATGGCACCAGCTTTTTTGTGATGCTGGAATCCAGGACGCTTCTCACGAGAAACATAGACCAAACGGGGAAGCTCATTGCCCTCACTATCTAAGCCACCACTGTGACCAAGGAAAACCTGAAAATGAATACAAAGAGGAGTCAACAAAAATTATTCCTAGGGAGCAAAAGGTAGTTTCATTTTACATTGGAGAAATGCAAACCTGAATCATTCCAGGATGATCCCTAGTATTGTTTCCTGGCCATGGTGTGCCATCTTGCATTATCCATCCTTCCTCAGGAACCTTTTGTGCCTTAGCAACAAGGCCATTAATCCTAACTTTAAATTCTTCATATTCTCTCTGCAGTGAGTATTCAGTATGAAACATTAACAATGGAGGACAAGGTAGCTAAGTCAATATCTTTATATTGAAATAGCACACACCTTCATAGCTCGACGGTCTTTAACAAATGAAGGGTGGACTTTGTCTTTCAAGTAATCAATTTTCTGGCTGAAGTACCATTCAGGAGCTCTGGGTTCAATGTTATACTTCTTAACAAATGGTACCCATTTTCTAGCAAACTCGGAAGTCTCAGCCAGTGCATCAAAGGTCAGCATTGCAGCTCCATCATCAGAAACATAGCAAGAGACCTTATCAACAGGGTAATCCACAGCAAGAATGGATAGAACAGTATTGGCAGTGACAAGAGGAGGCTCCTTCAAGGGATCGACTGTACTGACGAAAATGTCAACAGCAGCCAACTGAGATGGTTCGCCTTCACGGTCATACCTGTTAGTGGAAATGGGAATCATAATAACATCAATAATATGAAATAAACCAAATTAGTTTGCTTTGCCAGCATACTACAGAACTGGAGACAAGTTACCTCAAAGACAGCCTATCAAGGTAAGTCTCTCGGTTGATTGGAAACCACTTGGGGAACTGATCCAATATCCAAGAAAGAGCAAACCAAATCTCACATATAACAGACAGAAGCCATAGTGGGTATGCATTCCGCACAGGATTTGTGATACGGTAGTGCAGGAAGATGCTTAGAACAACCAGACGCAGTACAATGACCATTCTGTAGGGATTAATCCTGGAGGAAGGAAGTGGAACTTTTCTTGATAGAGGCTGGCGAGTTTCATCATTCCTGTGATTCAGATGGCACAAAATTAATATTGCAAGAGATGACCAATAAAACAACATGAATGAAATAGTTGAAAATTTATTTTTTGAACATTCCTGAGAAGACTGACACTATTGTGCTATTTTTGCATAACAGGTTTGTAACCTTTAATCAAAAAGTTCATTCAGACAAGATATTGTTTGCCATGTTAGGGAAATGTACATCCTCTGTTCAAATGGGGCATGCAACCTTCAACAAACCAAAGATGTGTAATTTCTAAAAAGAAGCTAAACAGGTCATTAATATTAGAGGGTGGTGGTGCAACTCACAGCAAGGCATCTTCCATGTTGTAATCAGTAGATGCATCAATATCACCAACACCCCGACCTTCGGATGGAGCAATGCTTGTGCCATTAGTCATCGGAATTGTTCCCTTATCCTGTTTCATTTTCCAGCCATCAACTCTCTCTTTCCAGGCAACATTCCCAATACTACCAGAGAACTCCCTGGATGGATTCGCTGGTAAGGTGCACAACACAATAGTTAGGCCTTCGCATCAAACAAGTGTTCCAAACTGAAACATGAGAGACCAAGTCGAGAAATAAACATACGTGAATGGTTCACATAGGGAAATGGAGCACGCTTGCCAATGTTCCCGGTAGGGGACATCATATGATGGTCAGGGGAAGCTCCGGGAATTTCACCAGAGATCTGCGAAATCCAGAACAACAAATTAGTGACCATGCTACAAATTTTTTGAACAATTTATCACAATTCGTAGCACGAACCTGGCTGTTGGTAACCGACGGGATGTATCCCCGAGGGATCTCTCCACTGTCATACTTGGTGAATCCGATCTCTCCGCTGTCATATTTGGGGCGGCCAACATCCCCACTGCCCCCCGCGTTCATGCGCCAGCTGCGCATCCTATCAGCAATCTTCTGCTTCTGGTCCTCGTTGCCAGATGCAGGGTAGTTGAAGTCACTGGCATCATCAGCATCAGTGTCATCGCCTTCCTCCCCGCGGATCGGTGGGCTCCCTGAAGGATCCATAAACGGTTCAGGAAAGGGCAAAGGCTTAACAAAACATATAGAACATTTGTTGCATCTTAGGCTTAAGGTGCAAACTGTCACATCAATGACATCTAGAACAGTTCAAGTTACTATCTCTTTCCCTACAACGGCAACTGAGCAGAATTCACATAAACATTCGGCCCTGCACCGAATTCCGAAGATTCAACGGAACAAAAGAGTCACCATGTGATCCTTACAAAGCTCTACGAGATCCACTGGAAGTGGAAAGGACCCCATTATTGTTGTTCTCGATCAAAGATCCAAACTTTCCATGTCGTTCCGGAATTGGGATCATAGAATGCTAGATCAAACAAACAGGAATGGAGAAGAGGTTACAGTTAAGAATTACCCTTGTGGCGCTTGTACTTGGTCTTGCACTGCGGGCATGCCTGGGTGCCGTCCTTGCGCTCGTACTCGTAGCAGGGGCGGCACACCGGGAAGCCGCAGACGTCGCAGGCGGCGAAGACGTCCCCCTCCGCCGTGGTGCCCACGCCGTCGCCGCAGATCTGGCAAACCTGCCCGCCGCCGCGCCTCCCCTTCTGCACTCACACAGGACACCACACCGAAAAACAGATTCAGCCTTTCGGTCCCAAGATCCACCACCGCCGGCACAGATCCCACCAAGAAACACAGCTGCATTTGCAACTCACCACGGCATCCGCGTCGCCGTCCATGGCGCGCGCAAGCAACGCAGCTCCGCCGAGGAGTGAGCAGCAGCCGGCACCGCACCGCTACTCCCAAGATCCGAGCAGGGCACGGATCAGCACCGCATCCGGCGCTGCGAGGGAGTGCCTGCTGCTACTAGTAGTACTGGTGTCGGGGGGTGCAGCGCTTAACTAGTCTGGGGAGGGAGAAAAGGACGGCGCACCGCACCGGTGGAGGAACGGAAGCCGCGGCAACGTGAGTTGGTTCCGCGGTCGCTTTCGACGCAAGGGATTAACAATTGACAGGCGATTATTATAACGGCGGATCGATTTTGATTTCAGTTTATTGCGTGCGTTTGGTGGTGGGGGAGAGTGTGCCAGTGGGGCGGGAGGTGGAAGAAGGGTGAGCTGGCGGAGGCGGGGCCCGCGCGGCAGTGAGAGATCAGTGTCGGTCTGGAGCACCGACGGAAAGAATGACCGCGCTGGCGTCGGACTAATAATTGTTAGGTGCACAAGTGTGGAATGCAACATGTGTGCTCCCATAAAATAAGCTCAGCAACCACTCCACATCATCGAGCTAATTATCTAAATAATAGATGTAAAATTAGCATAATTTTTTCTTTAAGTACTTACTCATATACCACAAGTATGCTAATATTTGTACTAACAATATAGGGCGTCGCACGTTAGATTTATCAATTGGCATACATCAAACTTGTGACAACAAATTTACTCACTTCATTTTGAGTCATATAAATTGTCGGTTGAATGTAGAGTGCTGAAACATCATGTTTTGCTTTATTAAATGGCCTATATTTTAGAGGCCCATTTTTTTCAACCTATTTTAAGGGCCCATTAGGAAGAAGAATGAAAGAACACATGATTTATGGTCTGTCACACATGAAATCCTACATGAACCCAAAACACAAGAATTATACAGGCTTGGATGTAATCTAGAAAGGCACATTGCACTTTTTGACAGAATAGTCCATTAAAAGCAAGAGTATAATGAGAAACAAGCACTGTTGTGCATTGGAATTGTAAAAAGCAGCTCTTACAATAAGGTTGGACCTTCCAAAAATGGATGAAATAATTCGAGTGCAAACTTTTCTAGGCACCTATATGGTCCAACGGACTTCACCATAAAAATCCTATAGGAACCAAGTTCTCCAAAGTTCCTTCATTTATGATGTCAAATGAAGGCCCAACCCACTAATTAAAGTAATGTGACACAATCATGGTTTGTTTTTCATGGGCAGCTGTTGTCACAAGATACTCAGTGGACGATCGGTCACACGATAGTGCATCATCATTGTCCCACACGTAACAGAGGAGTGTCCAATACCACTAGTCCCATTATTACCACTCCACTAAAATGTGATTATTAGCGACATAATAAGCTGTGCTTCACGATGCAATTTATCAACCCATTCCCGGTTTTAGTTAGAGACGGACGCTTGAATGTATCGAAGAAAAGATCAAATGCATGGTGATTATATGGAACCTGAATCGCAGCTGTGTGTGAGCAATCTCAGTCTCCACTAAATTGCTGCTGTTTCTTAATTAATCTAGCACCGGAGCTCTAGTATCCTGCCGGCAGGGCGTGATTGGTTTGCTTCCCAAGGCAGCCTGGCTCGCATATGCCAGCCAGGCCCAATTGAGACAGGCTACAGAGATACAATATGGTGTTGTTTGGTTGCCTGAATCAAATCATGCAGGATGCATAGAGTAGTTGTTTGATTGCCTGCATGAGTATGTAATATATTAAATTAAATTAAAATAAATAAATACTAAGATTACATTTACTTTGTTTGTATCCATGATGTACCACTTATTGTATCATATCAAACCTTAATCTAATTTATAGTTTACTAATATCATTTAATATACACTAATCAATGTGCTAATAACCTTATTAGTGAGCAAAGCGTTGCACCACCGGAGCCTGGCTCGCGGGAAACGGAATCGATTTTCGTTTCTCCAGGGCCGGGCTCCAGGGAGGCTTTTGCATCTGGCGAGCCAGGCCGAAGCGATGATGCGAGCAACCAATCATGCGAAAGCTGTACGCGGCGGGCCTGGCCGAGCCTCAACCAGGCATCCAAACACGCCCTTGAAGTGCTCGACCGACACAAATGCTGGGCCCACATGCCAGAGGAGGCTCTTTTGCTGTTGCATGTTAGGTGGTGCGCGTGTGGATCTCGTTTTTCTGGATGCCGTGGAGGGAGAGATTCCACCGACAACCCCCGGTTGTTGGCAAGCCCTCCGTCAGGGGTATTTCCGTGATTTGCTACACAACCGTCACTGCTCTGGGCACTGGAGCCTCGATGCGCGCGTGTCTGTCCTTGCCGCGGTGACACCGGAACGGCGGGCGGCTGTTGAATATATCGAAGAAAGATCGTTCACGCCAAAAGTGTTCCTCCGAATTTGGAGGCTGACAGGTGGCCCGTATGGGGGAACAGCTTAGTATGGCTTCTGGATGGTCCATGGAGATGTACGCCCCCAAATGAAGAAAGTACTAGCGATTTTTGTCATGAACGCATTCATTCCCGAAATGGAAGTTCATCCACTAACTATCATCGCAATTCTGATGCAATTCATGATTGTATATTTGACGCAATGTAAGACAGTTAAATGTGTTTCATTCGCAACAAAAAAAAAATGTGTTTGTGTTAGGAGACCGTGTCAGTATCACAATGCATACACAAAAATACCGGACTGAATATATATAATGTAGCACTATGTTTTACAATTTAAGTGGTTATAAAGATTGGCTCATTTTTTGTCTCACCTGTATCAATGCATCAGTTTGAGCAAATGAATCACTTGTCAGTAGTTCCCTTCCCACCAGAATGAACCAAGCGAAAAGGATCTATTTGTTCCAGTGGCAACCTGATGAAGGGACTCTGCTCGAACAGTGTACCACAGCCCATCAATGCAAGTGGATGGAGCTTAAGAATGCTACTAATGGGACAGCTCAGAGGCAGCACCTGACTCATGTGCAGCATGACTGAATTGCCTGTTTGTTTTCCTGTCAACGAGAGAGCAGATCAAGGAACAGATCGAGCACAACACAATGGTGGGGCAAAAAATAAAAAATATTGCGTTTGTAACCACCAATGCATGTGCACAGCCTGAGAAATACTATGGCTGCGTTCGGATGCAAGTTTATAGGGCTCTAAAGCACTGTAGCTTGTCACATCAATAATTCCGGCACGATTTATGTGTACTAAACAAAGTTAAATTACAAAACTAAGTCCAGGACCCCCCCTCTATTTCGCGAGACGAACGTAATGAGGGTAATTAAGCGGCGATTAGACGATGATTACTGTAGCATCACTGTGTCAAAACATTGATTAATTAGGCTCGTTAGATTCGTCTCGAAAAATAACGCCCATCTGCAAAAAGGTTTTGTAATTAAATTTTATTTAGTACCCCTAAATCGTAAGATTCTTTTTACTTTAGAGGGGTAAACTTTAGAGGGCACTTTAGAGGGCTCATCCAAACGGGGCCTATATCGCTCTCCAGCAAATTCCATATTGCAGGCCTGGCGGTGTCAGACAGTTACTGAGAGCAAGGCCAACGCTTTGGCTCGTCGACCACTATGTCAATTAAAAATCAATATCGAGGAGAGATAAAGCCCTGCTTGTTGCTCGCAGGTTCGACCGGCGCGTCGTCAGTTTTCCAACTATTTGCGGGGCCCGCCATCACTGCCATGCTCTGCAACCGCTGACACGCGGTGGGAGCTGCGTTGTACCGGCTC
The DNA here is from genome assembly GCA_012490785.1 of Eragrostis nindensis. Lineage (NCBI taxonomy): Eukaryota > Viridiplantae > Streptophyta > Magnoliopsida > Poales > Poaceae > Eragrostis > Eragrostis nindensis. The sequence goes on from JAAXCT010000590.1 coordinate 196,317, forward strand.
GTCGATTGCTCGGCGGAAAATCGGCGCCGCTCGGCTCGGATTGGGCTTGCTCTGAGAAAGAAATCACAACACCACACATGGCACTGAACTCGAGCTTCATGTAATTCCTTTTTTGTTTTTGTTAGAGCTTGTTGGAAGGATCGACCATAGTTGACCGTCCTCGCAGTAGATTCCGGTTTTGTCGTTTTTAGCATTGCAGATGACAGAATTATTATAGAGATAATTAATTGTCTTCTTTCTTTGTGTATCTCATGAAAATGTCTCCGTCCTCGCGCAAGGAAATTTCCTACAGAAGGAAACAATCATCAAGTACGGGCGCAGTTAATGTTGATTTAGAGAGCTCAATGACTTTACTAATGAAAGTATATTTGAAGTAGGATGCAGAAAAAGGTGTTACTAGAGGAAACAGTATAATAGAATAACAGACTGCCGACAAGAGGAGAGACGCTGAAATGTCATCGTCAGGGGAAGAGAAGAAAAAATGAATTGTATGAGTGATCGAACCATATATTAAGATCGCCTCATTCTTTTCTGTCGACAGCCGGGACATAATTGAGCATCAGCACTGGCACAACATAAATTTCGGGTTCTTAAAGCCTTTGCATGAATGTTGCTCCAGAGTCCCTTCAATTCTGAATTTCAGTTCCACTCCGTTATGAAGATCCGTTGTTCAACCTGACCAGGACAATTTACCAATCAGGGAAATTGGCATGACGGTGACCAGTTGAGCATGACAAACAACCTGCCCAGGCCAGCTCGTTTGTCCCCATTTTTTTAGACAAAGGAAGATTTTTATTTCGAGGTGAAATAATGTTTCGACCTCTGCACAACAAGGTACATCTAGCCTTTAAATATCAAACACCAAGGTGAGCTGATACAATTCAGCCTTAAAACACCTAATAAAAAAATCTATCATCTAGCTCAGCACCTAAAATCCTATGGTGTCAATTTTCCTTCTTGTTGCAGCCATACGTCCTCAAAAGAAGTTGCTTCTCCATGTGCAACTGTTAAATTTATCTAGCAACGATAAACAATTGTATAGTAGCTAGGATTTCTTTACGCTGTCAAACCTGGTTTGTCTTAAGAGCGTTTCCTACCCTGCTGACCAAAGCTTGATTTGTATCCTGCACCAAAACTTAGACTCCTGAAGCCATACCACAAAAATGTACACGACCCCATCACATGAGCAATGCTCCAGGGTCCACGCATACTCCTGTAGTGCATATACAGTACTTGAAACAAGCATCTAGACAAGGAAGCATACAAATATGTGTTGTCTTTGGTATGCTATCTTCATCAACTATTAGTTAAACAACATGAATTATCTAGTGCATGAACCCCCAAACGGCAGAGCTACTGCAATTATTTTTTTTTAGCTGAAGCATCGCACAACGGCACAAGCTAAGCACGAGGGTGACCGTTTGCAACCGTTGCGGTTAGGGAAAATTGGTTCAGTAGCACTGAAAGTTCCAGGTTCACGGAAAATACCACTGAAAGTTCCACCTAACGGAAAATACCACTAAAAGGTGCATAACTACTCGAAAAATAGCATTGTCTTATTTCTTGGACAATTTGCCCTTGGCTGTTCGTTCAGATTGGTGTGGTTGCTTGTACTATCAACTTGGCATCCAAAAAAAAACAGCCGAACTATCTAAAAGAAAAGGAACAGCCGCTCGACTAAAATAAAAGAAAACAACAGCCACACTATCAACTTGGCGTGAGCACAAAAGCATGGTTCAACAACATTCAGACTCACATAAACATATCAAGTGCTAACAGTGCTACATATCAAATGGTACCAGTTACAAAACAGATCAACAACTTCAGGAACTATGAGTTCATCTGTGACCACGATTTGCAGCTCACTCTCCGCAATCGGTTCGATCTGCAGCTCATTCATCTCATGCACAACAGCCAAGTTGTCATCACACTCGTTCATTTCAGACCTACCAACAGTCATGATAAACTTCACAATTTTTGACGCTCGTAACAATTGTTGGAAGACATCTTTCTCCATATCAATTATGGAATACTCCTCTGAATCAACCCACCATTCCAACTTTCTGCCCTTATGATACACAGATCGACCATCCTCGATTGATTGGAATGAGGTGACATCAATCTCTACTTTACAAGCGTTCTTCTGATCGAACCTGAAAGAGTAGCAGTACATTCGAGTTAACAAATTGTACTGCTGCACAAATCGTCCACATATTTCAGACCACGTCGTCCAGATGCATTTTGAACAGAAATCAAATAGCTAGGGTTACGGATTGAAACTCACCCATCGGGGATTTGAGAGGGATTCATCCTCCACTTGTTCTGCAGGGCGTCGGGTCGTCGTGAATCAAGCCATTGACCTGCGGTGGAGCGGGGCGACGCCTCGTGGTGGAGCTGGGCAGCGCCGCGTCGTCGCCGAACTGGACAGGGCGGGCGTCGAGCTGGGGCCGCGTCGGGTCTTCAGGGAGAGGGGCGGCGGCGGGTCTTCAAGGAACCGGCGGCGGCAGGTCTTCAAGGGAGCAGCGGCGGCGGGTCTTCCTTTCTCTCCTCAGACCGGCGGCAGCTGGACGAGGAGCAATCGACGGCGGCTTCGTGAGGAAGAAAATGGCTGCGCCTCTGTTCGTGAGGAAGAGGGGCTCTGTTTTGCCTGAGCTGGGCCAAGGGCATCAGGGTCATTTCGTTCTGTCATTCTAAGGAAATTGGTAAATTCAGAGTACAATTGCAACTTTCAGTGCTACATTCCGAAGGGACGAACTTTCGATGGTATTTTACGTAACCGGCGAACTTTCGATGCTACTGAACCAATTTTCCCTTGCGGTTAGGCCCAGGTTTCAGTCAAGTGGGCCTGATACAAGCTGGCTCCGAAGGTTTCGTGCATGGCGCCAGGCCCAGAACTCTTTCGTTCTTCTCCTTTTCTTCCCTCACTTGCGCCAGCGCCACTGTATAGTTGGCGTAACAGCAAGTCATGAAGCGAAAAAAAAAAAAAATAGTGATCATGAAACAAGAGAAGTAAACATCATAACTGAAGTCTAAACATGTGGTGTGAAACATCATAACAAGATGCTTTGATAGGCTGCGCTCCAATTAAGTTAGTGGCGTCTGACGCAAAAAGGTTTGTGCAGAGTCGAAGATGTGACCAACGCTCTCCATGGAAGGGTGAAAGCTAAAGTGGTGTGACGGAGCGTACGCCTGAGTTCACGTCTTAATCGCACTTGGGGAATGCAAACGTGAGTCAGTTACATGAAGTCAACGAGGTGATCGAGCTCAAGTACCGACTACTCTTCTTTCAGCAATTGCAACGGTGGTAACTGTAGCCGAAATTCTGAAAAATAACGGCCTTGCTGTCGAGAATAGTAAGCCCTATTTCTTAAAAAAAAGGTCAACCATCAATCAATTTTCTTCTCTGTTCAGCCTGTAACATTGGAAATAATTACTTGCAGAGATCATGACATCTACAGTTGATGTCAAAGATGACAACAGGAACCGCCCTATCCAGAAAGCCAAGGTAAATGTTCTTCCCATGAAAATTTTTAAGCTCCTGTTTTTGTAGTATGATTGTTTTTCTTTACTCTGTGCTCTCTGGTCAGATTGAGATAATACTTGGTAAGAGGGACAAATTTGATGAGCTGCTGGCAGCAGCTGCTGAAGAGCGGGAGGCTGAGGAGCAAAGCTAAATGCTGGGAAGATCCCTGTTGTAGCATATTTTATTGTTCAGCTAGTTCGTTCAAAAAAAGATATTTGATCCGTGGCACTCCAATGCTTTTGTCCTGTACTCCTAAACCATGGGCATGACGAGTGGCCACGAGTTTTGGCATGGCGGACTTGGCAGTCCAGTGGGTTCGCCAGCCGGCGTAGATCACTTTCCAGCTGCATAAACGCATATGTTTGGCATCCACACTGGTTGTATCCTGGCGTTCGCGTACATGCGCCTCGATCAATCTGTTGTGTCTATGGACTCACTCGAAACAGAAAGGCATGCTTTGTCGGTTCAGCTAGATAAAATCCTTCTTAATTTGTTAGAGCAGGCAAGAGATAGAGGTGCTTTTAGTACTATTAACGAAGGGCGCAACTTATTTGGTATGCTTTTACTTGATTCATTAGGTTTGGATGGTAACTGATGTTGGTGAGATGTTCGAGCATGATATTTTACAATGTTCGCAATGTACTTGGAAGTATTAAGAGGTACTGCAACAAACCGTTGATCAAGAGATGGACAAAGTTTTCACCAAGCGACACAGCGTATGCCTTGCCTCCCTTGCACTCCAATGCTTTTGTCCTATACCCCTGAACCATGGGCATGACGAGTGGCCACGAGTTTTGGCATCGCGGACATGGCAGTCCAGTGGGTTCACCAGCCGGGCGTAGATCACTTTCCAGCTGCATGAACGCATATGCTTGGCATCCACACTGGTTGTATCTTGTTCGCGTATATGCGTCTGGATCGATCTATTGTGTCTATGGACTCACTCGAAACAGAAACGCACGCTTTGTCGATTCAGTTAGATCTAATCACACTTAATTTGTTTAAGGCAGCAAGAGATAGAGGTGCTTTTAGTACTATCAATCACGGGCGCAACTTATTTGGTATGATTTTACTTGATTCATTAGGTTCGGATGGTAACTGATGTTGGTGAGATGTTCGAGCATGATATTTTACAATGTTCGCAACATACTTGGAAGTATTAAGAGGTACTGCAACATGAACCGTAGATCAAGAGAGGGGCAAAGTTTTCACCGAGCGACACAGCGTATGCCTCCCTGGTACTCCAATGCTTTGTCCTGTACCCCTGAACCATGGGCATGACGAGTGGCCACGAGTTTTGGCATGGCGGACTTGGCAGTCCGGTGGGTTCGCCAGCCAGCGTATATCACTTTCCAGCTGCCTGAACGCATATGCTTGGCATCCACACTGGCTGTATCCTGACGTTCGCGTACATGCGCCTCGATCGATCTGCTGTGTCTTGGACTCACTCGAAACAGAAAGGCACGCTTTGTCGGTTCAGCTAGATAAAATCCTTCTTAATTTGTTAGAGCAGGCAAGAGATAGAGGTGCTTTTAGTACTATCAATGAAGGGCGCAACTTATTTGGTATGCTTTTACTTGATTCATTAGGTTTGGATGGTAACTGATGTTGGTGAGATGTTCGAGCATGATATTTTACAACGTTCGCAATGTACTTGGAAGTATTAAGAGGTACTGCAAGATGAACCGTTGATCAAGAGATGGGCAAAGTTTTCACCAAGCGACACAGCGTATGCCTTCCCTTGCACTCCAATGCTTTTGTCCTGTACCCCTGAACCACGGGCATGATGAGTGGCCACGAGTTTTGGCATGGCGGACTTGGCAGTCCGGTGGGTTTGCCAGCCGGCGTAGATCACTTTCCAGCTGCATGAATGTTGACGGTCCTTAGACCCAGTTTTTGACCGTCAATTAGCTCTATAAATAAGGAAGAACTAACACTTGTCACTTGCATTTTGTTATCAAATAACCTATTTCCACGTGTACCTCTAGATTTGGATGTGCAGGTGGAAAACAGGGATTTTCAGGTGTAAACAAGGCCCAAGGCGACGATTCCAACACGTCCATCAAACGACGCTCGCCGCGGGAATACAATTCAAGGATTAAAGGCCCAGAACCACCCAGAATATCAACTGAGGCCACGCACCTGGAAAAGAGGCTTAAAGGCCGAGGGGAAGGCACCTGCCAAAGCCCAGCCCAGGAGGGGCCAGGGCCAGGTCGGCCGACCCCAATACCTAGGTCGGCCGACCTGACAGGGAGGCCCCCTGGGTCCATCTTTCTAAGGCGGTTTGCAACCGACTTCAGGAGGTCGGTTCCACCTGCAATCAATGCCACCGACCTAAGGAACCGCCTCAATTCCACCGCCTTTGAGGGCTATAAATAAAGGGGTACCCCCTCCCCTTAGAAGAACACACAACACAAGAGGCTCATTCCCTCCTCCACACATCCAGAGCTAGGGGCTCTCTAGTTAGGCTTAGGCTGAGTAGTTGGGCTGCCCTTTTGGCTCCCAAGTCCCTTGGAGAGTTTGGGGTATATTCCCTTGTATCCTTTTACTCTCTTTGTAAGACTTATTTCTTTATCAATGGAATATCATCGTTCTTGTAGTAGTTATGTGCTTATGCTAGTTCATCGTTCATCCTTGATCTTGGATGAACGTTCTTCGCTCGTTCATGTTCGTTCATCGTTCATCGATCTTCGTTCATGATCGTTCATCGTTTGATCGTCGTTCGTTCATACTCGATCATCGGTTAACGATGATCGTTCTTCATCGTTCATCGTTCGTCGCTCGTTCTTGAGCGACGAACGCCTATGCTTAACGTAGTGCTAGCTTTGATCCTTTGTCTAAGTAATCGCTTGCTAGACCTAGTTGTTCCTTTTGCTTAGTCATCGGGTCCATTGTCTTGCAAGAGTGCTCTAGGTTTATCGCCTTGCGAGGTGCCTCGAGGGATCTAGAGTTGTGGTTAGTTACGCTAGCATGGTGCTAGGGCTTCCTTTCCACCCTTGGATGCGTGTTCGTGCTCCACGGTTTGTAGAGGTAGGCGGCAGGTGGTGACAGCCACGTCCGTCCCTTGTAATCCTCCACGTTCGGGTATGGCGTAGGAGTATATATGAAATGTCCGGAGATTGGGGCAGACTCTGATCGCTGGATCTCCCGATGATGGCTTGGCAGTAGAGCAGCTTAGTCTTGGCTTGTGTGCAGCTTAGGCTATAGGTAGATGCTACGCACGCTACTTGACGATGTACATTAGGAGTAGCAGTTCTTCTTACTTAACCTTAGTCTAGCTTAGAGCCGCCTCTCGCCTTTTATCAGAGAGTGGAAATGCCTGCTCTGTGTGTCGCACTATCCTCTATCCATTTATTGCCTTACCCCTGCATTTGGATATTGGTTACGATCTATCATTTGTAACACCATGAGTATAAGTACACACTTGTCAACCACGTCTTCCTTTGGGAAAATATAATAACGATACCCTGGAATACTCTCGGGTGAAATGCTACAACGGGTTATCCGTGCGCTTGCGGATTATCTTTTATGATTGAATACTAATAATACATATCTGGCACTCGTTGCTAGTTGTGGATTATTATGTATCTTAAGCAAGTAACTTAACCCCAGGTATTTCTAGCGCCGAACCGGGAATATTCACTCTAGGCCTAACCAGCCTAAGATGGTGTTTTCTGTTTGGTGTAAGAAATACCAACAAGCATTTCTGGCGCCGTTGCCGGGGAAGACAATTGTTGACAAGTGTATACAATGATTACTCATGATTACACTTGATGTGATGTAACCATTTCCATTGCAGGCTAACCTCGATCTGTTTTCTCTCTTTGATGTGAAAACAGGATAGTGTATGCGTGGATTCAACTTGCCGGAAAACTTCGTTGATAATCCAGAGTCGCTTGTAAGGAAAGTCCGACCCCGCGTCGACTCTCCCTCACAAGCAACACTCCCGACAGACGAACCCACATCATCCGCACCATCATCACTTATTGACATGGCTGATCAAAGGACCCTCCGTGACTACTCTGCTCCCTCCGTTGCCAATGTTCCCGTTGGGCCCAATGTCAACGCCGGTGACGCAGGGTTTGCAGTCAAATCAAGCCTAATCACTATGGTGCAGGCCATTCCCTTTTGTGGAAAGGCCACGGAGGACGCCAACACTCATCTCCAGCAATTCCTTGAGATATGCAACACATCGGCAACCGCCGGAGTCAACCAAGATGCCATTCGACTTCGTTTGTTTCCCCTCTCCCTCCTTGGGAAGGCGAAACAATGGTTCTATGCCAATCGTGCCAGCATTGACACTTGGGACCGCTGTTCTACCGCGTTCCTCGCAAAGTTTTTCCCGTTGGGCAAAACCAATGCCCTTCGTGGAAGAATATCAAGCTTCCAGCAAGCCAACAATGAAACCATCGCCGAGGCGTGGGATAGGCTCCAAGATTACATATCCGCCTGCCCACACCACGGGATGGAAGAATGGCTCATTCTTCAACATTTCTACAACGGGTTGACACCAACAACCCGTGGACATATGGATGCCGCTGCTGGAGGAGCCTTCTTCTCAATGACCGTTGCTCAAGCTAAAGAACTTATTGAGAAGATGGTCTCCAATCAAGGGTGGAGCGATGAACGTCTCCAACCACGCTCTAAAGGCGTACACCCTATCAAGGAGGTGGACTTATTGTCTGCCAAGCTCGACCTCGTCATGAAGCGCTTGGACGACTTCAACACGCATGGTAGTGTTCGTTCACTTGACTCACGCATTACGTGTGAGGAATGTGGCAACACTGGCCATATGGGGAAGGACTGCCCCAACCATACCCATGAAGAAGCATTCTACATGAACAACAACAATGGGTATCGTCCAAGTGGAGGTCAAGGTTTTAACCAAAACCGCCAATCTTATCAAGGAGGTAATAATTTCTCTGGTTCTAATAATAATCAGCCTTCTTTGAAAGATTTGGTTTATGGCCAAGCTAAAATCAACGAATCAATCAACAAAAAGCTTGCTGCCAATGATCAAAGTTTAGAGAGTTTAAATTCAAAAATAGAAGGTCTTTCTTCCGCTTTCAAAATCAGTTGAGCTTTAATAAAATGATAGAAACTCAATTAGCTCAGCTTGCTGCTCTTGTTCCTTCTGCTAAATCAGGGCAGATTCCTGGGCAACCAGAATCTCCCATTGAAAAAGTTAATGTTATCACTATGAGAGGCGAAATGTTCTCTCGTGGGACTAACCATGCAGGGGAGAACAGGCAAATAAGAGGAGAACCTTCTACAATAAAATCTGATCCAGGCTTTCCAGTAATCTCTTGTGCAATCAAGAGATTCCACTTCGACTATGCACTGTGTGACCCTGGGGCCAGCGTGAGCATTATGCCCAAGGCAATCTTCGAGCAATTAAAGTACAGATTCCTCACACCAACAGCGATGCGGTTACAATTGGCCGACTCATCCTTTCGCTTTCCAATGGGGATTGCGGAGGATGTGCCGGTATTCATAAGAGGCCACATCGTCCCGGTGAACTTTGTGGTGCTTGACATGGATATTGACAAGGAAACGCCCCTCATCTTGGGACGTCCCTTCCTTAGCACCACAAAGGCCCAAATTGATGTTGGAGTTGGAGAAATCCGCCTCTACATCAATGGGAAGGAGGAGAAGTTCGAGTTCCAACCTCGGAAAGAACAATGCTCGATGATCAAGGTCAAGTATGGGCCAAACACCTCCAACATTCAAGAAGTTGAAGTGACAGCCAGGAAAACGGACAGCCTCATTGCTCTATGGAAGAGCTTGGCAAAGATTGAAAATCCATCGCGGTTTCAACGAAAGAAACCTGCGACCACGAGGCCGGGATTATGGGCCAAGAAACCCATCCCAAAGTCCGAGAAGCCACCTACACCACCAAAGATGAAACAAGTGTGGCAAGTCAAGGCGCAGCCCTCCACGTCCTCATCTCCAAGGACCGGGTCCGCGCCACCAAGCTAAACCCGTTGGAGAAGTCTTAGCCCGTCGGACTTTAAACGACACGGCCCTGGCCGCCAGGAAAACCGGCATTATCATTCGGTTTGATTCTCTTTTCTTTTTTGAATTTTTCCACCACATTTGCATTTGGATTTCTTTCCAAATTCCTCCACCAAAAATTTATTTGGATTTTTCCGCCAGCATATTTGAATTTTTCCCTCGCCATGCATTTAAAATTCAAAATTTTCAAAAACACTTTTGCGTTCAAAATGACTCATCTTTGGATGAAATTTTTGGACCACCCTTGTATCATCATGGAAAAGCCAAAAATATTTTTGCATGTTGAAATTTTTCATCAACATGTCGATTTTTGATTTTTTTCGAAAATTTTTGAATTCGAGGCAACCTTTTATTTGGAAATCTTTTTGAGCAAATAATTTTGAGGAGTTTCTGGACATAGCAACCGTGGTCATCACCAATATGGCCGTTGGTGGCTGTGGGCCAAAGAGGGAAGCAAGTGGACCCCACAGGGGGTCGGCCGACCCCACCAGTCAGGTCGGCCGACCCACGGTGACCGTTGCTCACCTTGGGCTTTGCCCCAACGGTCACCTGGCGCCTCCCATTTTCGAATATGGCCGTTATGGCTCATGTATAAGAGGAGATGGCCGGCCATTGCTCTCTCCCTCTCACACTCTCATTTCCACTCCTCAACTCACTTCACTCCATTGCTCTCAAGTTTTCCATTGTGCTCACTTGGTTCTTGCCTCAAAATTCTGCAAAAAAAATATTTCTCCTTTGATTTGCTTTGCAGTTTTGATTTGGTTTGGTTTTCCGAGTTGCGTTTTCTCGCTTGCAAGAACACCGACGGTTTCATCGATTGGTTTTCACTCTCATAACCTGTTCGGAGTTTTCGTTCTTGCGTTCTTGCTCGACCTCGCTGCAGCATGAAGCGCGCCGGCAAGGCCTTCGCCTCGCTGCTCCGGTCCGGGAGCACAGGCTCGGGTTCATCTCGACCTCGCACTCGCGCCCGCACCACCACCGAGCAAGTGTCAAGTCCTCAACATGAAGCCGCAACGGAGGAACAAGCCAACACCGAGCATCGTCTTCTCGTCGACACCGACCTCGACTTGGTGGGCGACGAAGAGATGGGCGCCTACGAAGCTCTCCGACTCCGTACATTTGCTCCTACGCGAGCATTTGATATGGAACTGCTGCAAAAGATTGGTATGGATGCTGAATTTTCTCGAGTATTTAAAGCAATAGGGTGGGATAAGTTTGCAAGTGTAGATGAGCAGGGTTCCCGCTTACTTACACTACAGTTTTTATGCACCCTACGCGTGGTAGATGACGGTATTACCTTTCGGTTTTTCCGGGAGGAATATCATTTGACATGGAAAATCCTTAGTCAATGCCTCGGCTTTAATTCTCGCTGCACCATTGATGTTGATAGTTCGATTCCGGGTTACTCAAAGTTAGCTTTTTGGCAAAGAATTTCTGCATCTCCTACTTGTGAGAAACCCCGAACTAATCATATTCATCATCCTACCTTGCGCTTGTTGCACATGTGGCTTGGCATTACTTTGTTTCCTAGAAGTGATATTAGGATTGTGCGCGAGGATGATCTGAAAATTCTTTATGCTATGGTTGAGAAAATTAAGATTGCTCCTGTCATGTTCATGATTTCTCAGTGGTTAGAAAATTTTAGAATGACTGGACCAATTGAGTGCACCTCGTTGATTACACGTATTGCTGCGGGTGTTGGTGCTTTGCATGATGCTAATGTTGCTTATCTTGATACACCCCGCTCTCTTATCACCGAGGATTATCTTATTCAAGGTCATACACTCAAGCATGGTCCAAATAATTCTCTCATATTTTATTATGTCGGTTATACAAATGAATTCCCGTTACCTAACCGGGAACTTCGCTTGTATGGCTGTAAAAACCTAACCACACCTCTAGAAAAAGAGGAGGCTGCACGCAGGAGCAGGAGTACTTCTTCTCGCAGGAGGACGCGCAGGCCGGAGCCGACCGCCGACACCGGGGTGCCCGCACCGCAGCCCATGGCCTATGCATATGGGCCAAGCTACGGTCACGCCGGGTATGGTCCCGGTGGTCACACCACTCCACCACCATTTGAGGTCGGCGGCTCGTCGCAGCAAGGTGCGGGCCAAGCCCAATGGTCGCACCATCCCCGCGCGCAATGGGAGGAAATCTCCTCTGATTCGACGTCCTACTCACCACGGGCCGGTGGGCGGCGTTCGTCTGCAGCTCGTGATCCATATCTCGAGCAGCAAATGAATGCGCTCACCGAGCAAATGGGACGCATCGAGACTCGAGGAGAGGACGTTGAGCACACTCTCAACCAACACATCCTGCAGACCCATCAGTGGCAAGAAAACACAAGTGCCCAGCTCACCAACCTCACCAACATGACGCAGCAGGGCCAAGCCGATATGTTGGCTTACTTTCGCCACACCGGGTTCGATCCTCGACGTCACCCATGAGCAAGAACAACTTGGGGGGGGGGGGGGGGGGGGGGGGATGCCATACCCCCCGCTAAGGTATCATGTATCGCAACTTGTATCCTTTTGTTTCTTTTGTTTGCTTGTTCTTGCACCTCTCATGAAAAATACCAAAAAAATGATAAATCTGAAAATAAAATAAAAATGACAAAACTAAAAAGAACAAAAATAGTCTAGTGTGGTTTCTAGTTTTTCGTAGTTTCTCTTTATATGCGAGTATGAGTGTTTAGCCTTCCTTATGTTGAGATGATGAATAGTTGCTCTGTTTTATCTCTCGTTTGTACCTAGTCACAACTTAGTGCTCTCCCAAGTTTTGAGATTTTTGGCTTATGCTTACCTAGAGCTTGAAACTTGTGGGCTGCATAGTGCTTGATCTAAGTCTAAGTTGTTATGAGATATGATATGGTACAAATAGGGCTGCTACGCTCTTGTTCAAAGTACGACTTGACTTCCGGAGCTTTATTTTACAAAATACAAAAAAATGATAAAGTTCCTCAATGATCAAAATTCCTACCAAAGCCATATGTTGTTCTTACATTGCAAACCCTTACACATATGCTGCTTGTCATTGCATTGAGCTTTATCAAAATTGTGTGACCCTAGTAAGAAGCTTGTCATACTCTCATTGATCAAGATCACGTACACTCCACCTCGCATGCTAAACTTCTACACTGGAAGTTAAGCAATACCACCACACTTTCCACCTAAAATAAATACTCCAAAATTTCATTGTTACCTCTCTCTCTCAAAATGTATCATTGGAGACATGGCTATGCAAAAGAAAGAAAAAGAATAATCCCTGCTCATACAAAAGTAGAGCATGATGAAAAAAAATGGGGAAAGAAAGAAAAATGTTGAGAAAAAGAAAGAAAGAAAGATAGCCATGTTCTCCTCAAAAATTCAAAAAGAGAGAGAAGGAACAAATAAAAAGGAGTATAGTTCTTCCGCCTCACCACCACCATATACACACATGCACATCTTGATCAAGGTTGTATGACTTGCATTCTCCATGGATCCACTCTTTTGGTTCGGCAATATGTGTGATGCAAGTATGCCTCATAACATCCCTACCTTGAGCTCCACATACAAGCCTTAGAAGTAGGATGACAAAAGGCAACACAATAATGCCTTTGGTGAGGAATATACACTTATTGAGCGACTCGAGAGCATCATTTGAGGAACTTTGCTTTTATTTCAAAAATTTTGAAAACCTCCGGAAAATAAAAGTTAAACAATGGACAAGTGAATGGTGCTCTGTTATAACCGTTCTATCTCTCAACCGCCCAAGACAAGGAAAAGGCCATACGCTCCATAAGGAGTAAGGTAAAGGGTGAGTTACCATGCCAATTTTTCAACTCAAAGGAGAGTATTTTTGTTGTGTGCATGGTACCTATGAGATATGAAACATTGTAGCAACTCCTGATCAACATCCTAAGTCCTACTTCTTGCTCGGGACGAGCAAGGAGGACAGCTTGGGGGAGTTGTTGACGGTCCTTAGACCCAGTTTTTGACCGTCAATTAGCTCTATAAATAAGGAAGAACTAACACTTGTCACTTGCATTTTGTTATCAAATAACCTATTTCCACGTGTACCTCTAGATTTGGATGTGCAGGTGGAAAACAGGGATTTTCAGGTGTAAACAAGGCCCAAGGCGACGATTCCAACACGTCCATCAAACGACGCTCGCCGCGGGAATACAATTCAAGGATTAAAGGCCCAGAACCACCCAGAATATCAACTGAGGCCACGCACCTGGAAAAGAGGCTTAAAGGCCGAGGGGAAGGCACCTGCCAAAGCCCAGCCCAGTAGGGGCCAGGGCCAGGTCGGCCGACCCCAATACCTAGGTCGGCCGACCTGACAGGGAGGCCCCCTGGGTCCATCTTTCTAAGGCGGTTTGCAACCGACTTCAGGAGGTCGGTTCCACCTGCAATCAATGCCACCGACCTAAGGAACCGCCTCAATTCCACCGCCTTTGAGGGCTATAAATAAAGGGGTACCCCCTCCCCTTAGAAGAACACACAACACAAGAGGCTCATTCCCTCCTCCACACATCCAGAGCTAGGGGCTCTCTAGTTAGGCTTAGGCTAAGTAGTTGGGCTGCCCTTTTGGCTCCCAAGTCCCTTGGAGAGTTTGGGGTATATTCCCTTGTATCCTTTTACTCTCTTTGTAAGACTTATTTCTTTATCAATGGAATATCATCGTTCTTGTAGTAGTTATGTGCTTATGCTAGTTCATCGTTCATCCTTGATCTTGGATGAACGTTCTTCGTTCGTTCATGTTCGTTCATCGTTCATCGATGTTCGTTCATGATCGTTCATCGTTCGTTCGTCGTTCGTTCATACTCGATCATCGGTTAACGATGATCGTTCTTCATCGTTCATCGTTCGTCGCTCGTTCTTGAGCGACGAACGCCTATGCTTAACGTAGTGCTAGCTTTGATCCTTTGTCTAAGTAATCGCTTGCTAGACCTAGTTGTTCCTTTTGCTTAGTCATCGGGTCCATTGTCTTGCAAGAGTGCTCTAGGTTTATCGCCTTGCGAGGTGCCTCGAGGGATCTAGAGTTGTGGTTAGTTACGCTAGCATGGTGCTAGGGCTTTCTTTCCACCCTTGGATGCGTGTTCGTGCCCCACGGTTTGTAGAGGTAGGCGGCAGGTGGTGACAGCCCTGTCCGTCCCTTGTAATCCTCCACGTTCGGGTATGGCGTAGGAGTATATATGAAATGTCTGGAGATTGGGGCAGACTCTGATCGCTGGATCTCCCGATGATGGCTTGGCAGTAGAGCAGCTTAGTCTTGGCTTGTGTGCAGCTTAGGCTATAGGTAGATGCTACGCACGCTACTTGACGATGTACATTAGGAGTAGCAGTTCTTCTTACTTAACCTTAGTCTAGCTTAGAGCCGCCTCTCGCCTTTTATCAGAGAGTGGAAATGCCTGCTGTGTGTGTCGCACTATCCTCTATCCATTTATTGCCTTACCCCTGCATTTGGATATTGGTTATGATCTATCATTTGTAACACCATGAGTATAAGTACACACTTGTCAACCACGTCTTCCTTTGGGAAAATATAAATAACGATACCCTGGAATACTCTCGGGTGAAATGCTACAACGGGTTATCCGTGCGCTTGCGGATTATCTTTTATGATTGAATACTAATAATACATATCTGGCACTCGTTGCTAGTTGTGGATTATTATGTATCTTAAGCAAGTAACTTAACCCCAGGTATTTCTGGCGCCGAACCGGGAATATTCACTCTAGGCCTAACCAGCCTAAGGTGGTGTTTTCTGTTTGGTGTAAGAAATACCAACAATGAACGCATATGCTTGGCATCCACACTGGTTGTATCTTGTTCGCGTATATGCGTCTGGATCGATCTGTTGTGTCTATGGACTCACTCGAAACAGAAACGCACGCTTTGTCGATTCAGTTAGATCTAATCACGCTTAATTTGTTTAAGGCAGCAAGAGATAGAGGTGCTTTTAGTACTATCAATCAAGGGCGCAACTTATTTGGTATGCTTTTACTTGATTCATTAGGTTCGGATGGTAACCGATGTTGGTGAGATGTTCGAGCATGATATTTTACAATGTTCGCAACATACTTGGAAGTATTAAGAGATACTGCAACATGAACCGTTGATCAGGAGAGGGGCAAAGTTTTCACCGAGCGACACAGCGTATGCCTCCCTGGTACTCCAATGCTTTTGTCCTTTACCCCTGAACCATGGGCATGACGAGTGGCCACGAGTTTTGGCATGGCGGACTTGGCAGTCCGGTGGGTTCGCCAGCCGGCGTAGATCACTTTCCAGCTGCCTGAACGCATATGCTTGGCATCCATACTGGCTGTATCCTGACGTTCGCGTACATGCACCTCGATCGATCTGCTGTGTCTTGGACTCACTCGAAACAGAAAGGCACGCTTTGTCGGTTCAGCTAGATAAAATCCTTCTTAATTTGTTAGAGCAGGCAAGAGATAGAGGTGCTTTTAGTACTATCAATCAAGGGCGCAACTTATTTGGTATGCTTTTACTTGATTCATTAGGTTTGGATGGTAACTGTTGTTGGTGAGATGTTCGAGCATGATATTTTACGATGTTTGCAACGTACTTGGAAATATTAAGAAGTACTGCAACATGAACAGTTGATCAAGAGAGGAGCAAAGTTTTCACCGAGCGACACAGCTGTTGACGGTCTTTACGTCGAGAATTTGACCGTCATTTAGCTCCATAAATAAGGAAGAACTAACACTTGTTACTAGCATTTTATTATCAAATAACATATTTCCACATGTACCTCTAGATTTTTGTGTGCAGGTGGAAAACAGGGAATTCCAGGTATAAACATGCCGCAAAGCGACGATTTCGACACTTCTATCAAATAACGCTCGCCGCCGGAATATAATTCAAGGATAAAAGGCCCAGAACCCACCAGATCATCATCTGAGGCCATACACCTGGACAAAAGGCCTAAAGGCCAGGGGGAAGCCACCCACCAAAGCCTAGCCCAGGAGGGGCCAAGCCTGGGTCGGCCGACCCCCTGTGGTGGCCCCCTGGGCCCATGTGGTGGCCCCCTGGGCCCAACTTTCTATGGCAGTTTGCAACCGACTTACTAAGGTCGGTTCCCCCTGCAATCAATGCCATTAATGCCGGAAACCGCCTCAAATCAACCGACCTTGGAGGACTATATAAGGAGGAGTACCCCCCTCCTTTCAACACACACCAACACAAGAGGCTCATTCCCTCCTCCACACATCAGAGCTAGAGGCTCTCTAGTTAGGCTTAGGCTGAGTAGTGGGCTGCCCTTTTGGCTCCCAAGTCTCTTGGAGAGTTTGGGGTATATTCCCTTGTACCTTTTTTCTTTCCTTGTAAGACTTATTTATTTATCAATAGAATATCATTGTTCTTGTAGTAGTTATGTACTTATGCTAGCTCATCATTCATCCTTGATCTTGGATGAACGTTCTTCGTTCGTTCATGTTCGTTCATCGTTCATCGATGTTCGTTCATCGTTCGTTCGTCATTCGTTCATACTCGATCATCGGCTAACGATGATCGTTCTTCATCGTTCATCGCTCGTCGCTCGTTCTTGAGAGAAGAACGCTTATGCATAACGTAGTGCTAGTTTTGATCCTTTGTCTAAGTAATCGCTTGTTAGAACTAGTTGTTCCTTTTGCTTAGTCGTCGGGTTCATTGTCCAGCAAAGGTGCTTTAAGTTTATCGCCTTGCGAGGTGCCTCGAGGGATCTAGAGTTGTGATTAGCTACGCTAGCATGATGCTAGGGCTTCCTTTCCACCCTTGGTTGCGTGTTCGTGTCCCACGGTTTGTAGAGGTAGGCGGCAGGTGGTGACAGCCCTGTCCGTCCCTTGTAATCCTCCACGTTCGGGCATGGCGTAGGAGTATATATGAAAGTCCGGAGATTAGGGCAGACTCTGATCGCTGGCTCTCCCAATGATGGCTTGGCAGTAGAACAGCTTTGTCCTGGCTTGTGTGCAGCTTAGGCTATAGGTAGAAGCTACGCACGCTACATAACGATGTACATTAGGAGTAGCAACCTTCTTACTTAACTCTAGACTAGCTTAGAGTTGCCTCTCGCCTTTTATCAGAGAGTGGATTGCCTGCCATGTGTCTCACACTATCCTCATATCTATTTGCACCTTACCCCTGCATTGGAACACGGTTATGATCTATCATTTGTAACACCATGTGTATAAGTACACACTTGTCAACTCCTTTGGGAAAATATAAATAACGATACCCTAGAATACTCTCGGGTGAAATGCTACAACGGGTTATCCGTGCGCTTGCGGATCTTCTTTTATGTTGAATACTAATAATGCATCTCTAGCACTTGTTGCTAGTCGTGGATTATTATGTATCTTAAGCAAGTAACTTAACCCCAGGTATTTCTGGCGTCGAACCGGGAATATTCGCTCTAGGCCAAACCAGTCTAAAGTGTTGTTTTCTGTTTGGTGTAAGAAATACCAATAACAGCGTCTGCCTGCCTGGCACTCCAATGCTTTTGTCCTATACCCCTGAACCATGGGCATGACGAGTGGCCACGAGTTTTGGCATGGCAGACTTGCAGTCCGGTGGCTTCGCCAGCCGGCGTACATCACTTTCCAGCTGCATGAACGCATATGCTTGGGATCCACATTGGCTGTATCCTGGAGTTTTATGTACATGCGTCTCCATCGATCTATTGCATCTATGGACTCACTCGAAACAGAAACACACGCTTTGTCGGTTCAGCTAGATCAAATCCTGCTTAATTTGTTAGAGCTGGTAAGAGATAGTGGTGCTTTTCTATCAATCAAGGGCGCAACTTATTTGGTATGCTTTTACATGATTCTTTAGGTTTGGATGGTAGCTGATGTTGGCGAGATGTTCGAGCATGATATTTTACGATGTTTGTAACGTACTTGGCAAAGTTTGCACCAAGCGACACAGCGTATGCCTCCCTTGCACTCCAATGCTTTTGTCCTATACCCCTGAACCATGGGCATGACGAGTGGCCACGAGTTTTGGCATCGCGGACTTGGCAGTCCGGTGGGTTCGCCAACTGGCGTAGATCACTTTCCAGCTGCATGAACGCATATGCTTGGCATCCACACTAGTTATATCCTGGCGTTCGCGTACATGCGTCTGGATCGATCTGTTGTGTCTATGGACTCACTCGAAACAGAAACGCACGCTTTGTCGGTTCAGTTAGATCAAATCATGCTTAATTTGTTTAAGGTAGCAAGAGATAGAGGTCCTTTTAGTACTATCAATCAAGGGCGCAACTTATTTGGTATGCTTTTACTTGATTCATTAGGTTCGGATGGTAACTGATGTTGGTGAGATGTTCGAGCATGATATTTTTCAATGTTCGCAATGTACTTGGAAGTATTAAGAGGTACTGCAACATGAACCGTTGATCAAGAGAGGGGCAAAGTTTTCACCGAGCGACACAGCGTATGCCTCTCTGGCACTCCAATGCTTTTGTTCTGTATGCCATGGGCATGACGAGTGGCCACGAGTTTTCGCATGGCAGACTTGGCAGTCCGGTGGGTTCGCCAGCCGGCGGATCACTTCCAGCTGCATGAACTCATAAGCTTGGCATCCACACTGGCTGTATCCTGGCGTTCGCGTACATGCGTCTCGATCGATCTGTCGTGTCTATGGACTCACTCGAAACAGAAACGCACGCTTTGTCGGTACAGCTAGATCAAATCCAGCCTAATTTGTTAGAGCAGGCAAGAGATAGAGGTGCTTTTAGTACTATCAATCAAGGGCGCAACTTATTTGGTATGCTTTTACTTGATTCATTATGTTTGGATGGTAACTGATGTTGGTGAGATGTTCGAGCATGATATTTTATGATGTTTGCAACGTACTTCTAAGTATTAAGAGGTATTGCAAATGAACCGTTATCAAGAGTGATGAGGACATCGCTCCTTCGGATACACATGTCACACCTCCGCTGGATATACAAGGTCCAATCACTAGAGCTCGCGCACGACAAATGAATCTAGAGGTGAGCTCGTTCCTAAGCACTCATTTATATGAACTTGAGGATAGATTGCTACCTAATGATTATATTGTGATTAGGAACCATGGAGAGGATCAGGAGATGATTGGAGAGGAGCTTCGAGGCGTGGAGGGACAGCAAGGGCGTCCAAACCAAGTTGGAGGCCCAATTGAAGTCGACTTCGGATCGGTTTCGGAGTCCAGGAGCAGTCTGCACTAAAACGGTCGCCCAGGTCGCATACGGGCTCGGTTTTGGACGTTCTTTATATGCATGGAAAGATAATTTGATAACCTTTCCAATGGCGCCGGTCTCATGTCAAAATTCGTCCGGAGTCATCGGGAATCGTCGAAACAAGTTGACGTCCAGAATCTGTCTCGGTGCTGCGCCACCATAATCTGGCCTTTGGGCTTGTATCTTGTTGGAGCCCATTAGAGGCGCGTCCAGGGGGTCTTGCACGCCCTAAGGTGTATATCTACAGTAGCCGCCGCCCGAGTTAGGGTTGGGTTTTGCTTAGATTATTCTGTCAAGAACAGTTTCGCCGTTCATCGGTTTGTGAGACCCCAACTCGTGAGCTTAATTCAGTTTTCAGCAATTTTGGTTGCAATCTACTGTGTCTTGCTTTCGATTCGCAGGCAAGGATAAGCCTTCTTGGCGAGGTCGACCGTGCACCGCCGGTCGATAACCTGAGGAGACGTGGTGCTGCGATTGCGGGGTTTAGAACGTGTTGTTCTGAAGCCGGATCGACGTGTGTCAAGTCTCCACCAAATCGAGAGTTATCAGAACCTTTCGGAAGATCAGGAACCCTAGTTCACATCAAAGAGAGGAGCAAAATTTTCACCGAGCGACACAGCGTATGCCTCGCTAGCACTCCAATGCTTTTGTCCTATACCCTTGAACCATAGGCACGACGAGTGGCCACGAGTTTTGGCATGGCGGACTTGGTAGTCCGGTGGGTTTGCCAGCCGGCGTGGATCACTTTCCAGCTGCATGAACACATATGCTTGGTATCCACACTGGCTGTATCCTAGCGTTCACGTATATGCGTCTCGATCGATCTGTTGTGTCTGTGGACTCACTCGAAACAGAAAGGCACGCTTTGTCGGTTCAGTTAGATAAAATCCTTCTTAATTTGTTAGAGCAGGCAAGAGATAGAGGTGCTTTTAGTACTATCAATCAAGGGCGCAACTTATTTGGTATGCTTTTACTTGATTCATTAGGTTTGGATGGTAACTGATGTTGGTGAGATGTTCGAGCATGATATTTTACGATGTTTGCAACGTAGTTGGAAGTATTAAGAGGTACTGCAACATAAACCATTGATCAAGAGAGGGGCAAAGTTTTCACCAAGCAACACAGCGTATGCCTCCCTGGCACTCCAATGCTTTTGTCCTATACCCCTGAATCATGGGCATGATGAGTGGCCACGAGTTTTGGCATGGCGGACTTGGCAGTGCTGTGGGTTCGCCAGCCAGCGTAGATCACTTTCCAGCTGCATGAACGCATATGCTTGGCATTCACACTGGCTGTATCCTGGCGTTCGCGTACATGCGTCTCGATCGATCTGTTGTTTCTGTGGACTCACTCCAAACAGAAACGCACGCTTTGTCAGTTCAGCTAGATCAAATCCTGCTTAATTTGTAAGAGTTGGCAAGAGATAGAGGTGCTTTAGTACTATCAATTAAGGGCACAACTTATTTGGTATGCTTTTACTTGATTCATTAGGTTTGGATGGTAACTGATGTTGGTGAGATGTTTGAGCATGATATTTTAAGATGTTTTGCAAGGTACTTGGAAGTATTAAAAGGTATCGCAACATGAACTGTTGATCAAGAGAGGAGCATGATATTTTAAGATGTTTTGCAAGGTACTTGAAGTATTAAAAGGTATCGCAACATGAACTGTTGATCAAGAGAGGAGCAAAGTTGTCTGAGTTGGCAAGAGACAGAGGTGCTTCTAGTATTATCAACCAAGAGCGCAACTTATTTAGTACGATTTAGGTCTGAATGGTAACTTGTGTTGGTGAGATTTGTGGACAGGATATTTTACGGTGTTTGTGAGGTACTTGGAAGTATTAAGAGGTACTGCAACAGGTATATAAACTATTGTTTGCGAGATACGTACTTGAAAGTATTAAGAAGTACTGCAACATAACCCGTCGATCACGAGAGGGACAAAGTACGAAGTAAAAATTATCATAATATGACAACTAGTTAAGTTTTTTTTTCCTTTTTTACATAACAATTAATTAGCTCCATTCCATTTCCTTTCTGGAATCTCCGTTTGTCTCTTGTCTCGCTCTTCATGGAGGAGGGATGAGCAGCTATATTGGTGCTTGAGGATTTAAGGCAACAGACTAGATGGCTCACGTTATATGCAAACATCATAAAATATCTCCCCGCTGTTTCATCATGTGAAATTTGCTCTCCATACAAGGCAGTCCACTAGCAGGCAAGGCGTGATGGATGGCTTGCATGGTTTTGGAAGAATTTATGATGACACTGTTCATTGTCGATGATAACATCGGTACCAATTACCAAATTATGAGCTCCATTGTTTATTCCTGACCCCTGTTAAGACGCACCACTTATTGAGTACAGAGGTTTTACAAGCACAACTCGAACGACCCTAACAACACCAAATGAAACTATATTGATTGATTCACTTGATCATGCATCCTTCTTCTCCTTGTCATCATCAGCCTCGTCGTCGTCCTGCTCGTCCTCGTCCTCGCCTTCAACGAGGATCCTCTTGCAGGCCTCGTAGCACATGAAGGAGATGCCGGCGGCGGGCATGAGCTTGATGCAGCTGGGGCCGAGGCCGCGGTACAGGCCGCCGACGCCCTCCTTCCTGACGATGCAGCACATGGCGTGCAGGACGTTGTCGTACACCTGCCGCCCGCCCACGGCGCCCACCTGCATCTGCTTGCGCGCCACCTCGAGCGGGAACGTGGCCGAGCTCGCGATGGCGCCGGCCATGGACCCGATGAGCAGCGTCGCGGCGGCGCCCACGTCGCCGCCGCGGCGCTGCCCGGACGCGCGGCGGTAGAGACGCTTGAGCGTCTCGTACGCGTAGAAGTTGCAGGCCGCGTACGGCACCACGCCGATCAGGCTCGGCGCCAGCCCGCGGTAGAGCTCCCCCGGGCCCTCCTCGCGCAGGATCTTCACGAACGCGTGCGCCACGTTGTCGTACACGCCCCTCTGCATGCCATCACGCGGCCGTTAGCATTGCCCGAACTTTTACCTCGATGGTGAGTAAGTGAGAAGTTTTAATTTCCCGTGTTATATATTATCTTTACCTCGATGGTGACCCTGGTCTTGACCAGTTCCATGGGGTAGGTGCACAGGGTTGAGGCGACGCCGGCGAGAGCTCCGGCGACCAGCGGCGTAGGGATGGGGACCTTGGGCGGCTCGTCGGGCTTCGGGGTCAGGAACTTCTTGGCCGTGTCATAGGTGAAATGCTGCAGCAAAAGAGAAACAACATAGAGTGTCGTCACTAACGCAAGCAACCATCACCGAGTGAAGCAGATCTTTCAAAGTAAATAAAGACGGGTTAGTTAGCGGTGCCTTGCCTCGATGGCCTTGCTTGGCGCGACGCGGAGCACGTTGACGGCGTTGCCGCGGAACAGGCCGGGCCACCCCTCGGTGCGCATGATCCACTGGAACACGCCGGCCATGCTCTCGGCGCCGCCGCAGCTGCCGATCATCAGGTGCGTCCGGATCGTCTCCAGCGGCGCCACGAAGGTCCGCGACACGGCGCCGGCGACGGCGCCGCTGACCAGGCGGCGCAGGTGCGGGTTTGCGATCTTCACCCGCACGACCTTCCTCTGCAGCGCGCCCAGCTGATGCGGCTGCCTCTTGCCGCCACCCTTCTTCTTCTTCTTCTGCTCCGTCGCCGTCGCCGCCGTCTCCTCCCCGTCTGCCTCCCCGCCGCCGGCCTGCTTCTCCTTCGCGGCGGCCGCGAGCTGGCGCGCGACGTCGCAGTTGTCGGCGGGGCGGGCCCTCGTGTCGTGCTCCTGCGGGTTGCGCGCCGGCGGGGACGCGTCGAGGCTAATGCTGGCGAACGGCGCTCGATGTGGGAACTGGATGTGGCTCTTGTCCGCTCGCGAGTTCCAGGGGAGTGCGAACTCAGGGAGCTGCAGGGACCAGCTCTCCTTGCTCTTGGTCACCATCGTTGTCACCACCATCATCGCCGCCATTGTTCGACTCGGAAAGCCCTTGCCTAAAATGTCACAAATCAACATAGTCAAGCGTATAACATTGTATATACCCGGTGATGAACGTCGCAAATTCCTACGTTTGGTGACGAATTAAGAGGTACCTTGAGTTAGGAAGCGAATTCTCAGTAGCTAAGTTTCCTAGATCGAGGAGAGCTTCTCTTGTTCTTGAGTTTCTTGAGGGGCGGGGCGTCATTTTATACCCGTTTCGCCCTGATCATCCGATGTCGTGTTCGACGAGCGACAGAGCTGGATCCTGCGTGGCGGTGCTTTTGTCCTACGCCCCTAAACCGGTGTCGTGTTCGACGAGCGACGAGTTTCGGCTTGGCGGACTTGGCAGTCCGGTGGGTTTGCCAGCCGGCGTCCGCTTTTTCCAGCTGCAATAACGCAAATGCTTGGCAGGCACACTAGCTGTCTCCTAGCGTTCGCGTACAAGAGTCTCGCTCAGTCTGTTGCGTCATGGACTCACTCGCAACAGAAACGCACGATAATCAGAACAAAGGTGGTAGTCGCAACTTACGGTGAAGAGAGGTCGCGTCTGAGTCGTTGGCGTGAAAGAAAGAAAGAAAGAAAGAAAGAAAGAAAGAAAGAAAGGAAGAGGAGAGAGAGAGAGAGAGAGAGGCAAAATGGCGTGAGCCCTGAGTGTGCAAACTAATGCCCGTGCAGCCCTGCTCCGATCTAACGCCACCTGTCCACCCATTCATCTCACGGCATCAATTTCTCCTCTTGATTGACTTCGGCTTGAGGGTCTCGTGGCAAGTGAGCCGATGCTAAAAGAAAAAGGAGAAACAGATCGCGCCGGCAGGGCCGGCCCTGGAGGGGGGCTAGCGGGGCGGCCGCCCAGGGCCCCCGGATTTGAAGGGCCCCACCGCCACCCAATGGCATGTAGGCATAAACAGGCCCTCCCGCCATGGCCTTTATTTAGCAAATATTCTAACCAATGGAGCCTATGACCATTCCGTAATTTAGCGCATGGTAGAAATTGATTGTGTAGCAGTCAGGCATCACGGCCTACGGATGGCAACTGCCTGCTCCCTGATTCCCTATATGCTAGTAGAGCTAATTGATTTCGCTCAAAAGTAGAGCTAATTGATCCTAAAAAAAAAAGCTTTTTTTTTTTTTTGCGAAGGGGAAAATAGAGCTAATTGATATGCCCTAGTTCCTAACGGCATGATAGCTTAATGATTTGATCATTATATTTTTCAGGAAGATCATGTCGAGTAGAAAGTATGTATCAGGCAGTAAAAAAATTAAAAAAGAGGAGAAAACAAGTAGATGACTTGATAGAATCACAAAGAGGAGCCATGGGTAAAATTTTAAAAGAATAGTTAAGGTTATTGTTAGAAGAACTTTTAATGTCATATGTACAAATCATTTTATATGAATATAAAACTTATCTTACTCGCAATACAAGTGTGTGTGCGCGCGCTGTAAAATTTTATTTTTACATAGAGGGCCCCCGAGATTTAGGTCCGCCCGGCCACCGAAATCTCAAGACCGGCCGTGCGCGCCGGTTTCCGGATCAAACTCTCTGTTTAGGAAACAAACAGAGCCGTGCCTCCATCGGTCCATGGTTGACCTAGTTTCCATGAAACAGAAGAACAACGCCACTGCGCCATGGTAGGTTCAGGGAAGAAGAGTTTTTACCGTTCTGTGAGGGTCCCTCACAACCGATGGACTAGTGGAGAACAATGACGCGCGCGGCCGCTTCCGAGGCTGCGCTTAGTTGGACGGAGCATTGACAAGGATTGACTAGGCTTGTCGGTTGCTTCTCCATTGTCTATGATGTTTAGTTTCGTGATTTCAACTCAAAGAGATGAATATGTTCTGTTTTGTGCTTTCCAAAACAGAATCTTTTTCTTGAGTGGGGCTCCCGTGCAGGGAAAAGAATTATATGAGACCTGGTCTCATGTGAGACCCTTTTTTTTTAGGGGCATGTGAGACCTTATTCACAGCATGAAACAAGTTTTTTATTTTCTTATTTTTCTATCCATGATTTTGTCAATCATCAGTATGATAACTTATGCCACATGTCATGTTGTGAATAGGGTCTCAATCTATCCCAGGTGCATGAGACCAGGTCCTGTGCATGGCCAATCTCGAGATTACGACACTTGTCCTGTGCGGTCCCACTAAATTAGGAAGCTAATCCTGAGTTTACGTGACGTCCGCGCCGGCGCCCCACGCGCGTGCGCATGGCAGCGGGATGGGGATCGATCTTCTACTCAGCCAGGTTCATCGGCTCCAACTGCCTAGTTTTGGTGTGGAACAATTTCAGTAAAAACAAAGAGAGCATCACACTATATCTTGATCACTCACTCACGGCACGGAACAAGCTTTGATGCTGCGCAAATTTGCTGAATCATCTCTGAACATGTAATGATGTAACTGGTGTTGGGCTCGATTGGCGCCTCCATTTGCAGGTCAATGCCGGCTTCGGCTGAATGCAGGGGACGTCTGCAGCTAACGGCTCTCAGATGATCTGGAGGAATTGCTTCCAAAGATGAGTCCTCATGGAATGCAGTCCAGACGTCGTTGTCCCATCACCTGAGCTCCAAACGCCGCTCAAATGCGGTGCCGTGGTAAGCTGGTGTTTGGTCACAGACTCACAGAGACGCGGTTCAGGTTGCGATCCAGCTGCAGAGCGCGACGCTTTCATCCGAAGACGTCAGTTTAAGAGGAAGCCACGATCGAACTGTGGGAACTCTGCGTGCCGTGCTTCCATAGATGTTCCTTATTCCAACAAGAAACCAAAGTTCCACATACTCGAAACAAAGAACAACAAAAATCCAGGATTTAAAAATAACCAAGTCTATTACTAAAAGTCTCATTCTTGGTAAAAATATCCATCGCTGTGGTTTCAAGCACACGACAGCTTCATTGGACTTGGGGGCGGTCCTCCTTCTGCAGCAGCGCCCAGAATCTGATCCAGTACGTTCCTCTGAAGATTACCTGCATAAGAGTAGAAGCTTGTGTATTGTTAAAGACCACATTATTTCTACTAAGCCAAATTGCCCAACAAAGGGTACATGTTCCAACCAAAATTTTGTACATGAGTTTCCTATCCACCACATTCAGCCAATCATCAAACCTGTGATGCTGTGTGGTGGTGTAAAAGAAACCTGTACAATATGCCAAATATGTCTAGCAGCCTGACAATCAAATAATAAGTGTTGAATTGTCTAATCAATATTACAATTACAACATTTTAAAATTCCTTTCTATTATCTCCTTGCAAATTATCCTTTTCAGAACTACACCTTTAATTAAGTACCATATAAAGATTTTTATTTTCAAGGGTGATTTGAACCTCCAAATAATATTGTTATGCGGGACAACACCAGGAACAGTCAACGCTCTATACATAGAACGAACCGTATACCTTATGTGTTGTTGAAGAGACCAACTAAATGTATCTTTTTGATCTACTAGTTGGATATTAATAACCTTTGCTACGAGCTGTTGCTACGCTACTAGGTTATTATCCACCAACGATCTTCTAAAAGCTACATTTAAAGGGTTCGTTCTTAGCACCGTTGCAATCGTGACACTTTTCTTTCTAACTATATTATATGGCCCTAGGAATTGATCTTTAAAGGGGATATTATAAAGCCAAGCATCCTCCTAAAATCTAACTTGATTACCGTCACATACAATAAACTTGCCAAGTCTCAAAAATTCAGTCTTAGCCTTCATTAGTCCAAACCAAAAAATAGAACGACCAGGCATATGTAGAATTTTTATGATGGCTTTATGTCTCAAATATTTGTTTCTAAGAAGCTGCTGCCAAATGCCCTCCTCGTTGATAAGCTTGAAAAGCCATTTACTAAGCAAACACTTGTTCTCTAGATCTAGATTCAAAATCCCCAAAGCCGCCTTAGCCTTTTGGTGTACAGAGAATTCCTCATTTTTCAAATCTATGATTTTTCTTATTACCATCACTTTGCCAAAAGAATCTAGATCTATAATAATATAGTTTCTTTAGAATTCCTCATGGTACTCAAAAAGGGATAGCATAAACATCAATAGATTCCTAAGGAAATAATTAGTAAGAACCAAACGACCTCCTACCTCCTACTGAAAGCATTTTTCCTTCCAATCAGCTTAATCTTTTTTGGAACCTCTCTTCTATTTCCTTCCAATCCGAATTTCTAAGTTTTTTATGATGCACGGCATACCTAGAATCCTAAAAGGGAAAGAACTCATGTCACATCCGAAGATTTGAGAGTATTCTTTTCTAGATCTTTAGCATCCCCATAGGAGAACATTTTACTTTTATGAAAATTAATCATAAGACCAGATAATTGTTCTAAAACACAAAGCAAAAGCTTCATGTTTTTGGCCTCTTCAAGATCATTTTTCATAAAGATTATATTATCGTCCGCATATTGCAAAATAGATAAACCGTCATCTAGAAGGTGAGGGATCAAACCTTTCACCTGTCAAATCTTTTTGCTTGAGCTATTATTATGGCTAACATATCAACTACGATATTAAAGAGAATGGGGGACAAAGGATCTCCCTAACGTACATCTTTCCTAATCTGAAAATAGTGACCTACATCATCATTCACTTTGATTCCTACACTTCCTCTAGATGTAATTTGACCATCCTTGAGCACCATAGGAGTGAAAAGCCTTTCATCCTCAAAATTTGTTGAAGAAATGGCCATTTAACTTTGTCATATACCTTTTCAAAATCAAGTTTAAGAATCACTCCTGCGCAAATTAAAAGACAAAGACATTCAGACGCGAAAAAGATATGCGGTCAACCGGAAGAAGCCAACCCTAGCTCGTCGGTCTGGCCTGAGGTCATCGTAATAGACTTCTGCGTTGTGAAAAGGAGTTTTAAATTAGCTCACCGATATGAATATCTATGCTTATAATTTTCTAGCGTGTATCTGCGTGCGTGTGATACGAAAAATAAATCTTTTTTTTCAGTTTTCATAAAAAATGAATATTAGTATGATACTAACAGTGTTTTATCATGTTTACACTCGCATGCATGATACATCAATCATCAGCGACATAACATCAGTCATCAGCTGATTCAGACGGTTGCGGATTCTCTAAAACTGGCACCGGTTATCTGGTTTTCCTCTAACGAAGAAAAATCATTTTTAAGAAACGTTGGGCAAAACAACTTCATTTTTTTTTTAGATCTAGCAAAACAACTTCATGTTTGGCTCTCTCAAAGGATGGGCCGCGCAAAGCTACTATTTTTTCACTTCTGTAACTTCCAATTTTATTTCACAAAATGGCTTCAAGTTCTTTTCTGCATTTGGGCGTTCGGAAGGCTTCACCTTAAAACCGAAGCTGGAGCTAGTTAGAGAGCCCCCTTCCAGATGACCCTTAATTATTTATCCAGTAACATATTTGAACTGTGCATAATAATGGGAAAATAAGTATACGTGTTCATTGTTGGAGGTTAGAGCAGAAACAACGCGGCAGCTGTCATCAAGTCAAAAGACGTCTCCTACACTCTGAAACAAATGACTATGACACATCCGCCGTCTGCTACTCCCTCTGTCCATAAATGTTAGGACTTATTGACTTTTGACATCGCATTGGACCATTTCTTGTTTAAAAAATTATGAAAATATTATTATTTTTTGTTTGACTTGTTTTGTCAAATTTTAAATATGACTTTTATATATTTTTATATTTTTTGAATAAGACGAATGGTTAAACACGATGTCTCAAAGTCAATAAGTCCTAACATTTCTGGATGGAAGGAGTACCACACATCCAGCTACTTTGATGTAGACTAAGCTTGGAACACATACGAGTGCGAAATCACAGGTGTTGCTCAGTTTATGGCGTTTAGCTCAGTGACGATGACTAAATGGCTCAGGTGGCACCTGCTTTTGACGAGCTAGATCGAGTCCCAAGGTTTGTATGCTGCGACGCCGGCCGCATCTCATGGAAACGGTGAATGATCTGATCATGCGAAAAGGTAGAAATCACATGGATGTGGTGATCAGTTATAAACATTGTCCACGTTTTTTTTCTGGATAATGGGGAGTACAAAAAAAATCATCAAGTTGTGGTTTACCGTAGTAGTACACCATAGGTCACCGAAACTAAAATAATATGTGGTAATGCTGGCGATCGATCTACGCACAAATAGATTTTCAGACACCATATATTTTGCAAGGAAATTTGAAAAAAAAATACTATAGATTAGGCAAACATTGATATATTTGTACAGCTCTCTCCTAATGACTAATAATTGTTTGCACAAATTTCTATGATTCTTCGAAACTGCTAGCCCGTGCAGGCGCACGAGTTGATGGGCTAGTCATATATACAATCCCAAGTAGCAATCATACGTCATACGTGCAATAATCTCCGATTGACTCAGGACAGTAGAAGACGATGAACACAGCACAAAGCTAGCTGTAACTTGCTAGCTGCCGCAATAATCATGCACATATATGATGCTAACTTCACATTATTGTTCGGGGAAAAAAATTATATGCTAACTTCACGCTTTGGTCCAGTCAAATACGTGGGTTCCACGGCCACCTGTGCCCGTTAGCTTGTCCTGTTTGCACATGTATCTGGGACGTGTCAGGTATCGTGGCCGTCCATCGTCTTGTTACCCGCTGAACTAGTAACTTGATCACTATGGAAATAATAAATTTGCAAATGTCAAGTTATGATGAGGACAAACAGATAACCTTGAACTAGTTCAAGTTCAAATGCGCGTTGTCTTGCCTGTTGGCGTGTGCGGCTTCCTCTTTGCACTCGAGCAAAATATCATAAGTATTTAGATTTTTTTTTGTTTGAAAAAACAAAAGTGTTTTAGATTTTTTTTTTTTTTACGATTACACATTACAACTCACACACAACGCAAGCACACTCACCTCTTTAAACGCACATACGCAAACTATACCTCTATGAGCATCTTCGAAGACTTAGCCTGCAAATCCTCGAAATTAATGAAATCACCACTTGTGCATCGTTGTCGACGACTACGTCGCCTCCCGTTGAAAATTCGCTTCACAGGAGTTGAAACCAAGACCTCAGATGCTACTGAGGCTCTTGTAATCACTAGGCTACAGGCCCTTTCACAAAAGTGTTACTCAATTAACAATTACTTCAGAAACCATACGGTGGATTTTTCCAATTTTGTTGCCGACCTTTTGTCCAGCATGCATATAGTTCGCTAATCCATGGAAATGCTTAATCACAGACATTATCTTGGTCACGAAGAATCCCGAGGACGTACATTACCCAGATGGTTGTTTGGTTGTACCGACATAAGTTGTCGGCGCCACACAGCCACAGGTTTTGATCCAAATCAAAAGAAAAAAAAAAAAGGAAAAATATAAAGCAGCCGTCAATCAGTCGGCTACAGCGTGATGGCGCCTACGTCCCGGATGAGCGATGCAGTATTCCAAGCCTGTACAAACGATCAAAAGTTGTGTCTCTTACGAGACAGACACGAGAAAAATACACATTTCCTTAAAGAAAAGAAGAAGAAAAAAGAAACACTACATTGAATCTGGACCAACCAATCACCAATAACACACGTACAGTTGCAGCTGCACTACCTAGCAGCTTAGCTGTGGAAAGTAGAAACCGTGTGTCCCTCCGCAGTTTCACTGTGCGGATCGGACCTCGTTAACGGCAAATTCACGAGCCACGTGTCCGCGCCACGTCACCGTCTTCTCGCCATATATAAACCCCTCGCCTCCATCGCCTTCCTCCTCCCGCCATCTCTCCCTCGTGATCGAGGGGCACCATTCAGTACCATTTAGTGCTAGTTAATTACCTTTACTAACCCAGTTACCGTCACGCAAAACCACTCTCTGTTTCTTCTCTTCGCCCTGCAAACAAAGGTACGTACGGCTTTTCTTTCGTTTCGATCGTTGCTTCTCCATTTTGATTAATCTGCCACGGTTTCAAAGCTCGTGATTTTAATGGTGATTCTTCGTTTGCAGATCTAGTGGGTTTGCAGTTATCTATCTATCTTAATTAAGCGACGCGTACGTAGTAGCGATCCGTCCGTGTGTTATCAACCAGTTTACAAGATGACGGTGACGCCGCTGATCACGGTGAGCGACGGGAGGCTGGCGGTGCGCGGCCGGACGGTGCTCACCAGCGTGCCGGACAACGTGACGGTGGCGCACGCCTCGGGGGCCGGGCTCGTCGAGGGGGCCTTCGTCGGCGCCGACGCCGGCGAGGCCAAGAGCATCCACGTCTTCACCCTCGGCACGCTCCGGTGAGTTCCTTGTCGTCGGCTGACGACAACGCGAGCGAGTTGTTGCTATTTGCTCTTGTGATTCTTCTTTCTTTGTTTCAAATTCATCTTTTTGTTATATATGTTTCGTGTTAATCTTCTTCATAATAATGTTCTGTGTATAGCGTGAATGACAAACGCGTGGAACGTCTCCAGAATGTTCTGCTTCAATAGTTGTCACTGATTTCTCTTTTTGTGTACACAAATTTCAAATGAGATGTCTCCGTTCTTTCTTTCTTTGAAATTGTTTGAACAGAGTTTGTAACATGTCTTCGAATCACTAATCTCATCAACTACTTGTGAATTGATCAATTTTGTTTGGAAAAAAAGAATACTCTAGTTGATTTGACTGGTCATCGGTGGTGACTGCAGGGACTGCCGTTTCCTGTGCCTGTTCCGGTTCAAGCTGTGGTGGATGACGCAGCGGATGGGCGTCTCCGGCCGCGACGTCCCGCTGGAGACCCAGTTCATGCTCATCGAGGTGCCCGCCGGCGCCGGAGAAGACGACGACGACGACAACAACACGAAGCCTCTGTACGCGGTGCTGCTTCCGCTACTGGAGGGCCCGTTCCGCGCGGCGCTGCAGGGCACAGACGAAGACGCGCTGCAGGTGTGCGTCGAGAGCGGCGACAAGGCGGTGGAGGCGGCGCGGTGGGAGCGCATGGTGTACGTCCACGCCGGCGAGAGCCCGTTCGACGCGGTCGCCGGCGCGGTCAAGGCGGTGGAGAAGCAGACGGGCCAGGCGTTCCAGCACCGGGAGCGGAAGCGGCTGCCGTCGTTCGTGGACTGGTTCGGGTGGTGCACGTGGGACGCCTTCTACACCGACGTCACCCCCGCGGGCGTCAAGCAAGGCCTCCAAAGGTAAAAAGGACTTTTCTTTTCTTTTTTTAACGGTTTTTGTTCGGCTTAAGGTATTGAGGTTGTGATTTTAATTGATTTCGTTGTTGGCAATTTGACACCCTCAAAACGAATTTTCAGCTTGTCGGAAGGCGGCGCGCCGCCGCGGTTCCTGATCATCGACGACGGGTGGCAGCAGATCGGCAGCGACGATGACAAGACAGACGCGAAGAACGTGGCCGTGCAGGAAGGCGCGCAGTTCGCGAGCCGGCTGACCGGCATCAAGGAGAACGGCAAGTTCCAGGTCGCCGACGAGAACGACGAGGAGAAAGAACAGGAGGACGGCGGGCTGAGGCGGGTTGTGGCGGACGCGAAGCTGGCCCACGGCGTGAAGCAGGTGTACGTGTGGCACGCGATGGCGGGGTACTGGGGCGGCGTGTCGCCGTCCTCGCCGGCGATGTCGGCGCGGTACTCCCCGGCGCCGGCGTTCCCCGCTGAGTCCCCGGGCGTGGCAGGCAACCAGCCGGACATCGTCGCGGACTCGCTCTCCGTCCTGGGCCTGGGCCTGGTCCCGCCCCGCAAGGCGCTCGCCTTCTACGACGAGCTGCACGCGTACCTGGCGTCCTGCGGCGTGGACGGCGTCAAGGTGGACGTGCAGGCCATCCTCGAGACGGTCGGCGCGGGGCACGGTGGCCGCGTCGCCGTCACGCGCGCGTACCACCGCGCGCTCGAGGCGTCCGTGGCGAGGAACTTCCCCGACAACGGGTGCATCTCCTGCATGTGTCATAATACGGATATGCTGTACAGTGCCAGGCAGACGGCGTTGGTGAGGGCATCCGACGACTTCTACCCACGGGACCCGGCGTCGCACACCGTGCACGTCGCGTCGGTGGCCTACAACTCGGTCTTCCTCGGGGAGTTCATGCAGTCAGACTGGGACATGTTCCAGGTAAATTAAGCAGCAGCAGAGGAGTTAAAGTGTTGCTGATTGGTCGATGTATTTCTCATTTACTACTCTTTGTGCTGAATTTGTTTGACAGAGCTTGCACCCGGCGGCGGAGTACCACGGCGCGGCGAGGGCGATCGGCGGGGGCCCGGTGTACGTGAGCGACAAGCCGGGGAACCACGATTTCGACCTGCTCAGGAAGCTCGTCCTCCCCGACGGCTCCGTGCTCCGCGCGCGGCTCCCCGGCCGCCCCACCCGCGACTGCCTCTTCGCCGACCCGGCGCGCGACGGCGCGAGCCTGCTCAAGGTCTGGAACCTCAACAGGTGCGGCGGCGTGGTGGGCGTCTTCAACTGCCAGGGCGCCGGCTGGTGCCGCGTCGCCAAGCGCACGCGCGTGCACGACGTCGCGCCCGCCGCTCTCACCGCCGCCGTGCGCGCCGACGACGTCGACGCCATCCGCCGCGTCGTCCCCGGCGACGGCGAAGCCGCGTGGGACGGCGAGGCCGTCGTGTATGCGCACCGCGCACGGCAGCTGGTGCGCCTTCCCAGGGGCGCCGCGCTGCCGGTCACGCTCGGCCCGCTCGAGTACGAGCTGTTCCACGTCTGCCCCATCGTCCGCGCCGGCACCGCCTCGTTCGCGCCCGTCGGCCTGCTCGACATGTTCAACGCCGGCGGCGCCGTCGAGGAGTGCGCCGTGAATAAGGACGGCGCGTCCGTGGATCTCAGGGTGCGCGGGTGCGGCCGCTTCGGCGCCTACTGCTCGGTGAAGCCGGAGAGGTGCCTGCTCGACGCGGCGGAGGTCGAGTTCGGCTACGACGCCGACACGGGGCTCGTCGCCGTAGACCTGCCCGTGCCGGAGAAGGAGCTGTACCGGTGGACGCTGGAGATATTTATGGCCTAGGCCGTGACGCCACGCCGACGCGTGTATTCTTCACGGCTGAGCCATTCCATTCACAGCCGCGCGATCATTTGCAACTGGCCTTCGTGCAGGGGAGAGAGATGGAAGAGTGATTATCGTGTGCCTCACTACTGCCCTGTATAATTATTAGTGTGTGTGGAGCGAGTGCTTTGTTACAACCGTGTCATGTATGAAATGAGTAATACGTTATTACTGGCAATAAAAGATGGTGCTCCTTGCAATACAAGTAGAATCGTCTGAAACGGTGGACGCAGCAATGGAGCTCAAGATGAGGCTGCAAAGTACAGAGGAGTTGGTCCCTTTTATGCAAAAGTCCGAGATGCCATTAGCTAGTGGGTACCCAGTGTTCATGAGTCAGTAGCTTGGTACAGTTGCATGGTTGATTTGTGAAGGTGGAAAGGATTTCTAATTCATTTGACATATTTCTTATGTCAACCCACAACTCACAAACTGGAAAACCTGCATCCCTACCAGTGGGGCACACTTTTGCTAGTTTGGTAGCGTGGAAATAGGATATTCATGGCAGCAGTCGCTTTGCGCGCTTCCTGCACAAGTTTGTTTGGCCTCGTTTTGCTAGTTAAGATCCAGATAACATCCCAAGATTCCAATTCAGAATATGAAGCAGCCCCTTCTCAGAAGAACGCGCATACACACAGGTGGATGCTTACAAGAACAAACTCACAGGTTCCAGATCCAGGATAACAAGTCAGAACTGACGAGCAAGAGGTAATTGATCTGAAACAGTGTCCATACTCGCTACAATGTTGTCATCAATTCTATATTGGCTATAAAAAAAAGTTTCAGAAGTGTGGGTTGTACTGATCAGAAAAGATTGAAGCGGTTGATGGAATATTCTAGCACAAGTTCCTCACTGAAAACGACTGTGGTCGTCAAATGTCATCTAAGTAGGTGCTACAAAAATATGGTTCCATAAAATTGCGGCAGGTTTACAGCACAATTGGTGCACAGATCTGGCACACACTGGCCTCGGGTAATTTGTGCTTTCCCCTGAGTTATCTATTTGTGGTACAGGTACACAAACGAGAATATGAAGAACGCTCCCATCTGCAGTGAGGAGGAAATCATGTAAGAGCTGATGCATATAGCAAATATAAAACGTGTGAAAGTGCATCACTCCAGCTGAGGAAAACAAGGTTTGGAAAATTAGCTATGAGGCCTATAATATAGTCTACAAAACAGACTTATGATGAAGCCCTTTCAAAGCGAATATGTAAAAGATGCAAAAACAAATGAGTATATTCAAGAGATCTTACAGTTGAAAATGAAGCGGCATAGTATGGATATGCAGACGTTATGAATCTCTCATACTCATTATGCCTGTAAGGGCGAACTGGGATCTGCAGGAGGCAAAAACAGATAATCAAATGCAGCTTCATGGAAAGTCACAATGAAAACCAATACAATGTATGTGATTGGATTGAATTACTGGAGCAAATTTAAAAAAGAAAAGAGTGTTTGGCACCAACCTGTTTTGTAAAAGATAGACCAGTATATCCAAGCCTTTGGTACTCAACCTTGAACTGGAAAACTCCATAAACATCTGGAACTTTGAAGGATGTTGAATATAAACCCTACATTGGGAAATCATGATACTTTAGCCACAGCAATCTCATTATTAAGCTTAATACATCACGATATCATAATATATACCCACCTTCTTGTCAGTCGACAGAGTTTTCAATACATAAGGACTCATCATGTAAAACTGTAGTTGAACATCGTCAGCAACATATGGCTTCCAGCTTGTTCCAGACCATTCATAGATCTCAACCGAGTATTCCTTGAGGGGAACATTTATGTTAGCACATTTAACTTTTCACTGCTCAATAGTCATGAATGAAAAAAGGGTTACCAGGTCATCATTTATGCGGTACATGCCAGGTTCATTTGTCTCCCCAACCTTGTGGTGCTTGACATTCACTGCCTGTAAATTTGATCATTACAATGGTTACTCCACCCCTTTACTGGAACAACCATATCCCTTCATAACAATGCAAAATAGGGAAGCTTTTGAAATAAGGCAACTAAGACCTTAAGATGGCCCCTCTCATGGAAGACCCATTTGCTTGTCTCTGTTACAAATTGCTCATTTCCAGCTCTCTCATGCCTGTATTTTTAAACTAGAATGAGCATGTAATATATAATTTCTATAAATAAGCATACTAAAAATTTCAAATAAAAACAGTTATATCCCTATCCATTGATATGCAATAACATAATTTGCATATGTCCAACAATTAGCCATCTTCAAATACGCTCTAATCTTATGACTTATCTGCGACCTTTTCTACAGCCTATAGCAGTACTCACAGGTTTCTCAAAGATCCTTGAACATGTCATTATCAAGTAACTCTTTTACCCATTTATGAAGAAGAACTCTGTTAAGTTTAATTAAAATTCTTCACAATATAACCTAAAACTCCATTATCGCACTCCAAAGTAAGAAATCTTGTGCCATCCTATGAAATTTATGATGGGTAAGGTATACTAATTATTTATTCCATGAAAAACATATTAGTCAATACAGGTACTAAACAGCTTAGCAAGGTTCAAGGAAAGAACTTGACATTAGGCAAAAAACTAATAAAACTTCATACAAAAGAAAATTTTCCCCTGACAATCAGATGATCAGAAGCGCATGCCTGCGAAATGGTTGAGTACATCTATTGAGAAATGGCCACTACATAATCTTGATATTGTAGTTGAAATGGCATCAGTATCTATTGGGAATGGCATCTACACAATCAGATGATCACAATCGCAATAAAGCACGGCAGAAGCTCACCTTGTCTTGCTACCAGCCTTTTGAACACCAGACTTGAGGAACCTGAGTTAACAAAACAGAATAATGATGTTTCAACCCAAAGAAAAGAAAAAAATAGAGTCCGGCGTATTTGGTAACATACCGGTTGCTAAACATGTCAAGTGATCCAGATATCAGTACCCGAGCATTGTTTCTTGCCTGCAAAAAGACAGTCAAAACAAGTCAAGAGAGACTTGATAGCAACATACAAAATTAAGGTCACATGAAACTGACGATGGATGCTACAGGCCTATCACACATTAGTGAATGGTGAATACAATAAGGAAGAGAAATGGAATGAGTAGCCCTCTAATCTTTCTAAGCAAGTAAAAACAAATATAATTACCTGCATAACAGAAACCAGTGATATAGCCGACCCAGTAAGAGATGGTGGAGATGCCAGCTTAGTCTTTGGGTTTGCAGAATATGCTGACGGAGAGGCAGATAGGACTTTCAGAACCTAGGAATGACCAAAGATGGGAATGAAATCAAGGGCAACCGAAAAACCATAAAAAAGCTTATATCCACAGCAATGAAATAGTCATGCAGATCATATAGTTGACCTGCAAATATCTGTATAGAGAATTAAATTAATTACCAAGCTGTTCGATGGATTAGCCGCATGTCCAATTCCTCGGAACAATACAGGAGCCTAGTAAATGGAGAGAATTAGACGCAGATGTAAAAACAGTTCACTCTCAAAGGAACAGATGTAAAAGTAGCTCACTCGAATAGAAAAAGAATTTTTAACACAAATTAACAAATACGGCAAATAGCAATCGGTTAACCGAGTAATCACTCAGTATAGTAACTATGGCTAAATATAGAGATGCATTACAGAAGTATGTAGCAGCAAATTGAAGACATACTGTATGGG
The DNA here is from genome assembly GCA_012490785.1 of Eragrostis nindensis. Taxonomy (NCBI): domain Eukaryota; kingdom Viridiplantae; phylum Streptophyta; class Magnoliopsida; order Poales; family Poaceae; genus Eragrostis; species Eragrostis nindensis. The sequence goes on from JAAXCT010000590.1 coordinate 234,693, forward strand.
CAAACTCATACTGGCGATATTTGGGCACTCTGAACAGCGAGCTTGGAACAAGATTATCAATACTGTGATATAAAGTAGAAGAGAAAAGGTCTGCTAACTACGAATGCTGAAAATCATCAATACCATAACGATGTGACCATCCAAAATTATAGTTCTCAATTGGGATACTGAGATTGGCACAGGCCATAATTTTAGCCTAAACTTCAATCTAACAATGGTTTAGACATGTAAAGTCTAAAAGGATATGAAGTGCTGAACGTGAAAGAATCGGTAATACTAACCTCAATCTTTTTAGACCCAAGTATCACATCTGACTGGATGAGATCATCACCAGCAATCAAGGTATGATCGCCATCAACATCCGTGACAGCATAGTTAATGTGATCAATAACCATTGCCTCTGGATCCTGAAATCATTAAAACACAGGCTATTGGTTCACTGAGGTAAAAGATAATGGAGACATAAGGATGGATAACCAAAGTATTGCCGACAGAAATTACTTGCCTCATCAAAATCAACACCGCACTCTGTTGCAATGCCCCGGATAAGATCTGAGGCAGAGGAATCTGCCGCCAGGATCATATCATGCCCAGCATCGATAAATTCCAGGACTGCATTCTGGTCCACGGATCCACCAAAACCTGCCATCAAACAGGGACCAGTATTAGAACATCATGAACAGAGGTCGGGACATGTCCAGCTAGTTATTTAAGTGTAGAATTGAAATGTAACAGTCTAGTCCAGCTCGATTAGCAGCAACACTTGGTGCATCGTTGAGATCTCGATTTCTCCCTACTAGAGCTCAGAGACTGCACACGACTTCCAAATGAAACTTGTTCCTTGGATCTTATTATGCACAAATACCGGGAGATGCAATTCCGCGCAACAGGTCACAAATTTCCACTGAGAAGGGTCACTCAACTTGCGCGGATCAGATCGGGACGAGCAACGGACACCGCCCCCTAACCTTCACCCGCGTAATCGAATCTCGCACCAAACCCACCCCAAAATCGCAGATCGGATCTCTCGGGGCGAGGGGAAGGAACTCACGGGTCGTGGAGGGGGCGAAGAGGACGAGGCCGTCGTAGAGGTACTGGCCGTAGCGGTGGAGCGAGAGCTTGGGGTCGTCGGCGAGGCGGAAGTCGAGATCGAAGCCGCGCGCCTGGAGCGAGCCGAAGAAGGCCGAGTGCGAGGACCGCACCGCCAGGTCGTCCAGGAGCACCAGCAGCTTGCGGCCCCGGGGCCCCTCGTCCTCTGCAGACGCCGCAGTGGCGGCGAGGAGGCAGAGGAGGAGGACCGCGGCGAGGTGGCGCGCCATGGCTGCGCAGATCTCGCGGCGCGGGGGGTTTTGTTTCGTGGTGCGGGGTTTGGAGAGTGGCGCAGCTGCGACGGAGACGACGACTCCAGGAAGGAGCTATAGGTAAGGAGCTTGGGAGAGAGGAGTAGGGTGTCTGAACCGTCCGATGGGAGATCCGACGGTCCTGATCGAGTTTAAGCATTGCTTCATTTTTTTCTCTTTTGTTTGAGATGAGCTTTGACGCTGTTTCTTTCTCTTTGTTTGAGAATGGCATTCTTTCTTTAATTAACATAAATAATTTTCCGAATTCAAGATGAATTCGGCTGTTAGTATTTGTGATTGTTATAATCGTGCAGCGATGTAAAAACTGGAAAGCCCAAGGTAACGACAGAGGCTATCCCAAATCACTTAATTTCGAACATCCTCCTAAGATATTGTTCCTACGTGCTCAAATTTTACTTAACGCCAGATATATAAACATGGCCTTCAATTTCAGATTTCACAAAAAGCTTCTAGGATCGCATTCCTTCTCGTTATTGCTTGACTCTTGTACGTGGACTCCGGTTTACGATTTTGACAACTAGTTTGAATAAACATTGTTTCTATAATAAAATTCACTGAAATTACAATACTATTAAGTATTTTCTTGTTTACAATGCATTTATAAAGCTCAGAATTTAAAAATTTATCAATCAACAGTTTGACTGAATATCATCTGAACATGAAAGCATTTTTTTTATTTGGTTATTATGTAACCTGAAGCTTTAGAACATCCCATCCATTATGACGACTTATAAAATCGACATTGCCAGGAGTGTTTTCAGAATCGATCGACAGAAAACATTCAAAAAGATGAGTAGACAACAGATAATTGTGCACTGATTGTTCATTTCATAGGTCAGTGAAACATGTTCGTGAATCTGTTAAACAAGAAAGCCTACAACTCATATCAGCGTTGATTAGATCATATGCTTCTCTCTACGGTGCAGGTTTCCAGCAAAAAGAAAAAGAAGACCACTGTAGCCAGCACAAGTGGGCAAGCAAGAATTCTCTGCTAAGAGTTACAAAGAAAGATGTTAGAGGCCCCAAGATGTTACTCGCTCCAAGAATCACTCATCATTAATTAGCCATTGAAAGAAAATTGCTCATCAGATGCAACAACTGGCACAACAAAACCCAATCTTCGCCATTTGTCACCTTGACTGAAGAAACCAGGCTTCAGCCCTTCCCTGCGGTACCAGCCACTCCAGAATTTCAGCCAGGAAAAACCAGGACACATCGTTCTGAGAGTCGCTGATCACAACTCACGAGCAGTACCTTCACATCATCATATTAGCTCCTGTTCCTTGAAGCTGGCCAATTTCGCATTCTCCCTGTCGCGCTTGAAAACAAGATACAAGGGGCTGTAGAACAGCACACAAACACCGAAAGGTACTGTCATCATGGTCAGCAGCCCTCTTGAGAGCGCATAGGCCCCCTCTGCTGATCCGTTGGCCAGGTTCACAGTCTTGGGGTCGTAGCCATATATCTTCTCGGTGATCAGACCGACAGCGGGAGCAGCTAGGGAAGCGAATGATCCCTCGAAAGCGCGGTCAAAGGCATATATCATGGTGCGGTGCTTTGGAGGGACCACCTCCGCAAACATGGGGTTGTTCGCCGAGGTGGCGCACCAGCTTATTGTGATGCCCATGAAGAAGAGGGTGACAGCAAAGGCATACCAGTAATCCACCGACTGGGGGATGACTGTGAGTAAGATCCACGAGAATGGGATGCCCATGAATGCACTGAATTGAGCACACATAACGCGCGCAGAATTTGGGTAGTACTGTGACAGGCGATCTGCTATCACCCCGCCAAGAAATGCTCCACTGGCACACCCAATGGCGAATAGACTGTTCAGCGCTGCCGAGCTGCTATTGTCGAAACCTAGGAGGATTCAAGACTGTCAATATTCATATTGGGGGCATTGTATCAGTGAGAATGTTAAAATTGCATGTTTGTTGTCCTACCAATGAGTTCGAACCACATTGTGAAGAAAACTATGGCTGTCCACGGCAATGAACCAATTATCCCTTGCAGAACAATTATCTGGAATGTTTTCACTTTCATAACGGATCTCGTTGCTACCCAAGAATCCCTCCAGATAGAAGGTGGAGGAAGAACATCTTTGCTGGACAAATGTAACCTGGATGACGAGAAATGTTATGCTCGTACACATGCATATCCCGTTTCACAGATGTTAACTCGATTAATATTAAGTTTCATTTGTGCAGGACAAAGTATATCACAATCTACTGAAAATCACAATCAACGTGGCGTGCTTTGCTGATCTAGAAAATGGCATCCTACATGCAGTGAGGCAACAACAGAAAAGGTAAATACTGAAAGCCTCGAATACAAACTTGGCCCCCAACTTGAATCCCTATAAGCAAATGAAGTATCATGATGACCACTATCCGGAAGGGTCATGGGGGTGCAACTCCAAACAGCCACCAAGTTCCAGAATGGTGTCAATTAAACATTTACTTAAAAAAAAACCTTTACTTGTACAAAAACCGGCATCTTAGATAGTTTTTACTGACTTATGATTAATAAATCTCCACAACAAGTCGGAGATGGAGAAGAGCGCACCTTTCATAGTCGTCTTCATCAAGAAGATGATTGCCGGGGATTCTTCTAGGATCAGTTGCATATAAGTACACAAGAATTCCAATTAGCAAACTGACAAGTGCGACCATCATAAATGCAACACGCCATCCTGGAAATCCCCAATAGTCCTTCCCGGCCATAATAGTTGCCAAAATACTACCACCTATACCACCTACTGCACCAATGAGGCTTAACAAACCGAATCCTGCACCACGTGTACCATCTTTGTAGCTGTCAGCAATAAACGACTGGAGTGCTGGTATAACAATAGCAAGCCCAAGACCATTCACAGCTCTCCAAAACGCAACCTGCTGAAAATGCTGGCTGACACCGACAGCCCCTGTCGATAAGGCCCAGAACACAGTCCCTATTGCAAGCACTGTCGGGCGATCATAGTGAAGAGCAAGGATGCCTGCCAAGGGAGATGCTATTGACTTCACAAAGTTCATTAGAAATGTGAGGTATCCCAGATCAGTAGGACCAGCACTGAAGGCTGCACTGACTTCCTTGTAAACAGCTGGAAGGAGATTCTCATCGGCACGCTCCATAATGGAAGCCAGATTGATGAGAATGAGAGATACAGAGAAACCAAGTATCTTCTTAGTTCTGAAAAGAAAAAAAGAAAATACCATGCTTACACATAGATATTGCAAATTAAATTACCGTCTACAGTTCATAAAAAGCTGATACAACGGTCTTACAAAAGGCAATATAGAACGTAAAGGTACATAAATATTTCCGATATCCTCTGCATTTGAACCGAAATACAATGCTGCTTTAACTATACTGGTAAAGCTGACGTCTGGGAGCAATGCACAAACAAATTTGAGTTTTTTTTTTAGAGGAAGTGTTTCTCAATTTTTATTTTGTAGCACTTGCCTCAACTTTTTTAAAAAAGCATTCCAATTATGCCTTATTCATTAAAGTTTATAGCGGACAGCTGATACTTGTTTGGTGCATCTTGAGTCACGTCACGATGAGTGGTTTACAATGTTACCGGCTTACAAACAATTATTAGTGCTATGAAACACAAGTTTGGGCTGTACTTCTCTTTAGGACAGGACAGGGGAGGTTGTCACTTATTAATGCATTTGTAGCAGCACCGCCTTAGTGATAGGACATGTACCTTGCATAATAACACAGCTAGGCCCATCGCCAAATCTAATCATAAACCCATGGTATAGGAAATATACACTATGCCTGCGTTCATAGGAGATTAAACAAGCCCGCAAAATTTCTTAGACTACACCACTCCTCTGATTCAGGGTATGATATGAGGGATTGGAGGTACTTGAAAATCTAGCTAAACTATGTTAGTCGTGCAATCGGCAACAAACACAATGACCATTGCGGATCTAGCATGACAAAAACAAAAGAGCGGATAAAGGTAACAACTTTCTTGAGGGATCAAGAAGCTTTAGTCATGAAATTCTTGGCATTGGCAGTCTTGAACATGAAAGATAGATATAAAAAAGAAAGAAATCAATAGAACCCCCCTCATAGCCTCCCACTCAAAAGAAAGTGGACGTCCACTTAACAACACCAACAACATGCCACCAAAAAGAAAAAAGAAGGGGGAATCTTTCAGACTATCTGAAGTGCGGAGCATATCCTTGAATCCATTTTTCTCCCCCTATCCGAAACTGCGCCAGCAACTGCTAGCAAGCTTTTCCTACTGCCCGCCGAGAAAAGTGAAAACTAGTGGGGAGTAAGTCAACGCCGAGCGCACGAGCAGAGGGACTACGTGGTGATACCAGCCACGTTCGCCCACGCCGGTCAATCCCCGTAATCTCGCTGGTTAAAATCTTTAGTTAAACAGATAGGGAACGTTGACTTGTTCATACTTCACACGCTATCCCTGTTCTTATCTAGGACCATTTTAGCTGCTAAATGGCAGTTGCTATTCAGCCAAAGAATCACACGCGACGTCAAGGATTCGGATGAAAGCAACACACGCGCTGCCACATTTCTTACGTCACGCAAACATGCTCCTTGGCTCGCTGATCCTATCCTGTTCAACCGAAGGGGGGTCAGCAAGCTTTGGAGCGTTGCTCGCAAATGCGACACCAAAATATCACCAGAAATCAGTTTCTTTAGCTATCCGTGCTGAATCTTGCGTCTGGAAGACCACAAGAATCCCTGGAAGTTCGTACTGCTAAACGGGCCAGAAATCTCAGCTAGAATAAAGGGAACATGAAGCTCCCAAAAGATTCCCTTTCTTTGGACCGAATCGAGAATCAGCAAGATCCCAGTACCGCAGCTAATCAGCTACACTGCGCACCGCTACTAAAAATTCAAATAGAGTTCCACGAAACGTATAAATTTCTAACGAGGGCCCAAAAGAAACCCAGGAATCATGGAAACAAGAGCTGCGGAAATGAAAGGGAAAAGAGTTGAGGGGGAGGAGGCGGTGAGTCAATCACCTCATGCTGGAAGAAGGGGTGAGCGGGGAGGTGGGGGAGGAGCGCGCCCTGTGCCTCATGGCCATGGACGGATTCCAAAGAAGCAGCGCCCTTTGGCCTCCCGCTGCGCGCTCTTTGCTTGCTTGCCCTTGGAGGCTTGGACCGTGTGCTGGCTGAGCTGAATCGAGCGGGGCTGCGCGGAGTGGGGTTGTAGAGGGGAGGGGGAGCTGGTTGGCTGGCTCGAGGAGGAAGAAGAGAAGACTGACGCACGCGGCAGAGTTGCACGAGAGGCCTCGGGAGAAGGTGGTGGCCCTCACCCATTTGGATCTTTGTGGACTTTTCTCTGATGTATTTTATACTCAAAATTTAAATATGTAAAACTACGTGTTCAAGTTTCGGAGAAAGCTACACTCGATTAGATTTTTACTACTTCGAGACAGGAACACGCAGCTAGGTGGTTCTCCTTTCGTTTTTTTTTTTTTTTTTGCTTATGACAAGAACAGCAAATTTAAAAACTAAAAATATTGTCATGAGTCATCAATAAAAAAATGAGTCGTATCTTTTTCTTTGAGTAAATGTCAAAATACTTGTAGTTTTTTGTAATGTGTTCAAGAAGTTGCGATGTTACCTCTGGTTTTTCAAACTCTATACCCGTAAAATTTGAAGAGTACAGGCAAGTTTGAACACAAACCTTGAACCCAGAAGTTTGAACACAAACCTATTGCTTGGCCACCTTTATAATGCGTTAGAAATGTGGCAACGCGTGTGCGTGGTCTGGTGGCAGACAGAGTGATGATTACTGCGAATGATTTGGCCCACGGGCCCGGATCCAGAAGACCTGCTGATAGGCCCATGGATGGGTCAGCAAAGTTTAGCCCAAGCTCAGTTGCGTGCATTTAGAGCGTATTCCATCCGTTCCAAAATATTTGGCATTCTAGCTATATAAGTTTAATCTCCGTCGAGATGAGAGTATATTTTTTTCTTTTTCTTTTTTTTTTGCAAGGAGCTGGGAGTATAATGCTACATGCATATGAGCATATCTAATGCATAACAGATCACAAGCTGAACGGAAAAAGAAGGGATGGCAGATCGAGAGAAGGGATGGCAGATCGACATTAAAGGATACTCTCTCTGTTTTTTAATATATGACGTTATTGACTTTTTTCGTTATGTTTGACCGTTCGTCTTATTTAAAATATTTGTGTAAATATTTAAGTGTACAAGTTAACCTTAAATTGTTTTTGATGACGAATCCAATGATATTCATTTCACATTCCAAAAGTAATTATTTAAACTTATATTATCGGTTAAGTTTAACAAAAAAAAGTCAACGGCGTCATATAATTAAAAACGGAGGGAGTAGCTTAGAAAGAGAATCAGTGAAAGACAACTGGACGCAAAGCATGACCTCCAGGAACAGGCGAGCTCTTCAAGTGTTATGCACAGCAATTTTAAGTACACGGCCAAAGTAAATGGCACAAAGTATCACAAAAAAATTTACACGTATAAAAATGCAGCAACGGGCATCAACTGACACATTGATCGATTACTGTTTATTTCGTCCAATAGAGTACATAATAACTTAAGAATGAGGCTCCTGCCACAGCACCTGCAGTAATGTACAATTCGCTACTATCTCTCAACAGATTTTAGCGGCTGCCATGGCGCTAATTCACTACACAGTTGACGATCTCAGTGAGAAGGGGGAAATCAGTAAGAGAAGGATCGAAAAAAATTGGAATCAGAATGTTGGGTGGGGGTATATATATAGATACACGGGTAGAAAAATGCCTCAGTTTTGGATCTTCTCCACCTTTGCTCTGATCTTCTGCTCGACGATCGCCTTCTCTGTGTCAAGGCTGAACATTCTGTTGAGGGCGTGCATGTTCTCCAGCGTCTCATCAAGGGTGCGGCTGTCGCTGCCGTCGCATCTCAAGTGCTGCAGTGGGCCATGGAGAAGCTTGTTCACGATGCCGGTGCTCAGCTCCTCGATGGCTCTTCTCATTTTCTTGTTCAGATTATCTTCACCGATCTTCTGCAGGCATTTCTCAAGCTCCGAAGCCCTGATCCTGTCAGCGTATGACCTCAACTTCTTGATGGTTGGAACGGTCTCCAGCGAGTCCCTCCATGCCTCAAACCGTTTTAACTCCTGGGTGATGATTGTTTGTGCCTCCATCGCCTTCCTGAGCCGGTCTTCCTTGTTTGCTTCCACAACCTCTTTCAAGTCATCAACATTGTATACCCGTGCGTGGTCAACTTCAGACACACATGCACTGACATTCCTTGGGACAGATATGTCGACAAAAAGACGAACCCCACCCATGGCATCAGAAATAGAGGGAAGTGCATGTGCATGCTCTTTCGTGAACAATGGGGTTTCAGATGCGGTGCTTGTGAACACGACATCAGCTTCAGCAGCAGCTTCATACATCTCTGACAGAGGCCTGTACACAATCTCGATATCTTTCATCTCCTCACGAATGGCATCCACCCTTTCCACTGAGCGGTTCACCACGACAACCTTTTTGCATCCTTTAGCAATCAAATGCTTGATCACTAATTTGCCCATTTTGCCAGCACCAATCAACAGCATGCTAGCTGACAGTCCTTCAGACTTTGGAAGTTTCATCAGGGCCAATTCAACTGCAGCTGAACTGACAGAAACTGCGCCAGATGATATGTTAGTCTCACAGCGGACACGCTTTCCAGCTGTGATTGCATCCTTGAACATCCTATCAATGTTCTTTCCCAAGCCTCCACTGTTTTGGCCACTTCTCACAACTTGTTCAACTTGAGCAAGAATTTGTCCTTCACCGAGAACCAGAGAGTCAAGCCCAGCTGATACCTCAAACAGGTGGCGAGTAGCATCACTGTCACGCAGCATGAACAGGTGCTCCCTAAGCTCAGAAGCAGGTATACCACTTTTCTGCAAACACAAAAAATACACTCATTAGGGAATCTTTGCTATAATGTTTCACTGAGAAACCGAGGAAGGAAAAGCTGGGCTAAAAGACTAATTAGGGCGGAACAAGGAGAGTTGATGAAGCAGCTCTCACCTTTGACATCCAGTCTACTACTTCTCTGATACCACGGTTCCATGATAAAGCCACCACATAAATTTCCATTCTATTACAGGTACTAAGTACGGCAGCCTCTTCAATATGATTCAGACTGGTGAGTTCTGAAATAGCACGGGGCCATAGCTCCTCAGCAACAGCAAGTTTTTCACGCATCTCCACTGGTGCTGTGTGTACACTGAGGCCAATCACAGCTATGCTACTTCTTTCCTTCATGTAACCTGGTAATGAAAACAAAACATTGTCAAACACTGCAAAGAGAAACTTTCCTGTTGTTCAAAAAAAGAAATAAATTCAACTGAACGTTAACACAAAGTTTTATCAACACTAAATGAATGGCATATACACTACAAGACTGTAATCATCACAAATGTCAGAATGTGATTTGTCAATATTTGTTACTAAAAGCATGCCATAACGTCTGTCCATTCTTATATAATCCTGAGTACGTGAATATAATGGCATCTTTGTTGCGTTAGGTATCTCCTTTGTGCGGGATACGACAAATCCTTACACTACCATTTGGCTACTTCAAACATCATGTTCTTGTGGCGGATAAAGATAAAGACAACCTTTAATTTGTTTGAAAAAACAAACCAAAGTATCTGAACAGAACTTCAACCAATCTGTGAAGCTCAGGGCTCTACAATCAGTTACCGCTATAACTAACTCGAAGTGGTAAGTTGCAATTTGTTAACACTTCAAAAAAGAACTAATCGATGTTTGGACGGGATGGCGAATGGTTTCTCATCCCCCGGACCAATTCCAAATGACACAAGCTAGCCAATTTCTTATCTGACGCCTCAGAACCTGGTCTCTAACTCAAAATTAAGCTTAGGAAGTCGGTTAGGCCGTGAAGATTTCTCATCATCAGCAGTAACCTGCAAGCAATGTCTAAGCCCATCATGGCAAAAAGCAATAGAACAATGCTATATTCCCACATATTCCTTGTTCTTCCCCCAAATTAACACCCACACCTTTTGACCTGTACCAAACTAGTACAACTGATCCCAACTGCTACTGTAACCACGAAGCAACGCAAGGATCCCACGATTCGCGCACCAGCAAAAGCAATCCACCCCACCAAAGTACCAGATAACCCAGCTGTTGCAGGAACCCCAGCGGCGGCGGCGAATGCGAGGCGAGGGCAAGGGACTCACGGTCGGCCGAGATCTTGAACTGCTCGAGCGCGGCGATGCTGGCCGCCTTGGCCGCCACCTGCGCCTGGGCCTCCACGCCGGCGTCGCAACGCACGACGCCGGATGACCGCCGCCTCCCGCCGGCTGCAGGCACCCTCGCGCCGCCCGGCGCCGCCGCCGGCCCCCGCGGCTTGGCGGCCCCCAATGCCGCGGCGGCTGTAGCCGATGTGGTGCTCGCCATCATCTAGATCAGGAGATGAAAGCAGCCTCCTTTCCCGCGAAAACAAAACCAAAAATGCGGCAAGAATCGCAGGCAGAGAGGGAGAGAGATGAAAAACTCTTGTGCGCTTCTCTCTCTCTACCCCTCTCCCGCTCTGGCTCTCACCTCGCGTCTGTCGGAGACGACGAGTTTTTTTTTTTTCTTTTTTCTGACACCGAGACGACGAGTTGGAGGGGAGGAGGAGAGGAGAGGAAGAAAGGCCGCAGCATGCGGCCAAAGGTTGAGGATGAGAGGGTGGAGGGAGTGTGCTGGCCTCTCGCCTCTGATTGGCTGCGGCCGCAACGTTCTATCCGCAACCTTTATCTCTCCTTCTCTTTTCGCCTGATCTCCGACCCCAGCTGCGAATCCGCGTCCATCCATCCACCCCATCGCTCACATGCAGACGAGGTGGGTACACGAAGCTCCCATGGCCGCCGCACGCGCTGACGGCGACTCGTGTCGACGTGGTGGCCACACTCCCCTGCTCCGCCGGGGCCTACCTGCCTGTGAGGCTGGCGGTATTCGTTCGGGTTCGGCGCCTCGATCAGTTGGAACTTGGAACGCGCGCGATTCGCATCCGTTTCTAGAACATCAGTGCGTCACAAGGAAGGGGAGGCGATCGATCCTCTGAAACCAAAGATTTCACGAACAACACTTGAGTGTTTTGAACGCTCGCAGCACTCGAATTTTGTGGCCGTTGATGTCTGCCCTGCGCTCAAAGCGGATCGTTCGATTCCCGTCGCCTCTGATTATTGGGCCCCACCTGTCATATGAAATTTTCAGCTACCAATTTTTCTCACCGCGCGTCTGTTCATTTCATTTCCCCCCTCTTTCTTCTTCCTCTCGACGGAGGAGGCGAAGCTCTGGCGATTCCTAGGGTTCGTAGGTTCTGGTACGTTTCCTTCGATTTGGTCCGTGGATTCGATTCTACTAGTCACGGTGATCTAGTATGTGGTCTTGTTTCATGTATCTGTGGTGCTCTTGCGTCGTATTTTGGCTTGGTTTGCTCCCTATTTGCTCCTGTAGCTGTCTGATTCTGTCCTCCTCGATTAGTTCCATGGATTCGTATTTGCAACTCATACTTATCCAGTTTGTGGTTACGGTTTTCGTATTTGCGTTGCTATTGCGTCGTATTTCGCTAGATTTGGTTCCTGCTATAGATGTCTGTTCGTCTTCGATTGGTTCGTTTCTGTAGGTTTTGGCACCTTACTCGTCGGAGCCGATTTGCGGCGAACATCCGGTTAGCCTAGGGAAATGTCTCTCTTCCTCCTACCTTACTCGTCTTCGATAGTGTGTTTATGTTTCCTGCCCGTGACGCCATTGATTCAATTCTTCTCGTTTTGTTTCTGTAATTTGGCCATTGGAGCATGAATAAGCTACCTGATTTGATGTGCATGATAGGCTCCAGTCAGTAAGAACATCGTGACTGTTTGTTTATGTGTAATGTATCAAACAGAGATTACTGTGCTTGTATTAAATTATTGTTTAGTGTGTCGATTCATGCTTGCTATCCTGCAAATGCAATTACCTTCTTAATGGTTGATGTGTCTCTTGATCCTAGTCGTCAGTTGAAGATTAACGTACTCCAAAGTACCCAATCTGATATTGTTGCTGATTTGTTCGAAGATGATATTGCTATGCCTCAACTGATGACCAGACTTGAATGACTGTATTTACAGTATTAGTTTCTTAAATTTACATATTTGAATGACTGTATATTTAAGGTTACCTATATGTAAATTTAATCCTGTCAATATGTATTTGCTGTTTTTTTGAGGATTTACACTAGTTCCCCAAACTAGTTTGTCTTTTTGCTTACATAATTAAACTTTTGCATTTCTGTTATCTAAATTTTTGTGCATATGCATTTTTTTTTGAGGATTTACACTAGCTCCCCAAATTAGTTTGTCTTTTTGCTTACATAATAAAACTTTTGCATTTCTGTTATCTAAACTATTTTGTTCTTCCTTATGCTTCCCATGTGTTTTTTCTGTAGCTATTTGCATGTTATGAAAACTTCTGCAATGTAGTGGGTAATTTTTTGTATGCCAGGAGCTTCGGCAGGCATACAAATAAAATTTTCTGCTCAAGTATTTTTTCGTTTCCTTGTATTGTCATGACCTTGTTTTTTAAATCCTTTTCAGGTATATGATGTGTTTCTGGAGTTTTCAGTGTTGATTTGTGTTCTGTTCAATTCCTTTTAAAGGTATGCTGTTTCCTTTGTTCTTTAATTATAAAATGTTTGTGCAATTATAAATCTATTTTTCTTCCTCAATTCAATGTTTAGATGCGTCGGAAAAGGCCGTCTCCGGTGGTGGAGATTAGTAGTAGTGATGGTAGTGATGATTCTGACTTTGAGAGACCTGAGAAGTATCGCATTCACCATAGGAAGAAATTTGGCCGTCATCATTTTTCTGGTCATTCAAGTGAAAGTGATGTAAGTTTTGTTGGTGTTTCATAATTTTCATTTCTGTTATATGTTTTGGTTTGTTTAATTATATATTTCTATCTATGCAGGATGGGGAATCTAGTGATGATGATTGTTTCGACCCGCTTCTTTATGAGCAGTACCTGAAAGAGGTTCCTTTAATTTGTTATTTAAACTTGTTTTCATATTTTTATCATTTGGTCTATCATATATATTTTTTTAGGATTAGTTCTTTTACTCTAATTAATAACTTTATTTATTTATGCTTGTTTATCTATTTGCAGCGCAAAAAGTTGAAGAAGATGAAGCATCAATTGTCAAGGTCTTTGCGTCATACGGTACAATCATAATTATCTCTTTTCTTATCTGTTTTTGGTTCTTCCATAACTTATATCCTTTATTATGTTGGCCTGATCTAAGCTTATTACATTATAACTGCATTGTATTTTACAGTTATAGTGTTATGAATATACAGTTTAATGTAACTGTACTTTGTTTGATTGATACATGTATATGTAAGTGTTGTATTATGTAAGTGATTAATTTTATTTGAGGTTTCGTACTTAGATGACCACTGATTATAAAATTCATTCCTGTAATTTGTTTTAGTGATATTATGCTATTTTGATTGGTTTCTTTATTTTGTAATATATTCAGTTTTGTTGTTCTGTTTGGAATAATCTGTTTTGAAAAGTTTGCATGTATATGAATATCCTTTGAAAAGTTTGCATGAATATAACTTTCTATATATTACTGATAGTTTCATTATTTCAAATTTTTAATTTTGTATCATTTTTTAGGCTAAGAGGCCAAAAGATCCTAACCCAAGTAGAGCTGCTTTCACTCGATTTTCTGTCACTGCTCTATCAACCTTGATTGACAATATGCTTCCTCGTTACAAGAAAGTTATACGTGATTTTGGATTCGGTTCTCTGTTGGAGTTTGACAAGTGCTATGTTCCAAAGAATTTTGCTAAGTGGTTGGCCACAATTGTTGACTCTAAATCTGGTGATATTATTATTGATGGGAAGGTTATTCCCCTCACAAAGGAAGCTTTACATTTTGTACTTGATCTTCCAAATGGTGGAAAGCCATTTCCTTCTGATTCATCTGTTGGCAAGGCTATAGTTCTTTCCAAATTTGAGAAGAATGCAATTCCTCCAGCTTCATTTTTTCAAGAGAAGCTCCTCACTGATCATTCCATGGTTGATGAAGATGTTTTGATTTGCTTCATTTTGGTTGCAATGAAAAGTTTTCTGTGCTGCAACTCATCCCTTGTCCCTAGCTATCGGTACTTTGGCATTTTTGAGAATGTTTTGAAGGCTAAGGAGTTTGACTGGTGTGGATATATCTTGGATTGGTTATTGGATTGTCTGAGGACATACAAGAAAGAGTGTTTGCAATCTGGAACAGATCATCACACTTTAGGTGGATGTTTGTACTTCCTAGCTGTAAGTTTGCTTTCCTCTATTTGTAAATTGTATATTTATTCTATTTTCAGTCATACATTGTCATCTATAATATCATTATATATTGTTACTGTATGTCAGGTTGTGTACCTGGACCATGTTGACTTCGGCACTCGCCAACCTTCTGATTCAATTCCACGTATATCTGTTTGGAAAGGGAATATGATTAAGAAATTTTCTGAACAAGATATGACCAGTTCTGGCTCTTATGGCTTTAGACCTCTCTTACATCATTCTGAAACTTGCTATGCTAAGGTTAGTATATATTTTTTCCTTGTAAGTCTTTGGCTGATCTGGTTTTGGAATGACTGTATATTTAGCTGAAACCTCAGGTCGCTGGGCTGCTTTGTACCTATCTTATGGGCCAAATGGGCTTCAAATGTTGCATATGGGCTCGTACACTTTGTTCCTGTTGTATTTACAGTATTAGTTTCTTAAATTTACATATTTGAATGACTGTATATTTAAGGTTACCTATATGTAAATTTAATCCTGTCAATATGTATTTGCTGTTTTTTTTGAGGATTTACACTAGTTCCCCAAACTAGTTTGTCTTTTTGCTTACATAATTAAATTTTTTCATTTCTGTTATCTAAATTTGTAAGTATTTGTCAACTAATTTATATATGTTTTCATTTATAGCAATGCTTTTTATTTTTATTTGCAGAGATCTAGTTCATTTGATAGACCTTCATCATCTCTAGTTGATTGTGCTGAGTATTTGGAGAAATTAGATGTTGCTTCTGGATGCAAGCTTCCACAAAGCCTTAAAGTGTCTATCTGTCAATTAATTGACAAGCATTCAATTAACAACTCAATATCTGTGAATATGAATTTAGCATCTATCTCATCTCTTCCTGGTGATATGAAACTTATCTTCACCAAGTTGTTGGACCATTGTTGTAAAGTAGATCAAAGGACTCAGGACTTGGTTCTGATTTTGTTGAAATTAGTCAGTGATGCTGTATGTGATGATGATGAATTATCTGATCATGGTCATGTTGAAGTAGAGGAGTCAGATAGTGACAAATGCAATATTGCTTCGGGTTCTGGACATTCTGATAGAGGTACGATTGTTCGAGTATAGAAGATTAAAATGTACTTACTTTTTTTGGCACATAATTTGTTTGTTATTTTTTTCAGATCGCAATGAATCTGCTGATGCACGTGTTGAAGTAGAGGAGTCAGATCGCAATGCATTGCAGTGTTCTTCCAGTAAAACGAGCTTTCCTTATGATCCTAAGGTTGACATTTGCCTTCACTTTGAATTTAAATTTTTGGTTCTAAGTTATGTCTCTAAATTATTTTTTGTTTCAACAGCAATCATCTAGCCAAATGCCTAATGTAAATGTGCAGCGAGAATTACCTCGCCCTAAATTGAAGTCTGTTGTAGATAATCAGTATGCCCTCCAAGTATGTATTCTCACTTTACTTCAAGTCATTCCATTTTTTTCCTGTTTTGCTTACTATCTTGGATTTATGTATTTTGTAGGATGTATCTGATAATGTTCAAAAGATTATGCATAAGTTAACCAAGAATGGTTAGTGTTATTGTTTGGGTTTTGTTTTTTTAGCTATGTTTAACTTTTCAATTTCAATTGACACTTTGTGTTTCTGCACCTAGCAGTGGTTCCTGACAAAACTGCTACTCCACATAAGTATGTTGTGCCTCCCAATGGTTACCCTAAATCTTGTAAGTCCTGTTGACATGTTCATGTTAGTTTTTGTTTATATACATACGCCAAGTACCTTAGTTTTTTCATTTATTATTGTTTGCAGTTGTTGAAAATGCTATTGCTATGAGGAAGCAGTCTTTGAGTGTTGGAGGCAATGCATTTAGTGCATCTGGTGCTATCCCTGCAAAGAAGCCTTTAGTTGACATTACAAATACTGCTGGACCTTCATCCCATAAAGAAAATGTGCAGTGTTCATCGTATGCACCTGGTTCGTCTGACAAGAATGCTATCCCTGTTGATAATTTGCATGAATGCCCTCCTGCTTCATCATCTAAGCATCGAGTTTTGCGTCAGTTTTGCTCTCAAATGGTATTTTATCTCTCTCTGTTTTCTTCTAAATTTAATTTTGTTTTTTTATAGTTTCTTCTGTTTATTGGGTTTGTTTATGTTTCAGGTCACTCCTGAATCAGATGATCAGACACCTCCTTTGACTCAGCGTGTATGTATTTTTTTAAAGATAAATTGTGATTCTATTTTCCTTTTTCATTTTTGTAATGTTTTCAATTTTTTTTTTTACAGACTCCCTTTGCTATGCATTCTATTGACTGTTCTGAAGGAAATCCTCGTGATGGTTCACCTTTGTTATCAAATTTTATGAGAGCATTTTCATCTAGAATCAATGGTGCTAAGAAGCAATCCTCTCTGCATTTGGAACATAAGGTTACCCTTTTTTAAAATTTTTGTCCATTACTATGTTTTCACAACACCTGTGTTAATTCATATGCATATGTTATTTTCACATGTATGCATGTAATTGTTTGTTTCTAATTTCAGGTTTCTCCAGAAGTTGTTATCACTGGAGAGCGGACTTTGTCTGATTCGGTCCGTGCAATGTCTAAGAAATCTGATGCTGATTATGACGCAAAGTTTAATCAGCAATCTTCACTCAAGACCCCTCTTCAGCCTTTTGCTGCTCAAGTGTCATCTCAACCTCCTGGTAAAGAAC
Source organism: Eragrostis nindensis (assembly GCA_012490785.1). Lineage (NCBI taxonomy): Eukaryota > Viridiplantae > Streptophyta > Magnoliopsida > Poales > Poaceae > Eragrostis > Eragrostis nindensis. Next base: position 252,096 of record JAAXCT010000590.1, read on the forward strand.
CAGCATCTTCTGAATTTAGATGCAGAGATTCATCTATGGGTGGAAAGGTTCCTCATTATGGTCCTAGGCGTGTTGTTTTTCCAAATTCCATGTTTCGTGAGGATTATGTTGGAGTCAAAAAGAAGTACAATGTATGCTCTTCAGAGATTCAAAATTATAATGCTATATGCTCTCTTGCTTCTTCATGTCATCAAAAGTAAGTGTTTCTAAATTTAGAAATATAATGCTATGTTTGTACTGTTCTGTTTCTAAAATATAATCTATTATCAGTTCTGAATGTTAATAACTTCTGTGTAGAGAGTTTGCTGTTGATCTTTCTGGAGTTCGTTGTACTTATTGGTCTTTTGGCGAGTCATTGAAGCCTGGTGGTGTTGTCATGCCATATGTAGTGTCAGCTTTCTGTTACCATCTTTTTTCAAAATCTGGAGGACACCCTGATATGTCTAAGAAGTACTACTACTTTCCCAGCATTGGTGTAAGTATCGATGAAATAAGTTATTTTATTTCATTTTGTTTTATGTATATTGACTTTATGTATTTGTCTATTATGTTTTTCAGGAGAATTTACTTTGTGATCCAGAAGTTGCTAAAAAGGATGTTTTAGTTAAAGCATTCAAATTATCTAAGAAGGCTAGGCCTCTTCAACGTTCTGACATTGTAAGATACTTTGTCTACTGTTGATACTCTATATAATTTTTTTTGCCTTTCTTTATGTTGTAATTTCCTTTTTGTAGCTATTCTTCCCAGTTTTCTTCGAGAATCACTGGTTTGTCTTTGCTGTTGATATCATTGACAAGAAATGGGTTTTCATTGATTCCTTGTACAAGAAAGATGATCCATACCAGCAGTATGTTAGGTCTAAATTGGTTAGTCCCCTGTCTATTTATGATATTATTTTCATTTCTTCAATTTGTCCTTCTGAGCCTCATATTATGTTTAATTATGAATTCTTTTATTATTTCTTTCTCTGTTCAAGATTCCAAATTTCCAGCACCACTGGTACGAGTATGTTGGTGTTGACATGCCATTTGATGAGTACACGGAGCTGTATCCTGATGTCCCTTATCTTGATCCTGACCATTTGTAAGTTTCTATGACGTTTCTATGTGTTCATTTCTAGGTAGAGTACAATTTGGCAAATTTGTTACAGTTAAGTGTTGTGTCGTATACAGTTTAAATTGATTGCAGTTACACTATATTGTTACTGTAATATTAGTTCATGTGTCATGTAAATATTTGTATAAGGGGTTGTAACAGGACTGAACCTATGATTTTTTTCTTGTATTTTGCTTGCCCAGTGAATGTTCTTATATTCCTAATCATTAAATATATGTTATTTTGTGTAGCTTTGATGCTGGTATCTATGCTATGCTTTTTTTGGAGCTTTGGCATTCTCCAAGAACCGTTTTGTCTCAATTGTTTGATAGTTCTGATATTCCCAACATAAGGATCAAGATTGCAAATACGCTTTTGTTTCTGCACCACAATGTTGGGAATAAGACACTTGTCACTGAATACAAACATGAGGTTAGTGCACCTTTTTGTTATTTCATATATATGTATTTTAATTTGTTAGAGTGATTCAGTTTTACATGAATTTTTACTTTAGTATCTTCTGCTGAATTTTTTTTGTCCAGGAAGATAGCTAGATGTCGAAGCTGACCATGAAGATTCTGAATATGGAAGAGTAGTTCTAAAGTTTCTCTGCAGTAGAACATACTTTACAAAGCGTCATGTATAAATAGGGTCCATATCCTGCAACTCAGTGTAATAGAATAGTTTGGCCATACAGTTCTGTTACATTTGAGTACAGCAAATAGTATGTAATATTGAATCTATTATTAGTCTAAGCTTGGTGCTCTATTTGCTGTCAGCTTCATGTTCTCTTTTTTTTTTTTTCATCTTCTGTCTTGTCCTTGCATCAGTTTCTTTGTCCTTCCCTTGTATTTGCTGCATCTTTTTTCATCTTCTTCTTTGACTTTCCCTGTGGACCTGTTCCAGTTTAAGATATTTATGTTAGTAATTGTTACTTGCATAACTATTTTTTACATAGTGGTTTTCCATGGTTGATGATGACTTACTTGAAGATTCTGATTTCTTTTTCTTCTTTTGCTTGCGCTTTTCTTGTTGCTTTAGCTCCTCCTTTATCTGTTCTACCTTATCCTTCATCCTTGATGGAAGTTTTGGTCTCCCCTTCTGTTGTATTTTGTTTGGATTTTGCAGATCTAAGTATTCATCTTCACTGATGGATTCAACACTGGATGGTGGTTGGTTCTTAGATGTCACATTCGCGGTGCTTGAGGTCGGTGTTACATCAGCAGCTGCAAGCATTTTGTCCAAGTTTATGTCAATTCTTTCAAATTCTGATATCAAGTAATGGAAGGTATCATCTTTTGTAGATGCTTTTGATGTCAGCTCAGAGCATTTCCTTGACAGTGCATTGAACCTCAGTATGTCATTGGTCTTGTCATTATCTGCATCCCTCTGCACATTTAACTTCCTATCCTTCTTTCTCCATCTGTTTATAATGTACTTTTCTGGTATACTGCTGATGTCCTTTTCAACTATTATTTTCAGTATATGTGAACAAAGGATCCCATCCTTCAAGAACTTGCAACAGATGCAGCTGAACTCTTCATTACCTGCTGTCAGGTTAGTATGAACGAAGTATGATCTCTGTCTATGCTCTTTACGTATGTTGTTTTTTTTCTGAAAAACTTCGAACACCTGTCCTTCTTGTATTTCTTTGAAGCTGAGATTTGCTGTTAGTTGAAGCTCAAACTGAAACTTTTTGAAGATGTTCCTGTTATATAATTCTTGTGCCTGTTGTTCAATGCTGTAGTAGAATATAAGTTCCTTTGGCCTCTTTTCTTTACTTGCTCGGTCCTCTAAGTCTTCATCCATTTCAATTGTATCTACAATTCTCTGATATTCTCTAATGAAATTCATGACGTTGTATGTAGGTCCAACGTTATCTTTGAATCTTGCATTTGTCCCCTCACTTCTTGCTGTGCTGGTCAGGAACGGGAAGAATTCTTCTTTGAAATACACTGGTATGAATCTCTCCTTCATTTTCCACATCTTGTTGAAGTATTTGTTGTTTTCAAGGCTATGCTCCTTTACCATTTCTTGCCAAAGAAACTCAAACTCTGCTCTTGTTAGGGAGTTATTGACTACATCTTCAAACTCCTCATATAACCCCTCTTTAGTAGCAAAGCACTTTATATTCTTGTTGTAACACTTGGTCTTGATATGAAACATGCAGTTACGATGCTTTGTGTTTGGGAATACTTGCTCTATGGCTGATTTCATTGCCATATCCTGATCTGCGATGATCGTTTTAGGATGTTTTCCACCCATGGCCTCAAGGAAGCATTTGAACACCCATTTGAAGGTTTCAGTGGTCTCATCTGCTAAGAATGCGCAAGCAAACATGCAGGTATGTCCATGTCCTGTAATCCCGACAAATGGAGCAAACCTAAGGTTATATCTGTTTGTACAGAATGTTGTGTCGAAACTTATGCAATCCCCATATTCTGCATAATACTTGACTGAAGATGCATCTGCCCAGAACAAGTTTCTGACCTTCTTCTCATCATCAACATCGAATGTGTAGAAGAAGCTTGGATCTTCTGCTTTTCTTTTTCTGAAAAACTCCAAAACTTGCATCATATCATTTCCAGTGACTTCTCTGTTAATCTTGGTTTTGTAGTTGCTAATATCCTTCTTTTTGATAGGCAAGGCAGTAGATCCTCCTCTCATGTAAGACAGGATAGCTAGCATTTTTCTTGGTTCAATGTTGCAGCTGTTGAGTGTCCGTATTAGCTTTTTCTCCATTTCAGTCATGTACTTGTGACCTCCAAAAGCTTGTCTCTTTGAAGTTGGATTTAGCTCATGATTATGATCCAAGTCAAGCCTTGTTATTGTCCAGACCCCTTGTGTTTTTTCTGTTACGACCATAACACATGGGCAGTTTGTTCTCACAAGTACATTTGTTCTTCTTTTTGGCCCTTTTTGCTTACTAGCTGATCCCTCTGGTTCCTGATTCTCAGTTGCCTGGGTTTGCTGAGTTCCTTTACCGTGCTTGGTGCACTTGATTTCGACTTTGTATATTTCATTGTTACGCTTCTTGCTTGTAGTTCTGGCAGCACGCTCAATGGTAGCTTCAAAACCTGCAAGCATTGCATAGAAATTGAATTTATGATATGCTTCATCTCTGCTTCCAAATTCCTGACCAATTTGTGGGACATATCTGCTTTCAATGGGTGCATTGTTTCCTTCACTCGCTGCAACTCGTTCACTCTCAAGAAAGTCCTCAATCTGCTCTTCTGTTAATTCTTTGTCACTATCATCATCACTTTTAGGACTTTGCTCATGCATATTCATATCTTCATTGCTTGTGTTTGTGCTAGTAGAAGGTCCTGTCTCTCTGAATGATTTTTCATGTTCAGTACTTTTTGATGCTTGTGCCTGTAAAAACACGAAATTATCAAATGTCTTTTCTTAGTTTTCTAACTGTACATTTATTTGTATCGTTAAATTAGCATAGTGTATATTGCAATTTAATTACCTGTTCAGCATCATAGATTCTGAATATGTCAATGTCCCAATTATTTGGTACAGTGTCCAGTGATGTCTCTTGAATTTGCCCCATCAAAGAATTGTTGTTATGAGCACTATTGTTCTGAATTGTGAATGTGCTGTCTTCACTGCTTTGCAGGGTTAGCATGTGCCCCTGTGAATGGATCAAAAGTTATATTACACTATCAGCAACCAAATTGTAAGTATTTCAGTTTTAAATATTCAGATTAGTTCATGTTTGTATGTACCTCAGTTCTTTGAAGCAATCTGTTTTGCTCTGAGATTTCATCAGCATTTGATTGTATGTTTGGTCCTCCATAAAGTATATTTTCCTGCAATATCAAACAAGTCATCCGTATCAGTTCTAAACTATAAATGCATCTGACATGTAATTTTGTATATACTTGATTGTGATATTCTCTTTTTACCTCAAATGGATTATCATTAAGCAATAGCTGAGTGAACGATTGCGTTCCTTGCTGCCATTTGTCATCCATCAGAATATGTTTATGAATGGTGGAATACATATGGTTTTGTGCTGCAATAAATAAAAATTTCAATCAACTTTACCTCTGTTATGTTGCCCGACTTGTTTGCTTCTTGTGAATTTTTGATCTGCTCCATAATCAGCCCAGTGTATCCTCCCTGCAGTTTGTGTTATGTTAATATAGTGTTGTTATCAGCTTTCAAAATTCAGTAAATGCAGTAGTTCTGAACCTGATTCATACTGAACATTGAGTCTATATATTGCTGGAACTCCCATGTAGTCTGTGATGTTTGCCCAAAGCAATTGGTTTCTGTGATTGCTTTGAATCCTTCTGTTTGCTTCCACATATGTGTATCATCATCCTGTGCAATTCATGATTTATTAGAAATAAGGAAATATGGGTTCCAGTTCATGCTTATTATAAATTTTCGTTCCTACAAGTATGTCTTCTGTTCAAATTGTGCATAAGCATGAATCTGTCACTGTTTTTGATCTGGGTGCTACAAATTGGGTTACAGGATCAACTGGTTGCAGCAAATTCGAAATTGAAGGGCACAGCAATGAGAGGAAAGTATTTTGTAGCAGATTGCAGTGGTATGTACCTGTTCCTCCATGCTTTCTGATCTGATTTGAGTCTGCCCTTCCTTGATCTTCAATTCTGCTAGTTAGATCGGTTTGTGCCCTTCATCTTTTTTCCTGGGTGTCGTCTTTGGCTGATTGGATCTAACCGAGCATCCTCCTATGACCTTCTTGTTGCATAAGTTGTTCTTTTCATTTCCCTTTTTGCCCTTGGCAACACGTGCATCAGGTTTAGCTGAAACCTCAGGTCGCTGGGCTGCTTTGTACCTATCTTATGGGCCAAATGGGCTTCAAATGTTGCATATGGGCTCCTACACTTTGTTCCTGTTGTATTTACAGTATTAGTTTCTTAAATTTACATATTTGAATGACTGTATATTTAAGGTTACCTATATGTAAATTTAATCTTGTCAATATGTATTTGCTGTTTTTTTCTTATGAGGATTCCCACTGGTTCAAAAACTTTTTTGAATTTATGTTTCCATAAAACTATTTTTGATTTTTTGTTATATGAATCTCTTTGTATTTGCTTTCCAAATTTGCTTTGAATTGGCTTTTGATTTCTTTTGAGGATTCCCACTGGTTCAAAAAAACTTTTGAATTTCTGTTTCCATAAAACGTTTTTTGCAAATTTGCTGTATGAATCTCTTTGTTTTTGCTTTGGAATTCAGTTTGTTTCTTATTTGCCTTGCAAATTAGTTTGTTTTCTGTATTGTTTTATTTCATTATTTGTAAAAGTTTTTGTTTTCCTGTATCATATCTCAGCATCAAATTTGTAATTGCATAATTTCAAATTTCGAGTGTTGGTTTTGATTCAAATACTTGAATCACATATGGTTTAGAATAGAGTGTTCGTTTCTGAATGACATCTCAGCCACACAAACAAAATTGGACGGTTTCAAAATTCGAGTGTTGGAAAGGCACAAAACACTCGAATTTCATGTTTGTTCTAATTCGAGTGTTTTGTTACATCAAAACACTCAAGTGTTTCAAACGCACAAAACACTCAAGTGCTGGGTAGGCAGCCCCCGAAATGGTTACGGGAAGATATGTGTATTCAGATCTCATCAGGCGTAGTCACCAAAGCATGAGTTGATCTTCTTCGTTTTTTCATTTTGGGTTTCTGATGCATACTCGAAAATCGTTTTCATTTTTCAACCCGTTTGTTGGCGCACACGACGTTGTCGCTGTTCAAGCGTATCTTGAAAAAATGGAAGGGTTCTACAGCGAGATGCTTGTTTGGCCTATCTTGCCACTAGCTTAAATTTCGGTAGATCTTTTTGTCAGAGCGCAAATTCAACGAGAGCCTGGAAAAAATTGGCGACATCAATCCAACTATATCCAAGGCTCCTATTTTGGCAGGCCACCGGCGACGTGTTCTTCCAGCGAACTATATATATATGCGCCGCTCGCTGTGCAGTTTTCTGGCCAAAAATTCGTGACAAATCATTCATCATTAGCGTGCCTGCGCGCCGAGATTTCGAGTAATGGCACTTCACAGAGCTCAAAAGCAAAGCATTTGCGTCGCATTACGCCGGCGTTCTTTCGTCCGGCCGTTTCTATTCACCCCCCATGTTTCGGAACAAGTTCAGAAGCGCTACGCTTGTCTGTCCACGTTTCGTCGCGCTGCAAAGAGAGCAAAAATAGACGGCAACGCGGCATTAGTCCAGCTGTCCAAGACGCGGATATAATTTTGGCATGCCGTTGGCCGACGAGGATCCACTGACATACGTATGGCCTTTTACGGCAAGCTCGTGCAATAGGTGTATCCACCGTCCTCTGAATCCAACGCCGCTCCTGCCTCCAACGGAACCCAAACGCATTCGTGCTGTATTTTGAACCTGTTTGAAACCTTCAGAGATAATTGTTAGATAACTAATTTTAGCTATTTGCTATTAGCTAGCTAACTATTAGCTGCAAGTGTTTGAAACCTCTAACTATTAGTCACCTTATTAGTTAGTATTAGCTGGGTTGAAAGAGCTAATGGGATAGTTGTTAGTTGGGGTAGTAGCTAATAATTAGTTGGCCTATTAGGTAGGGTGTTTGAAACCTCTAGTGCTAATTTTAGCAGCTAAGAACTATCTTTAGAGGTTTCAAACAAGGCCTTCGTGCTTGCTTGGTTGAGCTGACGCAAGATACATTTTTTTTTCTTTTCTTTTCCTTTTTTTTTTTTTTTTTTTTTTTTTGGCGAGAGCGCACATCTGAAAGAAAGTAGCCTTCGTGATGAGACGTCAGTGAGTCATGCGTCGCTGCAGTTTGCTTCAAGGCGAGCATTGCATGTGGGTCGAACAGGAATTCAGTACTTCGTAGTAAAATGGCTTTTGCCTTTTGCTGGAAGGTTACGGCTTGAAGAGAACATTTTCTTACGAAGACCTTGGAGAATCGAGCTTGCGCTGCTCCTGCTGCTATGCTGCTATAAAGTAATTTCAGGACATTTGAAACGAAATAAGAAATTGCCAACGGAAGCAGCACCTCACAAGGTTAGTCGGTTATGCACAACACACCGCGCATGCTGAAATGTTCAGGAACCAACAATAATAGCAGCGTCGTAGACACCTTCCTTCTTTTTTCGAAAGTTCCAGCATTATTGCCGGCATTGATTTATAAGAAGAAGCAGAGTGTCGCGCGCCACACTTACAACTTAAGACAGATTTAGGAGCATGGGTTAAATCTGTCGTGAATTACAAAAGGTACTACTCACTAAACATTTGAACCACTAGATACCTTCCTTCTCGAACCATTTCTTTTCCGATGGCGGTGGCCGTTGACACCTTCTTGAGCCTTAAGCGGGCCTAGAGTAGATGGTGATCGCTGCTCTTTGACAGGTAGTACTATTATTTTGGTATAAGTGTTGGTCGTTATTCCTCAACAAAAAAAAAAAACTGTTGGTCTTCTTTTACAATATGTTCAGATGTTGTAAATTTCACTACTCTATGTGATGTGCAAACAACACGGTTAGTACTTACGAAATAAAGAAATTTCTCTTGACCTGACAGCAACAAGAAAAGGTGAACGGTGGACGAACAATCTAGCGCCATTCTGGCGACAAAAGATGGAGTAGTTGACTCCAGGAGGAAAGCTTCTTAAGGTTGGCCATGCTCGTCTCCTTCTTCACTTCCCCGGAACTGCACATCAGGATTCTTCAATCCTTCTATCTGGCCTCCGTACCCGTAGTGGAGTGCCTTGCTACTTTCAATATGAAAAGGAAGATGAGATGGCGGGATTGAAATAAACTCTGATCTTTGGTTATGGATCTTGGTGGCATTTCAGTACGAATTGCTTGTCAGCCTTCATCCCCGACCACTGCTTAGGCGACCCAGCCAGCGGACTCGGCAATGTCTTATTTTTATCTCTCCCTTACACTTTGAAAGCCTTGAAGTCTTTGAAAACCAACCCGCCATCCGATTTGTGTAGAAAAAGAGCGGTCCGGTTCAAGAGGTGCAGCGGTCTTCGCCCAGAGGGTCTCATCGAACTCTTGAGCCTTGAGAACAATGTCGCGACATGCTGGCGACGAAAGGAAAGAAATGCAAAAAAGATGGTGGTTTGCCAAAGAGGACTCTTGAGCCTTAAGCAGGCCTAGAATGCAGCGGCCCGTTATCCTTCCACCGTTGGAAGCGGGCGGTAATCGCTGCTCTGTGAAGCCAGCCTAACGCATTGCCCGCCACTCTAGGTGCTGGGACGCCAAGGCCTTCGCCAAAGCTCCCGCAGCCCACTACACAACTTGGAACGGGCGGGCCGCAATGCGCAACCCGAAGCCCAGACTCAAGCGCCACACCAGACATCCACACCACCTTAATGCCCCCACTTGGGTCACAAGCTGACGCTACCCAGCTCGGCGAGACACTGCGCTCAGAGTGGATATTTAAGCTAGTGTTATCCTCACTAAACAGGCGGGTGTGGTACTAAACAACAGCGGAGTGACATCAAATTGCCAATAGGGTAACTGTAATCAACCACGAAAATGGGGAGCTCTGCACCTTGTCATTCATGGGCTAACGTTATAATTCTGAACACGAAGGGCTTTCTGATCGCAAGCAAAATTTTACTTTGCACAGGTTGATTCTTCTGTGCACGAACTAGCACAAGTTTCCACTGAAACAAGGGAGGCCAGGATACATTGTACACGTGGTTGTTTCTGGATTTATCACGAGTGAAATTGCAATGAAATGCAAGCAAGCACCCTGCTCGTGTTTTGTCAAGTCTATTCGGTTAACACTGAATAACATCTACCAAGGAGTCTAGGACTATAGCTAGCCAAATTATAAGGGAAAAGAAGGAAAGAATGAAAAAAGATAACAACTTTCAGGTAGTGAATCAATGACTCAAAACTTCACTTGTATGATCCAAAATCTCTACTGATAACTTGCCGATCCACATTTTTAATTGTTCATGAATATATGTACACCACTTTTTGTCAGGTGCTGGCAACGGAGAGATTGAAAAAGCAAGATGCAAAAGAAGATATATTTTCTGTGCTGCTTTTCGTTTTTTGAGTAATGAACTAGAGCACCGACCCCCCTCCATATTCAACCAATCAATTCTAAAGTAGACTACACAAATACTAGTCATTTACAATTATAAGCATCATTTCTGCAAGCTTTAGCCCTGAAACATTGCCGCAGATAGGAGGAATTTAGTTTTCCAGACTCCATAATCATTAATGAGCAATGCCCTACCCTACATTTCTTATATCTGCAGATGTCTTCGTGTTTCATGGCGCACAATCTTCCTTCCTCTCAGCCTCAACCTTGATCTCAGGCTCATTCTCGGCTACAGGCGTAGCAGCTTCCTCTTGCGCTTCAAGCGAAACGCTACTACAACCCTCCTCTGCAGGCATTCTTCTTATGGTTCCTACCTTCACATACTTGCTATTGAACTTATACTCCCAGTCATTCAAAGAGCTGAGCTCGAACGGTGTAAGGCCAGAAATATCACCAGTCTGATCCTGTGGTTCGAAGTACATCTTGGCCAACGCCCTACTTGCATCTTTACCAGCAAATAATTCATATGCTCCGCCAGGTCCGTAGAACATCCTGCGAAGAGTATACAGAGTCAAGGGAAATTCATGAAATCTGATCGAACACAATGTTTACTGTTGTGCACAATAAATCACAAATGTCACAACGAGACCAGAAAGGAAATAGGTGATTATGGAAAGGGACAGAAATTTCAGTCCATATTATTATAACATGTGTTTTGAAATGCAAATGGTACTTAAGCCAGTTGTTTGAAGAAAGGAATAGGCAGCATATTCATGTGGAGCGTTTCAACAAGCCTCGTGTAAAATGACATGCAGCTTAGACGTATATTTTGTCATAGAAATGCTACTCTCAAAACTACCAGCTGTACATATCATGAAGCCATCTATATATGCAGCAACAATTAATGTAGATGTCGTTGAGACCGAAATAGCTCCCTACTGACAGCAACTGAAATTTGTTCACGCACAAAATCAGATAACAGAGTAATCAAGTGCGCCTCTGGCTTCATGTTTTCTCTTTTTTCTCCGAGCTATGGCAAGATGCTTGGCCTGTTTTTTCTGTTATTTGGGTTTGTAACTTTTATCTTCATATCAGACTTCGGCAGCCATGGTTGCTAATAGGAGGAACCAGAACTATCTGTTTTTTTTCTTCCTTCTTAAACACTGGCGGAGCTTGAGTCAATTGCTAGAGGGGGCAAACTTCACTAATTAAGCCAAAAAAAGAGGGAAATAGTAGCTAATTAACTGTTGATTCAGTGTAAATTTGAGCTAGGCAGCGGGGGCCATGGCCATCTGTGGCCTCAACTAAGCTTCACCCTGAATCTTAATGCAAGGGCAGAGCACCTGCCATATTTTCCATAAAAAATAAGAGTACTAAACAGATGTCCAGTAGTTTATTTAGGAAAACATTCGATTTGTTTGGGACAATCCAGATCCTGGACAGAGTTCGGACAGCTTCCGTTACCGAATAAAATCGTTCATGGATGTACAATCTAAAGCAAGCTTCAGATATATAAAACACAAATTGGAGTTAAGAGCATAACAATATTATTATTGCTGATGCCACCAAATGAAGTACACTCGAGACCCAAATCGAAAGATACCAACTATTAGGAGACTTAGATACCGTATGTTTTAATGAAAGAACTAAACTCAAAATGAACTCTTTATCGTTTGGGTCAGCATTCTTCAACATCACGCTAGGCATCAGAAGCTCTACTCTATGACAATATTTGCAGAACAGTACATTGTTTTCTCTTCATATCCAAAATGTTTAAAGGGGCTAAGAAATCTTACATGTCATTAACTAGTTATTTGATGGCATCTGGCCTGAAACTTCATCTTTCTGTCTGTTTTCAGACTTTTTCAACTTGTAATATTGGCTTAGGACACTAAAATTTCTAAGAATTCAAGAACACAGACAGCTTCATCAATTCCGTAAAACATTTTTTACAGGGTTCCACTTGTACAATGAATTAGTTAGTGTTGTCATCAGTCTCATTCACAGCCAAAGTCTGAATGATTTTTACAGTAACTAAATGGGTAGAGCAAAGCTAAACAGCAGGAGCAGCACTGCGTCGAGATGAAAGTTTAAGGGCAAGGGTTAAACTGGGAGGACCTGCTTTGGGAGACGTCATAGATCTGTCCATTGATGGCCTCCCATGAGCAGAGGCTTCTCGGGAGTGGTCGGACCCGTCGTACTGCGCGCATCCGAGGCGGCGGCGGCGGGGGCTGCGCGAGGAGATCGGAGGCCACCTTGTACATCGCCACCACCGCCGCCTCGGATGCGCGCTCCTCGCCGCCCCCCCACACACGAGGTTTCAGCGCGAGAGCTTACGCTTGGCCGGGACCTGGAGACCGCCCTGCCCGGCGCAATACCTCACGTCCGACGTCGGGAACGCATGCGGTTGTGTCTTGTGTGAGCCGCGCCGGCCAAGGCAGATGAAGCTGCCATTCGTTGCAGCAAAGCAGTCGAACAGAGAAGGGAATGCTCCAAAATGACCCGCTGCTCAAACTCACTCCACAGTCCAACTAAACAGGTAGATGAGCTCCCGTTAATCATATTAATTTTGCGGCATTTCAGCCGCACGATTAGGGCCGGACTAACAAATTTGCGTTTGCGTTTCGATTTGGTTGTGACTTGGGGTGCGCCAAGGCAAGGGCAGTAGTGCAACGCCCGAGCGACGCTTCAAGGTACAGGACGTTTCGTCATACGTACATACGGGTGTCGGTGGATCTTGGCATTCGTCATTCGTCACGAACTAATTACCGGCGAGACGGTGGCGCCAACGCAGTGCAGTATCGTGCTTTGTTCCGTCCGCAGTGCAACGCCGAGACGAACACGATCGCCGGGGTCTAATTCTTCTGCCTCCTCCGTCCGTTCGCTTCGTAACCGTGGTCTTTAGTCTCTTCAATGGCGCAACATCAGATTGAATGAAGGATAGGTGTAATTTGCAGACAAATTGGGTTATTTTTAGAAAAGGGAATATGTATTAATATTCCAGCCTCTGTATTGAATGATACATGTAGCTCTCCATTATTACAACCATGATAGAAGTCACTCGAAAAGAAACAAACGACGTCGCTAAAGAGTTCTCCATAACAGAATCAACCCGGAGCAATTCTATTACTAAAACTCCAGCCATTTCTTGCAAACACCTCCATTACTGTGGTTTCAAGCGCACGACAACCCCACGCTATATGGGGTCGCTCCTCCTCCCTTTGCAGCATTGCCCAGAAACGAATCAAATACGTCCCTCTGAAGATCACCTGCATTGGAGTGACAGCTTGTGCATTGTTAAAACCACATCATTCTTACATAACCAAATTGCCCATAAAAGAGTACAAGTTCCAACTAAAATTTTGTACATGAGCTTCTTATCCACTCCACTAAGCCAATCACCAAAAATATGTTGGATGTCCGTAGGTGGTGAGATATTAAAAGAAACTTGTACAATTCTCCAAATTAATCTAGCACTTTGACAATCAAAGAAAAGGTGTTGAATTGATTCATCTAGATTACATGAGCAACATTTCACACTACCTTTCCATTGTCTTTTCGCTAAATTATCCTTTGTTAGAACTACTCCTTTTAAACAGATACCAATAAAGATCTTTATTTTTAAGGGCAATTTTATCTTCCACATTAAATGTTTACGCGGTACAACATTAGGCATAACAAGCGCTCTATACATAGAACGAACAGTAAATTTGCCATTTTGTTGAAAAGACCACCAAAATGTATCATTCTGATCCGTAAGTTGAATATTTGTAACTGTAGCTACTAGCTGCTGCCATGCTAACAAGTTATTACCCACCAAAGATCGCCTGAAAGCCACATTAAGAGGATTACTTCTCAACACTGTTGCTACCGTCGCACTTTTCTTTCTAACTATATTATACAGATTGGGATAAAGCTCTTTAAACATAGTGTTATTAAACCACGCATCTTCCCAAAATCTAACTTGAGTACCATCGCCTAAGTTGAACTTACCCATTCTCAAAAAGTCACTTTAACCTTCATAAGGCCAGACCAAAAGTGAGAATCACCAGGCATATGTTCAACTTGTGTGATAGTTTTGTTTCTCAGGTATTTATTTCTAAGAAGTTGTTGCCAAATCCCATCTTCATTTATCAACTTAAACAGCCACTTACTAAGCATACATTTGTTCTGTAGGTCTAAATCTAGAATTCCTAGACCTCCTTGATCTTTTGGTGTACAAAGAATTCCCCATCTAGCTAGCCTATACTTCTTTTTATGCCCATCACTTTGCCAAAAGAACCTAGACCTGTAATAGTCTAACTTCTTAAGAATCTCTCTCGGGATCTCAAAGAAAGATAGCATAAAAATAGATAGGTTACTTAGGACTGAATTAATAAGCACCAAACGACCACCTACAGAAAGCATTTTTCCTTTCCATCCACTAAGCTTCTTTTGAAACCTTTCTTCTATTTCTTTCCAATCAGAGTTTCTGAGTTTTCTATGATGCATCGGGATACCAAGATAACGAAAAGGATAAGAACCAATATCACAACCAAAAATTTGTGAGTATTCATTTTCCAAATCTTTAGCTGCACCATAACAAAACATCTCACTCTTATGAAAATTGATCTTAAGGCCAGATAACTGTTCAAATGCGCACAGCAACAGCTTCATATTCTTAGCCTCCTGTAACATCCCAGGCCGAAAATACGGCTCCAGACCAGCTCGCATGTCGAGCGGTCCCACCTCACAGAAATAACTCTTACGCTTTCGTCCTCGCTTCGCGTAAAAGGGTTAACCCGGTTATTACTGCATTTCCGGACTAGGTATTTAAATCGGTCATACTCGTGCTCAACTAGCAGTATGGTACTAAACCCCGTAGCTACAGTAGCTCGCGGCTACAGTAACCTGGCGGCTACAGTATTGGGCTGGGCTGTTACATTCACCCAATAGATTAGCAGTATGGGACTATCTTTACGCTGCTACAGTAGCCCGCGAGCTACAGTACCTCGTGTACAGTACTCCAGCGCTACAGTACTCGCAATTCAGCCCAAACTGCTCCAGCCCATTGGGCTCTATTGGGCTGGGATGTCACAATCTCCCCCCTTAAGGACTCGACGTCCTCGTCGAGCAGCGGACCAATTTAAATACCCGGTCGAAAATGACAGAAATAATCGGGTTAACCCTTTTACGCGAAGCGAGGACGAAAGCGTAAGAATTATTTCTGTGAGGTGGGACCGCTCGACGTGCGAGCTGGTCTGGAGCCGTATTTTCGGCCTGGGACGTTACAATTGGTATCAGAGCCGACTCTCGCGGTTTCACGGGCGCGTACGAGCCAGAAGGCGCGGATACGGTGTGCATGGCGCGTGGGCCCTGTGTGGTCACGGCATGACACGTATGCCGGCACTGGGCGTACGGACGTGGCCAAGAGAGACGATCCTGTACATTTGTCCCCTCGGGGTAAATTGGTCCGCTGCTCGACGAGGACGTCGAGTCCTTTGAGGGGGGGGTGAATGTAACAGCCCAGCCCAATACTGTAGCCGCCAGGTTACTGTAGCCGCGAGCTACTGTAGCTACGGGGTTTAGTACCATACTGCTAGTTGAGCACGAGTATGACCGATTTAAATACCTAGTCCGGAAATGCAGTAATAACCGGGTTAACCCTTTTACGCGAAGCGAGGACGAAAGCGTAAGAGTTATTTCTGTGAGGTGGGACCGCTCGACATGCGAGCTGGTCTGGAGCCGTATTTTCGGCCTGGGATGTTACACCTCCTCAAGATCATTTTCCATGAAAATTATTGTATCGTCTGCATACTGTTAGAAAGGCCATCGTCTACCAAGTGTGGAACAACACCTCTAATTTGTCCATTATCTTTTGCTCTCGCAATAAGAATGGCCAACATATCAACTATTATGTTAAAAAGTATAGGTGAGAGTGGATCGCCTTGTCTAACACCTTTTCTAGTTTGGAAATAATGGCCCACATCATCATTAACCTTAATTCCTACACTACCTTTGGATATCACTTGATCAATCCACGAGCACCACAAAGGAGAGAAGCCCTTCATTCTCAACACTTGTTGTAGAAAGGGCCATTTCACCTTGTCATATGCCTTTTCGAAATCAAGTTTCAAGATTACTCCACTTTTCTTTTTCTTATGCAATTCATGCAATGTTTCATGTAAAACTACTACTCCCTCTAAGATATACCTACCCGGTAAAAAGGCCGTTTGCGAGGGTCTTATTACCTTTTGAGCTACTAAAATAATTCGATTTCTGAGAACCTTAGTAAATATTTTGAAACTAACATTAAGAAGGCAAATAGGTCTATATTGCTGAATTCTAGTTGCTTCTGCCTTTTTAGGTAGAAGAGTAATGACCCCAAAATTGAGACTATGAAGTGGTAAGTTTCCTTTATGGAATTCATTAAAAAGCTCCAAAAGATCAGACTTAATGACCTCCCAAAATTCTTGATAGAATTCAGCGGGGAAACCATCTGGTCCCGGTGCCTTATTATGCTCCATTTGGAAAATCGCTTCTTTAATCTCATTTTCCGTAAAACTACTCACAAGTAACTCATTTTCTATATTCGAGACTTGAGGGATGTCCTCTGTAGCAGTCTCGTCTAAAGTGAAATGGTTACTTTCGGAGGCTCCAAAAAGACCTTTATAATAATTACTAATGTACGTTTTCAGGTTCTCATCTCCGATTACTACCCCTTCGTCCTGTTCTAACTGATATATCCTAGTCTTTCTATGTCTGCCATTAGCCAACAGTTGAAAATACTTAGTATTATCATCACCTTTTAATAACTTAGTTGCTTTGGAACGCTGAAACCAGTACAGTTCTTCCTCTCTAAGCAACTTTGTTAATTCGGTAGAAAGACAATGTGAATTCCAACTCTTGAGGTGACAGCACAAAACATTCCGCTTTTCTATCTAGTACGTCTAACTGTTCATAAATAAACCGCTTCTTATTTCTAGTTTCACCAACTAAATTCTTTGCCCAACCTTTTAAGTATCTACGAAGAGATCTAATTTTGTTCTGCCACCTTTGCATAGGTGAGCTCCCTCTATTTTCTTTCCGCCAAACTCTTGTTACCATATCGTGAAACCCATCTCTGGTAAACCATCCTAATTCAAATCTGAATAAAGAAGTGTTACCTCTGTGAGATGCATTTCCGGTATTTAGTAACAGCGGCGTATGGTCAGAAATATCCCTAGTGAGAGCTTCCACAGTTGACAAAGGAAATTTTTGTTCCCAGTCGGTACTAACTAAGATACGATCTAGTTTCTCGAAAGTAGGAACAACAGCAGAACTAGCCCATGTAAATTTACGACCTGACAATTCTAGCTCTCTTAAATTAAGCGACTCTATACACGCATTGAACAGAAGAGGCCATCTATTATCATATCTATCATTACTCTTCTCTGTCGGTTTTCTAATAATATTAAAATCTCCGCCTACCATTAAAGGGAGAGTTTCCATGCTACAACTATTAACAAATTCAGCGAGGAAGCGATCCTTATGTTCAGGTTGAGCTGCCCCATACACAGCCATTAAAACCCAACGGAAGCCATCGCATTTGTTTTTAAGATGAAATTTAACAAAGAACTCTCCTACAAAATGATTCTCAACATTAAAAACCGCTAAATTAACCCCTAGTAAAACACCTCCTGATCTACCTTTTGGCGGAATCCAGTGCCAGAAAAACTCTCTACCGCCACAGAAGTTGTTTAGACTCTCGTCCGAGAAACTCCTTCTATGTGTTTCGAGTATGGCAATAAAATCTAGATTCTTCTCCACCGAAGTATCGTATAAAAAGTTATGCTTAGCCAAGTCTCGAAGACCTCTGCTATTCCAAAAAACACCTTTCATTTAGAAAACTATTTGTTTCTTGGATGCTTGTCCCCTACGAGACGGCTTAACCTTAACACTCTCTGTCTTAACATGTTTATCTAAAGCCGACATACCACTAGAGTCAACATTGTCATCGTCCATTAGTTCCTCTGTTAAATCACCGCAAAGGTGACTTAGAACCAAATGGTTAATTTCGTTGTCAGACTCATCTACATCTGAGAGACTATCGTTATTAGCTTTGGAACAGGGTAATTTAAATCTATCCTTTTCTACTTCTCTAACAAGCAAGACAGATGACTGAACAGAATTAATCTCATTACCAACTGAGATACCTATGTTCTTTATGTTATCTGTGATATGCTTATTAGAAAAAGAAAGGAAAGAATTCTCATAAGAATTACCTTCAGGTTCCTCTAGATTCCTTATTGCCGTAAGGCGAGAAGCACGATCCAACGAGTGTTCATCCACGGAATGTTGCCTCCTTGCGCTGCGTCTCAGAATTAATGGAGAAGACTTTTCAGGTTGGGAGCGAGGCAGTGGTGAAGCCACCGGCAACATCGCCCCAACCAAGTCCTTTGACTCCGTCCCCAATACGCGCTTCTCCTTGTCCTTTAGCTCTGACAACGCCTTTTCCAGTAAAGGCCCGAGAGCCATGGGAGGGCCCTCCGTCGACGAAGCCATCGTCTGAGCGGGAGCTGCCAGTGGAGCCGAATCCACTTGCAACCCCACCCCAAACTGATTCGCGGCGGCAAACGGAGATGCTGGCAGTCCCGCGCCAAGCACCTCCTGCCCGCGATCCTCTTGAGCAGCTGATGTCACGTCCAGCACTTGTGGTGCTAGCAACACGATACTTGTGTCCTCTTGCTTTTCCCCCTGCACTGAGACATTCTTGACCACTTCATCATCCATCTGATGCCCATCCTGTACACCCAAAACAAGCATGTTTGTGTAACCACCTGCGGCTACAACACACTGCTTCTTTCCTTGGGAGATAAAAGCACCATCTGTACTGATCGGTCTGACAAGATGTTGTGTTTCTAAGTGCATGTACACACCATCCCCGGTCCAGTTCTCATCTAGCAAGTCATCTTCGTCTAGATCCTCTACCATCCCATCCTCTACTGGTGCACTTCCAGTTGAGCCTCCCACCGATTGTGATTCTTTAGACTTGGTGTTGGAAAGTTCACCATTTTTCTTTGGTTTCTTGTGATTCTCCTTCCTATCCTTGTCATTACCCTGATCCCCGTCCTCATCTTCATGATCTGTGTTCATCGGCTGAGGTGGGACATCCACATTTGGCTCCTCCGGCTCAACCTCAAACTTAAGCTCAAAGAATCTGTTGCCAATCACACAGTCCATCTTCTTAGGAACACGTCTAGGATTTAACACCGCTACTTTAAATCTACCAAAGCTGTTTCTTCTCGTTGTTATCATATCAACCCGCTGGGTGGCCCCAAATATGGTACCCACAGCCCAAATTATCTCATATGTCCGCAGAACTTTTGGGAGGTTTGTCACCCGCATCCAAATCATGGGCAGCTCATAACCGAAGTCTTCTTCCTCCGCAAACTCTTCGAATAACAACACCATACCATTTTTAAGATCCGCTGATCCGAAATTGATAGTGCGCTTAAATCACCTTTTGAGGGGAAGGTAACTACCCACGCATTAGAAGCATGCATCTGAACATCCCAATCAAAATTCTCCCGCACAAGTCTCTTTAAGTGTCCGACAAGAGCTTCTTCTGTAAGGTCACCACCCTGAACCTTGATTAAAGCAGTTTTGCCGTCTTTTTTAGACATTGGGATTGGACCATGCGGGATATGATAGAAGCCGAGGTCATCAACAGCATACCCAACAGCAAATGCATGAGGTCGTGGACGCTTTCTATGTGGACACTTGGCCACAACATGTTCTTCGCTCTCACAGATGACACAAAAAAGTTCAGAGTTGCACTCTTTTGTGCCATGCCCAGTAGTGCGGCACTTAAAGCACCACTTTTCTTTCTCCTTCTTTTTTCCATTGTCAGTTTCCTTATTTTCTACAACCTTTGCCTCATTCCCCACAGCATCTTTGGTACCTGAAGAACTCATTCCTAAATCACCAAACTGACCAACAGGCACTTTATTGCCTATACCTGTTTGAGTTGATTTGTTTAGCTCGGCATGACCATGTGCAGGTTGAGATGAAGCAGATGCATCAGCCCCTTTCGGGACAGCTTTCGAGTTTGTCACTGTCGCACCTATACCAGTTGCAGCACCTGGAGCTTGATGATGGGTTTGAGCGCCATCAGCTCTCCCTCCCGGCCTAAAACCAGTACCATGTTGACCTGACTGACCTCTTCCATTGTTACTCCTGCCCCTACCTCTTTCTTTGCTTCGACCACGCTGCCTCTGATAACCACGACCAGCATCATTTGATCCACCATACCCCGGATTAAAACCCCTCCAGCAGCATTACCACCATACTCGAAATTATGATTACCTTCTAGAAAACCTTGATTATGAATAAAATTATTACCATGTGGCCCTTGTGGTGGTCCTTGCGGTGGCCCTTGTGGCATGAAGCCTCCACCTGGTAAACCATGAGGCATCTGCAGATTAGCACCCTGAACCTGTGTTTGGTTGAAACCGGGACCCTGATTGCCAGGTCCAAAATTTCCCCAATTCTGGCCACCACCATTACCCCAGCCGCTATTCTGATTGAAAGGGCCAGGACTCTCACCCTGGAAGCCGTGATGAAAGCCACCTGCGTTGGGACCTTGAAATCTAGCACCATTACCTCCCGGGAAAACACCATGATTTCCATTCGGGAAACCTCCATGATGACCACCGCCACCATGCATACCACCACCATCCATGACAGCAGCACCTCGACGCAACACCGATGCGTAGGAAGGGCGATCATGGAGGGTTATGGTGAGCCCCCGACCTCGACATACGAGGACTCAGCCATTGGACGTCGGGTGGTGGCGCCCAACCGCGAGGCGCCATGGTGTGGCCGTCCATGGAGGGGAGAGGAGTTCGGACGACGATCGGGCAAATCGGAGGGGAGGAAGATCAACTTATGATAGATCAAAACCATCATCAGAGGAACTATAAAGCAAGACGATCCCCCTGTACGTTCATGTTTATTCCATACGGAAACGGTCGGCGCTAATTTGTCAAGGCGAGAGAGACTTGGAGACGGGGTGTTTGCGAACAATCGATTTTGGAACGGCAGGACGGAAACGAAACTTTTGTTTGACGACCCTTTTCAGCAGAGATTTACCGCCATGGCGCTCGTGCTCCTCCAGATTCACCAGGTTTCAAAAAAGGATTCACCAGGACGAAGGGCCGGATCGACTCGTCAACGGCATCATCCGAGCAAAGTTGGCCAAACCAGCGGGACTGGGCTGTGTAATGAGCGGATGCTAGGCAGGCCGTACCGTGCCAGGCCATGGGCTCGTTCATCGGCCCATGACACATCACAGCTCAAGTAAAACTTGTCGTGCCAGCACGCCAGCTGGTACGAAGATGCTCATAGAGGTAGAGTTTGTGTACGTGTGTTCATAGGGGTGAGTGTGCGTGCGTTGTGAGTGTCAGATTGTACTGTGTAATCTCAAAAAAAAAAAAAAGCACGCCAGCTGGTCATGGACACTAACTTCTACTACATCTGTTTTAAAATGTAAGCATTTCTGAGCTTGGTTGAATTCAAATTTCTTTAGCGTTGACTACTAAAAATACAGTTTATAACATTTAATCATGTGCAAATAATATTATTATATTCATCATAAAATAGGTTATCATAATATGCAACTATCTTTGCATCTTTGCCATAATATATATTGTTATAATTTTATTAATTGCAAGTTAAAGTTGAAAATGTTTGACTCTGGCAAACCCAAAAAAGTGCTTATATTTTGTACAGAGGGAGTATTATTTTTAAGTTGTTCAACTTGGCTGGCTCATTAAAACCCTTTGGCATTATTATTTTTTTTCAAACAATGAGCTTTGGCATTATTATTTTTAAAACTGTCAACTGGTTGCATCATTAAAAAAACCACCTGCCTCATAACTTATATTATTTGAGAGTTGTTCAACTTTCGCCGGGGGCGTTGCCGACCTTGGTGAAGGTGCCGCCATGGCTGGGTAGCCGCCCTGACTCAAATAACAAATCTCAAGACGTCCGCAACGCCATGTCGCTTGGATTTCAGATCAACATCGCATCAACAAGGTAAGGAGCAAGCGAGAAAGAGTAGGTGCAATGGCATTGATCTACGGTTTGCGCCGCGGTCTCGTCCTCATCTCCCGGTGGCAAGACGAGGAGGCAAAGAAGGAAGGGAGCGATAGGGCAAGACGAGAAGGAGGCGAGGATGCAACGATGCGACGATCTACGCCTAGGGTTGGCATCGTGGCTGCGCGATGGCAGAGGGGTGGGGAAATGGCTGACTCAAGCGAGGGAGGTGGCTTATATATTGAGGCAGCGTGAGGATGGGATACAGACATCTCATGAGTTCATTTTTTGTACATGGAACGTGCGATAGGCCCTATGCGGGCTTTGACGGGTTGAATGTTATACATGTCTGACCATGCTGCCCACTGGGCTGAGATCTCAGCCCAATCACGACCGTTGCTTCGGGTTAATCCAACCCGGTACGGATTTTGACTGGCCATGCCTGGGCCAAGCCAAAATGGTCATGCTTCGTGTCCGCTCATTTGGCACGACCCTTTTGGTCATCATTACTTGCGGTGTCCATCATATGGTGTGATCAAACCTACAAATATCAAATAGAGAGCATGCACCGCGTAGATATTTGTTTTTCCTTCTTAATATCAACTAGAAAGCGTATGTACCCTGATAAACACTTCTTCTTTATAGAGCACTCTATATAAGTTTATATAAATAGATTCACATCAGTATAGTTGGGTATGCAGATGTATGCCTATGGAAATGCATTACGGGGCATTATTAACAAAGTCAAACCAAGGAGAATTAATGATAATTACAGCAACTGCTAACCTTGTCAGCTACATATTTGCAATGGCCCAACAAAATGAACATACACATCTTGGGCTCTAGAAGAACCAATTGTGTGCTGCCAAAAGAAGTAAATATTGATAGAGATATAATGTCATACAAGAAAGAAATATACTTTCCAATCTAATCTTAAATGCTATTGTAAAAACAACAAACTACAAAGAAACAATATATATTATGGCAAAGATGCAAAATAATAACAACCTTACATCAAATGTAATTAGGTGAAGTTTGTCTCGCACACATACATTACTCAATCAAAGCTTTCTCAACTGCCAGACTATTGTGAGAAAACAAAAAATGTTCAAATTATACCTTCTAATCACGTACATAATTACCATCAATGTAATATATTATGAGATATAAATATCCTGTTTCTCCTAAAGCGGGAGTCATGCATATTCTAAAATCTGAAAGGTATGATGTGAATCATAATGAGTAAAAAAGACATTACAACTCATTTTTCATTTCTTACTACATCTGTGCATACATACCAACATAAGCATTACATAGTGTTTGTCGCATAAGTTTAGTAAATTTTAGTTGCACCTGACTATGTAGAGGAAAGAAACAATCATAATTTTATTTTAGATGGAACACCTATATGTATAAAAAATGAATGATTATTGTGAAGGTTGTTATTTCCATTGGAACAACAAATCTCTTTGGCTAATCATCACCAATATTTGGAGAAGGGCCAATCCAAAAGGGAAATCAAAGATGAATGAGTATTGTGAAGGTTCTTTTCTACGCATGCGAGTTGGTACAGTGGTACACGCGACACTGAGCGCGAGAAATATGGAGGAGGATCAACCACAAAGGGATACGACTAGGGTGAGGGAGCCACACGAGAGCTGTTGCATACGAAACGAAATATAGGCAACAACAGGTATCAAGAGCAGCGATGCAATAGGAAAGCAACAAAAAAGGCAAGGTAGTGCCATCCAAGCTATTGGAATGCAAGATTGCTTTAAATAGATTCAATATTTTTAATATGGATGCCAACTTTTATTTTGTAAAAATGTTGAGTCGATATATGGAAAAATGTTGAAATAATATATTCAAAGTTGTTGACTTTTAAAAATGCAAACAATAAAAACTAAAATTCATATGGGATAAAACACAGTGAATGCCTAGAGTCAA
Organism: Eragrostis nindensis; assembly: GCA_012490785.1. Classification (NCBI taxonomy): domain Eukaryota; kingdom Viridiplantae; phylum Streptophyta; class Magnoliopsida; order Poales; family Poaceae; genus Eragrostis; species Eragrostis nindensis. The sequence goes on from JAAXCT010000590.1 coordinate 276,228, forward strand.
CATTTGACAAAAGCTAGCTCAACATTTCGAATATATTGTTCCAACATTTATGGAAAATGTTGAAATAGTAAAAGAAAATATAAAATGGTACATTCAAAATGTTGAATTTCAGAACTTCAAATAATACAGAAAATATATTCATGTAGGATCTTGTTTTGTCGCATTAATTCTAAAAAACCCCAAGGTTCAAACACATTCGAAAACGATGAGAGAAAAACTCGTTTAAATTTTGGAAACATGTACTAAATCCATGCTCCCAATCTGCTCTTGACATGTGCCGCAGTGCTCTCTCCCACCCAGCATGCTTTAATTGCCCACGCCCTCGTCCGTCCGTTGCCCCTCGCCCTCGTCCGTCCGTTGTCACCCAGCACTATTCCTAAAGCATGGGGGTAGGAAGCCTGACACAACAACCTATTTTCTCGAATTCCTTAGGCCGTGATATCATTCACTTGTATCAAAAAAGAAGGAAAAAAAAGGAAAGTGGGCTACGCGCTTGAAGTGTGTTACGAATCAAATGTGACCAGTTGATTACCCTTTCTAAGGAGTCAGATTCGTTAGGGAGAACCTGGCCACTACTCTACCTCTATGTATAAATATGTGATCAACAATGCGATAAAGAACAACAGTTCCATTTTTTTAAGGGAAAACATTTCTTTCGCTGTTGCACAACAGTTCCATTTGTCAATTGTCTCTCTGCAATTTTTTTTTGAGTTTCACAAAGTTCAAAAAAAAAAGTCGACAGACGGTCCAACATCTAAGGCCCAAACCAAAGGTTGACCCATCTGGCCCCTTCCCACTCGGCGCGCCGCGCCGCGCTGTCCTCCTCCTGTACCGACCGAGCCAGTGCGCGGATCCCGTCGCGTCCGACTCAGCGCCCACGTCCCCCCCCCACCCGCTCCCCAATCACTCTCACCCACTGACGCGTGGGCCCGGATCCAAACCCCACCCACCGAAGGACACCTGTGCGCAGCAACCCTTCCTTACCGCCCGTCCACCGAATGGCTACTTGTCCTCACACTGGCACCACCGCCGGTCTGCGAAACTCCTACGCGCACCCGGTTCCCGCACACGGTTCACATCTTATCCCACCGACACGTGGGCCCCGCAATGGAGTCCCGTCCACGCGCCGGCACCGCTGGTGCGGTGGTGGGCCCGGGCCCACGCAAAAGCCAAAGCGAGGGAGCCACGTTGGCTGGAAGGCGCTACGGGCACGCGGGCGTCGTACACGCGGGAGGTGGGGCACCGAACCCTAGCGGGCAGCGCCTTTTTGCTCGGTGTGTCCTTCCGCGCCGCTTCCCCACACCGCCCCCGGTAAGCCTCACCGGCCGGCGAACGCGTCGCCACAACACCCACCGCCACGGCCGCTTCCCTCCTCCTGTCCCGGAGCCGCGGGGATCTCCAGATCTCGGCTGCCGCTCTCTCCCGGGAGGCAGGTAGCCCATGGCGTCGTCCTCCGACGAGCAGCCCAAGCCGCCGGAGCCGCCCGCGGCGGCGGGTGGGGCGGCCGCCGTCACGGCGGCGGCGGTGGCGCCGCAGACGCACGCGGAGTGGGCGGCCTCCGTGCAGGCGTACTACGCCGCCGCGGGGCACCCCTACGCCTGGCCGGCGCAGGTAAAAGTTTGGGCCTTTTTTTTTTTTGGGTGTGCGGTGGCGGCGCCGGCGCCGGCGGGCTCTGACTAGGTTTTCTTCGCTTTGTCCCTCGGATGCAGCATCTGATGGCGGCGGCGGCGGCGGGGGCCACGTACGGCGCGCCGGTGCCGTTCCCCGTCTACCACCCGGGCGCCGCGGCGGCGTACTACGCGCACGCGTCCATGGCCGCGGTGAGTGCGCCGGACTCCTCCTCCTCTTCCACGTGTCGAATTGGGGGAAATTGGGTTTCGATTTGTGGGTTTTTGGTCTGAATTTGCTACTGTACAGGGTGTCCCGTACCCGACGACCGAAGCTGCTGCTGCTGCTGCAGCGGCGGCCGCGGAAGGGAAGGGCAAGGGGAAAGGCGGGGGTGCGTCGCCTGAGAAGGGCAGCTCCGGCGCGCCCTCGGGTGAGGACGCCTCCCGGAGGTAACACCTTTCGCTGTTGCACTGTCCGTCTGATTTGATTTTTTTTAGTCCCTTTTCTTGTTTTGGTTAAATTGAGTTTGAATTTCGTTGCCCTGTGCAGCAGCGACAGCGGCAGCGAGGAGTCGTCAGATACGAGAGACGATGACACTGACCATAAGGTACCAAGCAACTTGCTGTGACGCGAGGGACCATTTTTAAATTGAATGTTCACCCCATAATTGGTATGGTTATGCCTTTGTGTGGCTCATGTTTGTTTTCCTCAGGATTCGTCTGCGCCTAAGAAGAGGAAGTCTGGTAACACATCGGCTGAAGGTTGGTTTCGTCTTGTGCTGTTCCTTTGGGAATGTATGTGTGATTAAAGACTTGTGTTTGCCAGGTGAGCCTTCTCAAGCTGCTGTTGTGCGCTATGCTGCTGTCGAGTCCCCATTTCCGGTGAAGGGAAGGTCCGCCTCGAAGCTCCCGGTGTCTGCACCTGGGCGAGCAGCGCTACCCAATGCCACCCCAAATTTGAACATTGGGATGGATCTTTGGAGCGCTACGCCAGCCTTAGCTGTTCCTGCAGTGCAGGGCGAAGCAAGTCCTGGGTTGGCGCCTGCTCGGCGTGATGGCGGTCCGTTGGTATGTATGCCCCTCGTTATATCTTGTTGCATCATTTTAAAATTCATTTTATGTGTACCTCATTCCTTTAGAACGTCTGACAATTTATGAGTTGTCTTTTTTCTGTATAATCAAAGATGAAACGTATGCTTTATTCAACCTGATTATATGATTGAATATTCCTATTTCTTCAGGATGAGCGTGAATTGAAGAGGGAGAGGCGAAAACAATCTAATAGGGAGTCTGCAAGAAGATCAAGGTTGCGCAAGCAGGTATCATTGAAACTAATGCATTCTCATTTCCTACAGAATGTGTCAACGTCATAGAGAGTAACTTGCCATGACTATTTTGTGTGTATTCTGCTCATACCCAATAATCCATTGAATGTGGTGAATCTGTTTTCATGCTACCTCAAACAAGGCATGACTAGTATGGCAAAATTAGTTTGATACAATATCCCAAACTTAGTTGTATGCTGTTTTCCATACTATTTCACTTAAACAGAGAAAATAAAGATCTTTGGAATACAGTGATGTTGAGCTTACCCTTCAGTTCTGGAAAAAAATTTCATTGATTAAATTCTACCTAAACCTCGTGGCGTTGTATTGTAGCCTGGAATGCATTTGGCGGATATTTAACAGGGCAACCTCTTGTTCTCCATTGTTGGTTCACGGATATGTAGTTGTTTATTAACTTGTTGCAGTTACAAAGACTAATGACAACTGTTAAAGTCGCATAATCATGACCCAGTCATTTTAATTCCGATAGATGCATTGCTTGCTAGGTTTATATGCTTCGATTTTACATAAGTCAGTTTTGTGTACTAGCCACTTAATTTTATCAAACTTCAAGCATCACAGTAACCCCAATTAACGAGATTTTATTTCGTTCATCGCTCACTGCAACAGAGTACTCAAACGAAGCTACAGAGCGAACGAGGAAAAGAACACATTATCATAATCAATTGAAATCATTATCTGCCCATGAAAACCAAAACCTGATGTTAATCTAAGATGAAGATCTGAGGAAAGAACAGAACTTACCTTATGGGTCTGATAGTAGATGTCAAGTCCGTAAAGAGAAAATTTCTCAAACAGATATCTGTCTCTGGACAGGGAGGGAGGGAGGGAGTTGATGTTCTAGCTTGCTATCATCTCCTGAGATACAGGGAGGGAGGGAGTTGATGTGATGAAACACTTGTCGCTTCCCTGATGGATGCCTGGATGCACTCATATATGATAGTACCCATTCGCAAAAAAAAAAAAAAAAAAAAAAAAAAAATATGATAGTACTCAAATGGTTACTCTAGAATCCAACAAAAAAAAAAATTTCAGGCAGCTTGCGGAATAAATTAAAAAATGAGTGTTTGATGAACAAAATCCAATGGATGAATTTTTTTTTTGCTCAGGCCATGATTTTCCTTTATTAAACTGCAACATTAGTGTAAGGAAACATTTTTACTGCTGCTTGTATAAGTTATATGTTGTACTTGAAATTTGCTCTGTCATCTTTGTTCTTCCAACATAGTTTTGCCATGCACATGTTGCATTTTTATTACAGCTTCCCCACTGTTTAATCTAGGTGAATATTTGGAAGTGTTAAAGGCTATTTATTTGCCTGTGGGTACTCTATATAAGTTCTCTAGCTAGTGGTATATGGTCTTGAATGTGTTAAAATTATTAACCATGTAAATTCTCTTATGCAACCAACAGTGTTGAAAATTATTGACATCAATAAAGAAAAATCAATTGAAGGGGAACCCTGGCGCAGCGTTAGAGCTGTTGCCTTGTGACCATGATGTCATGGGTTCAAGTCGTGGAAACAGCCTCTTGCAGAAATGTAGGGAAAGGCTGCGTACAAAAGACCCAAAGTGGTCGGACCCTTCCCCGGACCCTGCACAAGCGGGAGCTATGTGCACTGGGCTGCCCAATAAAGAAAAACAATTAATAAGTTATTGATTGAAAGTAAAGGAAAATGATGTTTTGTTATTAATTGAGAAAGTAAAGGAAAATGATGTATTGAGCTTCGTCATTTTATCTTTTACTTAATTTTTGGTTTTCTATTTAGATGTTTTCATATTGACTAAAACAGATATAGGATATTCATCTAATTTCATCAGTTTGCTACCATTTTGCGTCGTGTTTGCTATTACTTTTCTGCTGTGTTTCCTTGGTTACCATTAGTATAGATCTTGCAGAACACATAGACGACGACCAGTGTTATCCTACTAGTGTAATGACTCAAAATGGGCGATGATTAGCTATGGTTATTAGGTGGTCTTGCTAATTCTTCTCAAACATCAAATACTATTCATCTGGTTTCCTTTTCACTTCACACTGTTGGCCTATTTCTTAGTGGCTTGCATTTGAATAAATTATTTCATTGACCCTTTTAACTTGATCACATTGAGTATTTTTATCACGCAATGAGCTGTTCTGATGCTTTACTCATCTGTTATGACACCAGAAGAACTCAGATATCATTCAGTTTACTAACTAGCCAACCTTGTGGCTTAAATATTTATTTATGTAACCTTAGCCACGTAGCCTATGGTGCTTACCATTGAGCAGCCACTTATTTTTCGATAAAACATGACTGTCGGCTTGTATGTGTGACATATATGGAACTATTGATTTCCTGTGACAAATTATGCTTATTGCATTACGTTACCTTGTATGAGAACCTTGCCTTTTCTTATATCAGTAAAACAGATGTTTATAGTTACAATCAATTCGCTGCACTGACTGGCATATTTTTCAGCAAGAGTGTGAGGAGTTAGGCAGGAAGGTAGCTGAGCTGACAACTGAAAACAATGCTCTCAGAGCCGAACTTGACAACCTTAAGAAGGCATGTCAAGATATGGAAACGGAGAATTCACGCCTGATGGTGAGCAAATGGAACTTTGCTGTTATCTGATGGCGCAATTTTTTTACAGCATTTGATGTCATGTCAACTTCATCTAACCGTAGAAAGTTTAAATTCGTGAAGGGGGGAATGGTTCCTTCCCAGGGACCAAGTGTCACAACAACATTGGGTATGAGCATAGAAGCACCAAAGGCACAGCAGCATGACGACGAGGGCCAGCTTCGCAAGAATACTAAAAATAACAGCAATGGAAACTATGTAGGTGGTAGCCACAAACAGGAGGCTAACACTAGGTGAGAGGTCATGAGGAAATGACAAAGATGAGATGAGGTGTTTCTTATCTAACACAACACCCATCATCAATCAGTGTGTTTTTTTTAGCAAAGCTGTTGTTTTAGTCTTTCTCACAGCTCACCGGGGCCCCTGTAGAATCGCCCCCACTGCAGCCATGTATTATTTATGGCTCATTGCCGTGTGCGCGCTCATATGTGTGTGTGTGTGTTTGTGTGTGTTTTGTGTAAACCTATTGATGTAGCTATTGTAACAAACATAGAGCCTAGAATTTTATGTTTGCTAACTTCTGATGAGGAATGTAACAGGCCAATTTGGTGCCTGATGGTTAGATGAAATGCGAGAGAATAACATTGATAATCTGCCTTGTTGTTTGGATGGATGTATTTTTGCGGGAGTTTGCGTTTGATGGTTTTTACTCCCTCAGTTTTCAAATAGTTGTCGTTAGGACAACAATTCTAGTTAAATAATGAACTAAAGTTGCTGTCCTATGACGACAATTTTAAAGCTGAGGCAGTATGTTTTAGTGTTATGGCAACTCGTGACTATCTTGTATAGTGCCTAGCAGAGGTGCTGTGAAGTGCTTCACTGCCATTGAAAGCGCAGGGTAGATGCTGCTGCCAAAAACGGCTGGGATCACCTCCCCAGCATGCCTGGTTGAGATGCATCTGGGAACTTGAGTTGGAAGTGAGTTCATGTTTGAAGTTTTTTGTGCTGGTTTTTGTTTCAGAAGTTTGGTTTTAGGATAGGTTTGCTTTCTCCTGTCTCGAAAGTTCTTTAATTTTGAGAAAAATTCTTTTATTTACAACTAGTATATTGTCTGTGCTAATGGCTACGGTGACATTTAGTAATACAAAACAAATAGACGAAACTGAGTATTCATGTAGCCTAAATATTTCTCCATCAATTACAAAATTTAATACAGAGATGAACTCATTTCTTTCGAGCCATCAAAATTTTAAGATTTCCTTATCTGCCATTGAATTCGAAATTCATGCCTCACGTACCAATCCTGTTAATTTTACTTCGAAACACATTTAAGTTGGACTGAAGGCTTATTTGCCCCTAACAATGTATAATAAGTTTCGGCTTCTGCTGCACGGATTTATGTATTCTTCATCTCAGTTCCGGGCCATGCCCAGCCCACGGGTTGCTCGTGCCCAGGCCCTGCACTACATGTTGAAGACACCGTGTGATGGGTCCGCTTCCCTCCGTAGCGAGTGCCCACAAAACAAGTGCGGAAAAAGAAAAGAAGATGCAGCTTGTGCCCACACATACATTTTGTGTGGAATGCGTAAGTGGAATCGGTTCACAATGTTCTCCTTCGCATTATGACCCAGCGACTGGCTGTTCTTGATGTTCAAGGGCCCTCTATGACCAACCGCGGGTTCGCCGTTCTTGATGTTCTCAACTTCTTTCCCGGCGGCCTTTACCTTTGTGATGTTCTTGACTTCTTTCCGTATGGCTTTTCTATGGTGTTTCATAGTTGATTTCTATAAACTGTCATCCACATCCTAATTAAGAGGAAAATATAATTGGGTATTGGGTTTCCTCCAATTTCTCACAAAACTTAGGTATTGGGTTTTCCATCATAGGGCATGCCTGTTATAATTGATAAACGTAGGTTCAGTTGGGATATAGTGCAGTGATGGCGATGATCACTTTATGAAATTTGCAATGTTATATTTATAGAGCTGAAATGGCCGAAACTATGTACTTGACATGGCCTTGTTATTTGCCTTGACTAGTGTACGTAACCGCATTTTGTGTGATTCATTCAACTGGAATGAGTTTGTAGCTCGCATGCCCATTCGGTTGCACGTATGGTGGAGGTTCTGGTAATAAGTAACTTGCACATACGGATATGGTAGGCAAAGAAAGAGTAGTCGCTGGTCCGATACTGTATGTTTTGCAGATTGTGAATTCATGAGGTTGCAGCGAGATAATCAGTCTGCGTTGTAGCCTTTAGTTAGGAACCTAATCCCTGGCGCGCGCATTCAATGGCATGATGAATATTTGGTCCTGATGTTGCAATGCAACGATGGACTGGGGAGTGCCCCTTGCATTCTAAAAAAAGACTACATCAATCTTCTATGCACGCAATACAACACAACGTCAGCGTAGATGGCCATGGTGATGGAATGAATGTGACGTATGCATCGCGGGCTCGTTCATCGTTCCATTGTTTATTGGTAGAAAATGGCTTCTCAATGATCAAACGATCACTGAACTTGTCATCTGGTTTCGTCCAATTTCTCACAGGTGTTTGTCTCTGGTTGACATTTGGCATGCTCATGTTAAAATTGAATGGTTTAGTTAGAAAGGGCCGTTTTGATGGATGCGGGAAATGTTAGTCCTTCAATCTCTCTGAAAGGTGGAACTGCATGTATAGGAAAAGTAAAAACACAGGCCAAGTAAAAACAGAGTACAAGCGGTCAGTATCACACCTTAATTAGCATGTTGTTTTGGTGCACGTACATGAATTTCGTATGAACTCGTTCAACTGAATGAACGCAGAACGTCTCTGTTGTGTTGCATCCATGGTCACGATTAGGAGATTGTTTTTTACACTATGGGCGATGAGGTAATAACTATAAGGTGTCATACAAAAATGTATTTTATTTTCGCTTCCAAATATGCTCCTAAAGAATTCAACTGTGTAGGTAGGGGTGGAAAGTGGATACAGATAACATGTAATATTTGATATCCGTATCAGATAAAATGTAAATGTGGTATGCCATTTGATTAATATTTTTACACTATTTGTATTCGTATTTGAATTCGATCAGAAAATATGAATGTAGAAATGGTTTGAGATTTTGACATCCGACATCCGACATATCCGTCACTATATAATAAATATACCCTTATATATATCAAAAATATTACTCCTTCTGTTTTTTAATATATGACGCCGTTGACTTTTTTCGTTACTTTGACCATTCGTCTTATCTATAAAAATATTTGTGTTAGCTAAGTGTATAAGTTAACCTTAAAGTGCTTTTTATGATGAGTCCAATGATATTCATTTCACGTTCAAAAAGTAGCTATTTAAATCTATATTGTTGTTCAAAGTTCAATGAAAAAGTCAACGGTGTCATATAATAAAAAATGGAGGGAGTATAAAATTGATTCAGTTTTGATGTGATCGAGCGTAGACTATATGAAATAACGTTATTAAATATAATTTAGAGAGAAAAAATATAGTAATTATCTCAACAACATACAAAATGAGATGTATCCATATCCATTCAAATTATAGAGAACTCGGTTTTGTATCGCATTCGTCTAATATTCGATCTATTTTCATATTAAAAAACATTTATATTCGTAAGCATATTCGTTAAAATATGGCACCATCCGACCGATCCCTTTTTCACCCCTATCTGTAGTTGCAATTCATATGGAAACATCAAGAAGAGTCCTGAGCCAACGAAACATCACATTCGCATGGTATTATCAGTGATTCACTGTAGCACAACGGCGATTGCTTGAGCAGAGCTGCCCTGGCTGCGGCGGATCAAGATGTCCGTTCGTCGCGTGCTCAATGGCACGGGCGACATCCTTGGCCGCGCCTGGCGACACGGCCAACCGTTAGAGACCTGTCATATCAAAAAGAATATTCACATTTAAAAATATTTTAATTAGTTTAATGACAAAATCTTTTTGACAGATGGGTGCTAATTTTACGCCGTACACGGCTCACCAGCGCATCGTTGGTTTTGCCGTGGTCGTGGTGGCAGGCTTCGTGTTCGTCGCGCAGCAGGTCTGGAGTCGTCACTAGGTACTATTTTTGAATACTCAGGTTTTGTTCATGTCTGGAGTCGGCAGGCGTATTTTTAAATAGCAGGGACAGCGCTGCGACTCCCAGAAAGAGAAACGAGGGGATTGAGTTTGGCATTTGGCTTCTTCCAATGTCTCACAGAGCATGATAGAAAAGCTGAATGATTCAGAAATGTAATGGACGCTATGGGATGGAAATGGACATCTGACTAAGGTGGTAGTAATTTTTTGCGCTTATATATGTTGCTGAAGCCTGAAATGCTTACGTAGGATATGCTCATGCCATTGGTGCAGAACCTGCATGATTTTCGCGTGAACTCATTCAATTGAATGATGTGTACAGGGGCGAAGCCAGAGTAAAAGGTCACCGGGGTCAGGCTCCAAATTAAATTACCGGTGTCATAAGCTGCAAATACTCTGTTCTTGCAGGATTTGCAATGGAGTTAGCAGCACCATGTAGCTTCGCCCCTGGATGTGTAGGATGTTAATTCCATGATATTCATGCTGTGGCAGGGCAAGAAATTCATCTTCTTCGTATGTCATCAACGTAACCCTCATTCTAAATAGTGACAAGAGTGTACGCCTGCCAAATAATCGTCCATCGGCAGTGATGAATGTAATATAGATAAAAGATCAGATGTTTATTGCAGACGAATCCACCGTTCCATTGTTTATTGCTAGAAACTGGCCTCTGAATGATCAAACGATGACTGGACTTGTCATTTGGTTCCTTCCAAGTTATGACAGGTGTTTGTATCTGGTTTGACACATGGCATGCTCTGTGAAAGGTGGAACTGCATTTGTAGGATAATAAAAAACAGAGCCCACATGCACACACGTACAAGGCATCAGTATCACACCTTACATTCTGTTTTTTGTGTACATACTTGCATGAATTTCGGACGAACTCATTCAATTGAAACTCGTCCAAGTCTGAGTTTTGTTGCGTCTATGGTCATGCACTCATGATTAGGACATTGTTTTCTACACTATGGGCGATGCTGTAATAAGGAGCGAGACATTGAAAAAAAATATATTTTACCTTCACTTCCAAATATGCTCTTAAACAATTCCACTAAGTATAGTTGCAGTATAGAGATTGGACAAACTGTCAGCAGCCAACAAAATATGGTAGCAGATAGATAGCATTCTAGCAAACTGCGTTGTGTTCTCCAAAGTTGACCAACCCTCTTCATCATACCGAGCTCCACCATGAAGCTTGACCTCTGTGCGTAGGAGAAGCGGTGCCACCAATGCCTTTGCTAGTCAAAGCAACCAAGTTCACCCCTTCCCAGCAGGCCTCACCCATCGCCGGCAGCTGGTCATGGGCTCATGACCTTGCATTACTCGATCTTGGACGATCCCGAGCTTTCAGCTTGAACTTCGGGACCCAATCCCTTTGACTCCACCAGCGGAGGCGAGTGTTGGGGAGGAGCGGCCTTGACTGCGGTCGATCAAGATGTCATCCTCGGCCCGCGTGTTCAATGTCATGGGCGACATCCTCGGCCGCGCATACCGACTGCACATCCACCGCTGCGTCGCGTGGCCGCGCCCTACTCCCGGATCCCTTGCCCATTGCCCTCCAAAACCCCCAATCTTGGACAGCCCTCGAGTGCTTCCATTTTACGCCGTGCACCACACACCTGAGATGCGTTGGTTTTGCCGTTGTCGTGGTGGGAGACGCCGTGTTCGTAGCGCGGCAGGTATGGAGCCGTCACTAGGTACTATTTTGGAATACTCAGGATCTTGTTCACAGTCCTGCAACACTGGATAGCTAAAGCTGTCAAGATCTGCGAATTCTACAACAACATCTGGTGGCACCAGGCGGAAGTGGCGCGCATCACACCTTCACATACCAGGGACAGTGCTGCAACTACCAGAAGCAGGATTATGATTATTGGGTTTGGCATTTGGCTTCTTCCAATGTCTCACAGTGAATGATAGAAAGCTGAATGAATCAGAAATGTAATTAATGGATGCTATGGGATGGAAATGGACACCTGACTAAGGTGGTAGTTGTTGTGCTTATATATGTTGCTGAAAGCCTGAAATGCTTATGTAGGATACGCGCACATGCCATTGGTGCAAAATCTGCATGAATTTCGTGTGCACTCATTCAATCAAAATGATGTGCAGATGTTAGCTCCATTAGTTCATGGTGAAGAGCTAGGCAATTGTTTTTTTTATATTCATGCTGTGTACGTAAGGGCAAGAAATTCATCTTCTTTTTATGCCACCGACGTAACTCTCATTCTAAATATATAGTGACAAGGGTGTAAGCGTACCGAATAAGCGTGTATCAGTACTGATGTATGTAATAGAGATAACAGAGCAGATGTTTATTACAGACGAGTCCATCGTTCCATTGATTATTGCTAGAAATGGCCTCAATGATCAAATGATGACTCGGCTTGTCATTTGGTTTCTTCCATTTTCTGACAGGTGTTTGTATCTGGTTGACACATGGCATGCTCATGTTAAAACTGGTGGCTGATTGGATCCACCCAGATTTCTAAAATCTAGATTATGAGATTTTACGAATTCCTTAATCTGGCCTAGCCCAGCTTTTAGGTGATTTTATTTGTCAGAAGATCCACTGCTCTTGAATGGTTTCGGATAATTACAGCTTGTTTCACCACTCACAAAAAATATAGGAATGACATGCTGGTCATTAACTACCTCAGAAACTGGTTTCTAGATTTTAAGAATCCACGATCCAAACATCCTCATCCATATTTTTTTAGAAGTCAGATTATAGAAACTACACCCACAATCCAGATTCTTAGAAGCTTATGGGGATCCAAACACCACCTAGAAAGGGCCGTTTTGATGAAAGCGGGAAATGTTAGCCGTCCAATCTCTGTGAAAGGTGGTGCTGCGTTTATAGGATATTAAAAAACAAGAACAACATGCATACGCGTACAAGTCATCAGTATCACACCTTACATTCTGTTTCGGTGCACATACATGCATGAATTTGGGAAGAACTCATTCAGCTGAAACTCATCCAATTCTCAGTTTTGTAGCGTTCATGGTCATGCACTCATGATTAGGACATTGTTTCTATACTATGGGCGATGATGTACTGATAAGGAGACATGCATTGAAAAAAATATATTTTACCTTCACTTCCAAATATCCTCTTAAATAATTCAACAAGTACAGTTGCAATATATAAATTTGGACAACATTCAGTCAACAAAATATCAGTGTAGCAGATATATAGCATAACTGCGTTGTGTTTTCCCAAAGTTGACCGACCCTCTTCCTAATCGCCATCATACCGAGCTCCACCATGCATGAAGCTTGGTCTCTGCGTATTGGAGAAGCGTTGACACCAATGTCTTTGCTGGTCCAAGTTCACCCCTCCCACCTCCGGCAGCTGGTCATGTGCTCATGGCCTCGCGACCAGTATTTTGTAATACTCAGGTCCTGCTTCGCGATCCTGCAGCGCTTGCTAAAGTGGGTTTGGCATTTGGCTTCTTCCAATGTCTCACGGTGAAGTTTCAATACTCACAATCAGTAACCTGCATTTTGTAATCGTAACTCCTACGGGGGGCTGATAGGAACAATGGTTACTATGGGATGGAAATGGACACCTGATTAAGGTGGCGATTGTTGCTTATATACGCTGCTGAAGCTTGAAATGCTTATGTAGGATATGCACATGACATGCCATTGGTGAAGAATCCACATGACTTTCGTGTGAACTCATTCCATCAAAATGATGTGCAGGATGTTAGTTCCATGTTTCATCGTGTGAGTTTGACAATTGTGTTTTCTGATTCACGTCATATTAGGGCAAGAAATTCATCTTTTTTGTATGCCCACGAGACCCCCATTCTAAGTAGTGACAAAGATGTATGCATACAAAATAATTGTGCATCGGTAGTGCTGTGCGCAATAGAGATACAAGAGAAGATGTTTTTTTCTCTTGTAGGATCTCAACGTATCATATTGATTTTTCTGTTCTAATTTCTTTTACACAAGTATTATACTAATATTGTTGCCTATATAGCATTTCTTTCACTGTTCACCAAAAGAAAATGAACTTAGGTGCTAAATTTGGAGTTATTTTCTTCAATGCCACTGCAAATGTTCCTATTATGTGTTTACTACTGTTAGTGACACAGGTGAGCACCACCTGTCGTTGACACATTGATGGTAAATTCGTGTTATGTTTGTATCTGGTTGACATATGACATGCTCGTGTTAAAACTGGATGGTTTAGTTAGAAAGTGCTATTTTGATGAAAGCGGGAAATGTTAGTCTCCAATATCCTACACACGCGTACAAGCCATCAGTATCACACCTTAGCATGCTCTTTTGGTGCACTTACATGAATTTTGTATGAACTCATTCCATTGAAATGAGGGCTTGTTTGCTTAAAGACATGGCGCTGGCTGCCTGAGCCAGACAACAATCTTAGCCCCACGCACTCGAAATGGTGAACCTGAGAGCCCTGTGCAAGAATCACAGGGTGGGAAGCAAGCAAGCCCAAATGAATAACGTCTCAGTTCATTTGTTGCGCCCATGGTCATGCACTCATGAATCATGATTAGGACACTATTGGGCGATGATGTAATAAGGAGTCATAGAAAAATATTTTCCTTTCCACTTTCAAATGTGCCCTTAAACAATTTAAATTCGCAGTTGCAGTGTATAAACATTGACAAGAGTAGTCAGCGAAGGATAGAATGCTGCGTAAACCGTCATGTGTTCTCCCAATGGTGATGGACACTCTCCCCAATCATCATCATGCCGAGCTCCACTATGAAGCCTGATCACAGTGCGCCATGGCTCATCATGTCCTTGCATCAAACTGACCTTGACATACCAGTGACAGCACCAACTCCCAGGTCTTTGAGCCGTCGATCTTTGCTAGCGCTGTCAGCTTTCGTCGCCAAGTTCTCCAGCCTTCGCGCTGCCTTGTGAAGCTCCTGCGCCTGGACTTGGAACGCCTGTGGCTGGTTGTTTTTGCCGTGATCATGGCAGGTCCTCATCATGGCTGTAGTCATCACCAGGTACGACCAATATCTTAGAAGATCCAGTGTCTTGTGCATGATGCTGCAGCGCTTGCTGGCGGCGGCCAAGAGCCATCAACTTGTACAGCACCATCCAATGCCTACGGCGGAAATGGCGCTCATCAAACTGACCTTGCCATGCCAGTGACAGCACTATAACTACAAGTACAGAAAACAAGTTAACTGGGTTTGGCATTTGGCTTCTTCCAATGTCTCACTACAGTGAAGTTTAAATAATCGATCACAAGAATCAGTAACTTGTAATAATCATAGGGATGTCTGTTAGAAAGCTAGAATGAATTGGAAAGGTAAAGGATGGTATGGGATGGAAATGGACACCTGATTAAGGTGGCACTTGTTGCTTATGTATATGTTGCTGAAGACTGAAATGCTTGTGTAGGATATACACATGCCATTGGTGCAGAACCCACATGAATTTCGTGTGAACTCATTCGATCAAACTATTGCTTCATATAATTTGGAGTTAGACAATTGTTTTTCTAATTCATATTATGTTAGGGCAAGAAATTCCTTTGTGTCACCAATGTAACCCCCATTCTAATTAGTGACAAGGGCGTACACGTACCAACCAAATAATCTTGCATCAGTAGTGATGCATATGTAATAGAGATATAAGAGCAAATGTTTTAAATTCCTTATAGGATCTCAACATATTATTAATGTTTATATACACATTGTTGTGTAGCTTTCCATCCATATAAAGAACGTCCAAATCCGACCTCGTATGTGACCTGGGTGACCGTTTTAGTGCGTACTGGTCCTGGACTCCGAAACTGACTTGAAGTCGACTTGAATTAGGCCTCCAACTTGAATTGCTCTCCCTTGCTGGCCCCTCCACGCCCTCAAGCACCTCTCCTACTATCTCAGCATCATCTCCATGGTTCCTAACAATAATCATTTCATTAGGTAGCAACTTATTCTCAAAACCATATATAAAAGACACGAGGAACGAGCTCACCGATAAATCTGATTGTCGTCCTCTAACTCTTGCGGTTGGACCTTGCGTGTTCAGCGGAGGAGTGTTGGTCGTATCTGACATGATGATGTCCTCATCATTACTGATGAGGACGCGGGTGGGTTTGCTGCTGATCTTTCGGTGAGAGATGGGGGATAACTTCGATTTAGATTGGAGAGACGTTCACGGCCCGACTACAACCAGCAAAGATGCGCCTTAGCGACCGATACACCAACTCCAACGGTTGTTCGCGATCTTGTGGAGCACGATCAACCTAACCACGAGGGTAATTCCTGCAAGCAATCGACGAACAAGCAAGAACAAGATAAACAATGATCTGAACTCACAAAGGTGGGGTTCCGAATCAAGTAGAGCGGATGGTCTAGTCGACACACGCGTCTATCGGGAAGTAGCAATGGCTAAACTTACAATCAATCAAAACCCAAACCCTAATTATGCGACGGCGCTGTTTATGAGGACTCTAGGGTCGTGCTCCACCCCCTGGATGTGCCCTCTAATGGGCTCACACAAGATACAAGGCCCAAAGGCCAAATAACGGCGGCGCAGCACCGGGACAGATTCTGTACGTCGACTTGTTTTGATGATTCCCATCAACTCTGGCCGAATTTTGGCATGAGACAGGTGCCATTGGAAAGATAATCTTCTTAGCTTTCCATCCATATAAAGAACGTCCAAATCCGACCGTATGTGACCTGGGTGACCGTTTTAGTGCGTACCGGTCCTGGACTCCGAAACTGACTTGAAGTCGACTTGAATTGGGCCTCCAACTTGAATTGCTCTCCCTTGCTGGCCCCTCCACGCCCTCAAGCACCTCTCCTACTATCTCAGCATCATCTTCATAGTTCCTAACAATAATCATTTCATTAGGTAGCAACTTATTCTCAAAACCATATATAAAAGACACGAGGAACGAGCTCACCGATAAATCTGATTGTCGTCCTCTAACTCTTGCGGTTGGACCTTGCGTGTTCAGCGGAGGAGTGTTGGTCGTATCTGACATGATGATATCCTCGTCATTCTCCCTTTCTTGACAGCAAACCGTCCTCAGTTTGGCATCACGGTTGAAGTTCACGTGTAGATTGTGATCAAGTTCTTTCAAATATAATTCTTGAGCTTGCACTATTGCACATGGCAGCAAACATTGCTCCTCTTCTTGATTTTTGACCTGCAACTTATAGCCAATAGAAGAGAAACTAGATATGGTGCTGTTAGCATGAATGCAAGTCATCGTTCGATCACTCGAGGACTCCATTAATGATGTTTTCAAATCTGAACAAAGATATAACCGTTGCACCATGTATTTATCATTTGCATCATATTTGCCAATTGCATGAAAAGAACAATGATCCAAACATGGCAAACCAGATTTCTGAAATAATTCCTTCACCAAACTATTCAGGTCACAAAGAAAATCAAATTCAATATAACCTAAACAATTTGAAGAAGATATGATGTTTGTCTCCTCTTCCTCATTACCAATGCAATGAACACGCGTTATTTCAGCATGTCTATGATTAGCAACAGATATAAGTGAAGCACATTCATGAACTAGTTGCAGAATATTTTTCATTCACCACTTCACAAAAAAAATTAATCAAGGTACTACATTTAGAATATTTTTCTCCATGGCACTCAGTGGCAGACACAGGGCCCGCTAACGAAGGAAGTCAGCAGTTAACCAGAAATTTAGGATGCCACTGCAAGTGTCACTATCCCGTATTTACTACTGTTGGCGAATACAGGATTTCAAATTTTCTCGGTGGCAAATACAAAATTTACGTTAGTTTGGATTCATGCTACTCCCGGCTTAGACGTTTGGCTTAGATGCAGGTCACCCAGCCACATGTCTTATTAACCCAAGAAATTAACTCACTGCGCTGGTTACTTAAAAAATAGAGAAGGGCTAACAACAGTTCTTTTTAAATTGCTGCATTCTGTCCCCGCTCTGTTTCCCATTCGCACCATGTTCCAGGCAACATGATGAAACTACAATGTCTTCAAGGCTATGTGTGGAGCTCAGGACTATTTTGATTTAAGTTTTTCTGTAAGTATTTTAATTTTGAACTCTGCTATACCTCGGAACCGGACATCCTACTCTTGTATGACTCTAGTCATTGTGGGAACCTCGCACCAGGGTCGGAAAACAGGGTCCGAACTACAGCAATTCCCTTTGATTTTAAGCTTTTTTTTTTTGCAGAGTTTCATTACTGATGTAATGAAATTAAAGCAAGTTTAACGAGTTCAAACAAGAAATGAAAGGTCTCTAAGGCTACTACGAAGAACATGTGCATGCCGGATGACACGCGGGTCACCCGACAAGCACCCATCGCACCCATGCGCACTTCATTACAGCTTCTTACAGGTTGTTCCTGACTCGATGTCATACTACTAACAGAATCCCTCCACACCGAAAAGATTGACGAGCCACCACTCCTTGTCTGGTTCTTATCTCGGATATCTTAAGCCATTAGTGATTGCACCCCTGTTCGCGCCATTAATTAGCTATGACCTTCTGTCTTGGAGGATGTTGGATGGCCGCCTGCTGTAGAATAGCTGCTCCTTCAACGAGTGCTTGTCCATCTTCTTCCTTCTGCAACCCTGCCCAGTATTTCAAAAGGAACAACCATAACAAACAATCTTAGTAGGAGATCTCATAAATCTTTTATCAAAACAGACCCTCTATTTCTGAGTTTCCAGATGGGCCAACAAATGCCGGCTATGAAGATTATTTCGAGAAGGGATGTAGTGTTTTATCCACACCATGTATTGTTCAATATTTTCTGGCCTGCAATTGGCCCCGATCACCAGAGCGACTAGGCTCCAGACATATTTAATCACACTACATTTGAAGAACAGATGATCAATGGTTTCTTCGTGATCACAGAATACGCAATTGGTATCCCGCCTCCACTTCCTTTGGTCATGTTTTCTTTTGTAAGAGTTGCTATGTGGAAAATCTGGCACATGTACTCGCAAAACAGAATATATATTCTGCCACATGAAGATTTTGATTTTTAAGCTTCTCTGAATGGTGCTCAAGCTTCAATGGTTTGGAGCTGTTGACCTTTGGTATTTTGTTGCTAGCTTTCCTTTTGCATCAAAGAGGTTTCCTGTTCTATAGAAACTGACGTCGGTAAAGCAAATGGCAAGAGTATAACAGGGAGAAAGGATGTTCGAATCATCACTCGACCAGGGATTTGGTTTCCTCCAATCTCTCACTTTACATTCGCATAGTCGCTTAAAGAAAGTGGCAATGGCCAATTCTATACCTCTGTTGAAGGGTTGAAAGGATTTTTCCTAGAATATAAGCAGGTCCAACATGAATATGCACATGCACCATGTATATATAGGACGGAAACAGAAATTGGCATGCAGTTTTTCTTCACCAGCTTTCTGGTACATGCATTTATAATGAATTCATATGAGATGTCAATTCTGTTGTGTCCTTTCTGGTACTGTACGTACATGCATTTTGTGTGAATTTTCCTTTCTATCATCTATCTTTCTATGAATAAATCCTTTGACGTTGGACCTGTTTTGTCCAATTCCCGGTTTTGATCTTAACAGCAAGAAATTGGTTTATAAATGTAATAATACACTGGGCCCTGAGAGCGAGAGGCTTGAACAGAGTAAACGAGCTGGTTAAGCACTGTATTTGCACTAATACATTTGCTTATCTTTGCAGGCGGCTTGATCAGAGCGTGTCGCAGCGTGCAGTGAAGACGATCCCTTGTGCTGCAGACACAGACAGTGTATGTAAAATACTAGTTTATTTTTTGAGCAAAACGTAAAATACTAGTAAGGAGAGAGAGGTACTACTAGCACAACCGCAAAAAAAAAAAAAAAAAGGTACTACTAGCAAACTATTGGGCCCTTGTGCTGTACCGGGCTGCTCCTGGCCGTTGTGCCCCCCGGGAGCTATCGGCCGAAATTGCTATGGATCACTCACACGCACGTTTTGAGCTACGAGATGGGTCCATGGGCCGGGAATGACTACAATTTTGAGCTAGCCAGCACCAATTTTTGCCATGTCCTTTTGACATTTCTACCTATTCGTCAGTGAATGGTCGATTCTTCCTTGACCGGTTGACAACAATGGGCGTGTTCGGCAGGAGGATTTTTCTCCGGCTGCTGCTGCTACTGCTGCTACAGTCTACTTGTTTGCTACAGTGTGCGAATCTTCCGCTACAGTGTTCTCTCTCACTATTGAAACTGCAACTGCAACTGCATCCTCCAACCGAACAGGCTGAATAAAGCGCACGAGTGCCAGTGTGCCACTGTATAGAACAATATGCGATGGCAGTTAGATATTGACACGGCCTGGGGTGGCTTGCTTGCGTGCTACGATTAGAGTGGCATCAAGTCGGGAAAAGAAGCAACATAAAAAGGCCAACACCTCGAATACGACAACCCAGCAAACTCAGATTTTGGAATTTCCTACCCTACGGTGAAAAGCAAGACCTATTTCGTCCATCGTAATAGAGAAAAAAAAATGTCCCTCTCAGCTTTAGCTGCCCTTAATAATACTTTGTGCTCGGAAGGAGCGCACTTCGCATCATCCATTCGAGTCGAGCCATGCACACCTAACCCCGGCCAAATAATTAAAAATAAAGAGAAAAGAAACAAACGAAACAGGGATTGAGAAAAGGACGGCACGACGAAAACATATCTGAAACGATTTCCCGTCCCCGTCACGCCCTTCACTTTCGGCTCTCCTAGTGACGCGTAGTAGGTGAGCTCAAGTACAGTCCAGGCGACGACGGTTTCTTTCTCCCGTTGCCGGCGCACGCACAGCAGCAGCGGCTAGCCAGCCACAGTGCGCGTGCCCTCTCCTGCCACTGTTGCGATCGCCGGCGGGGCGCGCCGCGAGTGGGTGGCCGGCCGGCCGGCCGGTTGCCGCTGGGGCCCGCCCTGCCAAACTTTTGCCACCGCGGCGGGGTCCGCGCGCTTTCCGCCCAGGCTGAAAAGAGAGGTGGGGTCTCGGGAGTCAAGGACTCGGACCCACGCGTCAGCAAGGGAGTGTGTGGAGCGCGATGGTCAGCTTTCTGGCCTCTCGTATCCACGGCGCCACGGTTGAGGTGGGTCCCGCGCGGAGAGAGGGTTGGTAGGCCAGCTCCGGGATCTGCTGCGGCCATTGAGGTGATGTTTCTCTGGGCTCTAGTGCCGCCGAGGCCATCGAGTGTGCGGGGCACCAGCGTTGTGACGATGCGACGTCAGTGCACATCACCAGTTTAGGTGAAGATAACATTGCGTCTCCATTGTCCTCTCGCTTTTTCTTGGATCACATTATTATTCTCTCGGCTGTGAGGATGCCTTTTATGTTCTTTGTGTGCTCGTGAAGTTAGATATTACCATCTTTCTTTGTCGACATTTCATTGCTTCTAGCTAAAAATTAAAGATATATTCTCTCTAGATGCAGGACAAAGCTGCCCTCACAAATCAGGCAGACCATCTCGTCCCACTTTGAACTACGTGAGCAAGCCTTCCAAGTCCCGCACCCTAGCGCCCTCCACACGCACTATCCTCGATTCGGCAGGCGAAGGCTGTGTCCATAGTTTGCCTTTTGTTCCTAACAATGGGTTCGACCGTCGCGCATTTGTTTTTTTTACATAGTTTGCCCTGTGCATATGTGTCAAAGACTATCAGGATGACTCCCAATACTTGTATATTGCTACATCAGTGAAAACACTTTACACACCAAAAATTATTTTTTCCTAGATACATTAACTTAATTTGAAACCCAAATTTATAATTACAATATATAAATACACAAGACCTTATTTTCTCCACCTAAATATATGAACGTTGATAGGTCACACTTTGTCATTTTAAGCTGGTAAGTAATTTAAATTTTCAAGCAATTTATAAGATACAGGTTCAACAATTGCACATACTTTATTTATTTTTTATCATACGTGTAATTTACGTCTTCGAACTCCAACAATGTAACATTCAAGTTCGTAAGCCTTTTAAACATGTCCAAAATACTAGAAAATATACAGAAACAATCATCTTATTTTTCTTGTTTGTGGCAATGACCGACAGTTAGAAACACTGAAAATATAACATAGCAAAGCATGCCTCATTCGCAGTAAGTTTATGTTACAAAATTTTAGATCTAGATGTAACATAACATGCATGTTTAAAAGCCTGAATACGAAGTTTGAAAGTTCAGACTTGTGGCACCTCCAAACAAGTTGGATCCTTCAAACCAAACACTAGTTTTTTTTTTTAGGGATCAAACCAAACACAAGTAGTGCGCGACAACTCGCACGTACAGTCTTCAGGGGCTTCCAGCCAGCCGGCCCGGCGCAGGAGATCCGTGCGCGGGCCCACCATGAGATGGTGCGGGGGGCGAAGTGGTTACACCAACACGACGCATCATCGCCAGCCAAGAGCCAACCCCTTTCTTCCCTCCCCCACGACGCTCTGCTCTCCGTTGCTCCCCGACGTGCCAGCGCCCCGCCACCCGCCGCCGACGCCGCCGCGGGCGAAGAGGCCGTCCGGTATGGCGGCGACGGCGCCGTCGTCATCGGGGTGGCTGGACTGGGCCTCGGAGTACACCAAGGCGGCGCAGGCCGAGGCGCGCCCGCCGCTGGAGTGGGCGGCCCGATTGGCGGCCGCCGCGGTGTGTGAGGGCGGTGACGTGCCGTGCTCCGCGGGGCTCGCGGAGATGCTGGCCGGGGCGCTGCTCTCCGGGGGCGGGCCCGCCGCGTGGAAGTACGCCGAGGCCGCCCTCGCCGCGCGCCTCGCGTCCCCGGCGCTCCTCATCGCGCTCCTCTCCACCAGGTACGGCCCCCCGGCTTCGGCAGTGGTGTGAAATTTGTTTCTGTGGTCGCTTTCGACTGTGACTGGGGCAAATGCACGTGTGTGATCCGTGTTTGGCTTGGCTTGAATGAAGCGAATCAGTACTAGTTCGGAGGAAAGTTATCACAATGCCTTGCAATTGAAACGCACAATATACCTTCTAAGAATTAAATTTAAAATGTGCAATGTGGATACGTTTATATATGCATAAATGATCCTATTGTGCTACTGTAATCAAATGGGCAGTGGATAATCAAGTGTACCTTAGTTGGAGCGTCTCTTAATCCAATTACAGCTATGTTCTGTAATTGGAAAAGTAGTCAGATAGCCTACTGGTAAACCTGACGTAGGTATGCTGTTTAATTCATTGGTTGTTATTTATTCCGCTCTAGCTGCATGGATTGTGTGCCACGATGGAGTTAAGACTTTTCACAATGTCGCTTTCATGGCCTTTATTTATTGTCGTCCACCTTGCAGGGTCATTCCTCAGCGATTTTCCAGGCCAACAGCATATAGGCTCTACCTGGAGCTCTTGAGGAGACATGGATTCAACTTTAGTTACCAGATGAAAGCTTCAAATTTCAGAACGTACGCCTTTTGCTCTCTGACTGCGCCCTGTAGTTTTTTAGTGCAGTCCATGTTCCTGTCATAGGTTTTGATTTAAGTCCGAGTCACTGGTGCAGGTTCTAGATGATTCAGCATTGTTCAAAACAGCAATTAACATGGTCATTTTAGTTCATGTGTTTGTAATTCTGATATGGAGTATGCTGGTACAACACCTTGCACCTGTATAGTGGATAATGAATAAATCCTCCACTTCGGCCTAAGAGCCCCAATTTCATTTGATGGCAAGGCCCCATTGTTTTTCAGTAATGCATCTAATTTATCTGGTCGAACATGTCAATGTACCATTTGTTGCAAAAGTTCTCTTCTGCAAATTACCTTATATTACTGATCATTTTTTACTGTCTGTTCTAAAAAATTTCTCTTAGCTGCCTTCATGGTTCACTGTCGCGTACTCGCATATAATTTAGCATGTGTCCTGCAAATATGATAGTCTGTAGAGCCCACGATGTAGGGTTCAAAATTTACTGCAGGGGCAATAAGAGTTTCTTGCTAAAGCTTCTCTCTTTTTCTTTTGCAGGATCATGGGTTTAGTAGACAAGAACCTAAGTCTCTCCGAGATATTTGGCTTTTCAATGAACCAACCAGGAGTTTTTGTTGTCTGTTTTGTCCTCTGTATCTTATGGCAGTTGACTGATTCTCTTTTGGATGAAGAGGGTCTGTTAGAGTTGACTCCAGAGAAGAAAGGTCAATGGCCAACCAGGCCTGATGATGTGAGCGCATTTGAAGGAGCTTTTACTGAACAAAGAACTGAGAAGGTCGAGAACTTGCAGAAGAGAAACAGTGTGATAACTATAGAGCTCATTCAGCATCTTCTTCGTGATAAAGTAATTACTTGTATCCTATCATTGGCACGCGAAAACATGTATGATTTTTCAACTCTTCTTCTTTCTATCTGGAAATGATGAATCGATCCATTCAGTGTTTGGTTACTTGAAAGCCTTATAAATTTGTTTCCATATATTAGTCAAATAGTTGTGTTAACTCTGCAATCCATACGCTATATATTCATGAAAACATTACTCAAGCTTCTGAAGGAACCCTAGGTTTCAACTTCTCCTGCTTGTTTCAGATTTTTCGAACAAGTAATGGCTTTAGATTATGCCAGAAGACATCAGTACTGATGTATTTGTGTGATGATCTCTGAATTATTCCTGTTATTGACAATATAAACCTGTGGACTAATGCTCTGCAAAAAAAAAAAAAAAAAAGCGGGAAACGTTACTACACTTTGGATGTCGTGGTTGGCTACCTTTATAATTTAAATAGCAAAGAAGAATACTAATGTTGGTGCTAACATTAAATAATCCATATTCTTAAAAATAACTGAAGTGGGAGAACACATATTGTTGGAGATGACACATTGAAATACACTTGCAGTTTTTCTTTAATTTTTCTTGTTTTCGATACCTTGCTTGTTTTTTGTTAATAACATTTTTTATCGATCTCAAACATTTCAGGCAATCTCACTGGGTGGCATTTACTAATCGGTTGCATTTACTTGCAACAAATTCATCTACATTGCAAACTTCAGCAATATCCATGGAACCATTTCAGCAGTTGATTCAAGGTGATTGCAATGTATTCGGAGGGACTAAACATAATATGCGTAAAAGATTCCACCCAATAGTGGCTTCTAGTCCTCTATCTTCTCCAAATGGACGATGCCTTGGTGCTAGCTATTCTGCACTAAGGATTCCTATCGATATGTATCTTGAGGACTGCCTCGATGGCTCGATTGCTGCAACGAATTCCATTGAGACTTTAAGTGGTAATTTCATCAATCAATTGAAATGAATTCCTCGTTCACCATGATGAAGTACGTTTCCTCTATTTGTATTTCGTGCTGTCAATTCGTAACTGGGTGGAAATTGCAGGTTTGGTCAAGGCTCTCCAAGCAATCAATAGGTCCACTTGGCATGATGCATTCTTGGCCCTTTGGATAGCATCACTTCGCCTTGTACAAAGAGTGAGTCCTCACTTTTCATTTTGGTTATCATGAAATTGTTATTATCTTTCATATCCTAATCTTTGAACTTGCTCATAATCAGGAAAGAGAACCAATCGAAGGTCCTGTACCTCACTTAGACACACGACTATGCATGTTGTTGTCTATCACAACACTTGCAGTTGCTAACATCATCGAGGAAGCCGATTCACTTAACAATGAAACAGAACTCAACAGTTTTGTAAAAGGAAAGGAAGCAGCTGCTAACCTGCGCAAGGAACTGATGTTAAGCTTACAGACACTTGGCGATTATGAAAGTTTGCTTGTTCCTCCTCCATGTATCATTCCAGCAGCTGATCAGGCTGCTACCAAAGCTGCAATGTTCATTTCAGGACTCAACATTAGCAATGGTTACACGGATAATATCAATGGGATGAATTATTGTATGAGCTTCTCTTGAAAGTTTGTTTTGAAGTACATATATAATTGATAATTTAGTTAATAAATGCTGTACTTATGGTCTTATGGATGTACACTAGTCTGAGTATAAATCTTGTTTTAATTTTGCTCAGCCGGAAATATGCGACATTTGATTGTGGAGTCATGCATCTCAAGGGACTTGTTGGATACATCAGCTTACTATTGGCCTGGATATATTAGTGATCACACCAGCTCCATATCTCATACTCTCCCTAGCCAACTTGCTGGGTGGTCATCTCTCATGAAGGGTGCACCGTTGACTCAGTCATTGGTTAATATGCTGATATCAACTCCCGCCTCGAGGTACCTTTTCTCCCTTAGAAACAAAAAATCCTCATCAATTTACCAACCTTTGGATCTCATTAACAGTAAATTCACAGTTTTATTTGTTTCATAATCATCATGTAAGTGTCATATTTGTTTTCTTCTTCAAAAAGGAGCTTAAGAACAAATAAAACAGTCACATTGTAGAAGAATTTGTGCTTAGAGCATCACGTTAAGACTGAACTATTATCTTCTCTCTGTTACGTCTCAGAGCATTGACTAAAATCCTTTATCGCACAATTGTTATACGATAAGTATTATATTAGTTAATTCTTAATTACTGTTATAGTAACAAAATAACTGAATGAAGCTCATAAACTTGATGGAAGCTTGGCAGAGGTCGACAAGTTATTTGAAGTTGCAGTTAATGGCTCAGACGACGATAAGGTTTCTGCTGCCACGGTTTTATGTGGAGCCACTCTTTTACGAGGCTGGAATTTTCAGGTTAGCGTTTTGCGATTTCCATGGTATTACTTCTTTCAATTACTCCCATCATTGATAAATTTTGGTGTAGCTTTGTGCTTGCAAGCAGCATGCATTGCTTTCTTTTGTTTCTGAAAAAAAAATCTGATTGGGTTCGTTAAAAAAGAAACTCTGCTTGTATTGATGTCATTAATTTTGGGAGCATGTGGTATTTTGTCTTGTAGGAGCACACAGTTCGGTTAGTTGTCAAACTGCTCTCGCCCTCTGATCCAGTTGATTCCTCTGGACGAGAAAGCCAGTTGATAAAGCTTGGTCCAATGCTCAATGTTATTCTCACCGGAATATCGCATGTAGACTACCCTCCAATCTTCTCATTCCATGGCCTGGTATGGTTAATATGGCCACATACCTAGACTTCCACTTACATGATGTATATTTATCTTTTGTTTCTGAAATGTTCCCCCTAAAAAATCATCAGATTCCAGAGCTCGCTGCTGCTCTTATGGCAATATGTGAAGTTTTTGGTTGTCTTTCACCAAGTGTTTCCTGGAAGCTGAGAACAGGAGAGGAAATATCTGCTCACACAGTCTTCTCAAATGCATTCATTCTTCTGTTGAGACTGTGGAAGTTTAACCATCCTCCACTCGAGTACTGCATAATGGGAGATGGTGCTCCAGTTGGCTCACAGCTAACTCCTGAGTATCTTCTGCTATTGCGTAATTCCCAGGTCCTATCTCCAAGCAGCTTGGCAAATAAAAGAAATGGACAAAAGCAATTCCAAGATACTTCAACCCCATCATCTGAGCATCCTATTTTTATGGATTCATTTCCAAAGTTGAAGTTATGGTACCAACAACACCAAGCTTGTCTGGCCTCAACTCTCTCTGGACTTGCTCCTGGGACACCTGTACATAACATTGTAGACAGCCTTCTCAATCTGATGTTCAGAAAGGCCAATAAAGGAGGCACGTCTATAGGTTCTTTATCTGGTAGTAGCAGCATAAGTAACTCATCCGGACTTGGTGGCGATGATTTGCATCTTTGGCCTCAGTTGTCTGCTTGGGAGATACTGGAAGCTGTTCCATTTGTGGTTGATGCTGCTCTTACTGCCTGTGCGCATGGAAGGTTGTTTCCACGTGAACTAGCTACAGGTTCGTTGGGTTCAATCTAAGCCAATTGTCAAACTAGTTCAACTTTTACTCTTAAGAGTAGCGAGGACTGAACATCTGCATCTAGCTTTTTATCTTAGAAAGGTATTATCAGGACATTTGAATATGTAATTACTTTCAGGCCTCAAGGATCTGGCTGATTTCCTGCCTGCATCTCTTGCTACAATTGTAAGCTACTTTTCCGCTGAGGTGACGCGGGGCGTTTGGAAACCAGCATTCATGAATGGAACAGATTGGCCCAGCCCATCTGCCAACCTATCTATGGTTGAAGAGCACATCAAGAAAATTGTAGCTGCAACTGGTGTCGATGTTCCAAGGCTTGTGACAGGTGCTTGTTTATGTTTCCATTTGATCCATGTATCAGTTCCTGCCACAGGAGTGTCAGACAACTTTAAAATTTGCTTCTAAGGATATCTAATCTATCCTTATTGCAGGATTAAGTTCTTTGGCTACACTTCCATTACCATTGGCTGCTTTTGTGAGCCTCACCATTACATACAAACTTGACAAAGCATCAGAATGTTTCCTTAACCTTGCTGGTCCAGCTTTAGAGAACCTTGCTGCCAGCTGCCCATGGCCAAGCATGGCAATTGTTGCTGCACTGTGGACCCAGAAGGTGAAGCGATGGAGCGATTACCTTGTGTTCTCAGCTTCACGCACGGTGTTCCACCACAACAACGATGCAGTCTCCCAACTCCTCCGAAGCTGTTTTACTGCTACCCTTGGCATGTCATCGACATCAGTATGCAGCTGTGGAGGTGTGGCCAGCCTTCTGGGCCACGGGTTTGGCTCTCATTGCTCTGGTGGTCTCTCACCTGTTGCACCAGGAATCCTCTATCTCCGGATATTCCGGTGCATCAAGGACTGTTCCATACTAGCCGAAGATATACTGTCCCTTCTGATGCTTTCAGTGAAAGATATAGCTGAAACAACCGTACCCCGACAACGGTCAGACAAACTAAAGAAGACCAAGTATGGGATGAGGCATGGTCAGGTATCTCTTGCTGCTGCAATGACGCAAGTGAAGGTGGCGGCATCACTGGGAGCGACACTCGTGTGGTTATCTGGCGGAACAGCCCTGGTACAGTCACTGATCCAAGAGGTGCTGCCGTCTTGGTTCCTATTGGTTCAGAATCTGGATCAAGGCGGAGCCAGCGGAGGAATGGTGTACAGACTGGGCGGCCACGCACTCGCCTACTTCACTGTATACTCAGGGATGTTCGCCTGGGGCATCGATCCTACGCCGGTTACCCGGCGCCGAGAAAGGGTTATGCGGTCGCAGTTCGAATTTCTGGCAAGCGCATTGGACGGGAAGATCTCCCTCGGCTGCGACATGTCCCTGTGGCGCACCTACGTATCTGGGTTCCTGGGGCTGGTGGTGGAGTGCACCCCATGCTGGGTGCAGGAGGTGGACCTGAAGGTGCTCAAGAGGCTAAGCAGCGGTCTCCGGCAGTGGAACGAGGACGAGCTTGCTGTCGCGCTCCTCCGCAGGGCTGGACCGGAGGCCATGGGCGCTGCCGCCGAGCTGATCCTGGGCAGTGATTCATGACGCGTGACGCTGTACGTCCCGCACTGGCTAGCATTTGTATATAATCAGAAGTCGGAACATGTGTAGGTGGCGTGGAATGTGTTGTACTGATCCATGAAGAAAACTGTTAGACGCTTTATTCTTGCTAATATTACGTGCCTCCATCTTGAAAGCTTGACATTCAGACAGAGAAGAAGCAGAAATTAAGCTGCGCTCCGTGTCTGAAAGCTTCATCTATCTGATTTTGAACCATCGCCTTGAAAAATTTGATGGATACATGTTCTGTATTTTAGATCTTTAACTTGTTCATGTTAGATTCATAGAAAAAAAAAGAGATCATGCTAAGAAGGTAGAGGTGATTCAACTTATGAACAGAGCATCCTTATAGCTTATGATGTGTGCTTAAAGACTAAGTTTTGACGAATTTGTGCATTCGTGATTATACATAGTCACATGTATGATGCTTTCTACATTAATCTCGAAAGTCTCCTTGGATTAAAGGTGCTTTACGAACCATTTAAAATTGTATGCATCTTGCTATAAAGACCAAACTTTGACCATCCGTTTATGGATACCAAGGACTTCAAACACAACCTACTCTATGAAAGTGAAACACAATTCATGAATGAAATGTGTTTATTCTTTCAGTGGGAAGTGACATCCCGCTGTCAACGCTCGTGGTGACTTTGTGAATTTCATTGTATGAGGTGGGTATGGGTTGCGTGCGTGTATTCATTGGGGTGGGTACTCGTGCTTGTCTGTTAGTGTCGTTAAAAAAAAAATCATGAATGAAACAACAAAATAAATTCCAGGAAAGGTGTACCTTGTGAATCATCAATATATCGTTACTCCCTCCGTCCCACTATATTTGGTATTGTGGGTGTGAGCACGAGGATTAAGGAGAAGTGAAAAGGGTGAATGCACAGAAAACAAGGAGGAGAGATAGGGATAGAGATGTATTAGAAAGAGAAAAAGGTGCATTGGGAAGTGAGAATGCCAATTATTTTAGGAAAACTTGAGTATGCTAGAATGCCAATTATTCTGGGACGGAGGGAGTATCATCCAAAGCGGGAACACTGTTACAAAAATAGGAGCATATCGTGCATACTCTGCCGCAGTTTAAGTTCGACCGCCACCTTTACGTTGAAAAAAAAAAGAAGAAGACGGAACTGTATAGGTGTCCACAAATTTCCACTAGGGCACTAGCTTGAGAAACTAAATAAGATCTTACAGTTCATAATTCATAGTCCAATTAACATTGATCCGTCTGTTGCACTTGACCAATCACACATGTGAATGTTGCGCTTCATCTTTAACAGTTCACATTTCTGACCATATGCGTAGAAGTTTTCCTAAATTGTAAACAACGATAAGTATATCTGAGAGCAGAGCAATCTTAATTCAACACATACGGATGTGGATAGCTGTTGGTACCATCCGTCGCAGAGCTGTGATCCTGTGTCACACTTTTGATGCTCGCATGGATGCGAAAGGGACCTGCTCACCTGCATATATGAATAAAAAGTTGGTTGAGCCGAAACTAATCTCGAGTAGAATCTACGCATTGGCACCCATCTGGCTGCTTCATCTCGGTGTTTTTTTTGTTGCCTCTTGTTTATCCGCATCAATCTCCATAGATTCAGGGAAAACTTTTTTTTTTTTGCGAAAGGGGGTGGGATTATATTAAACTTTGGAACAGTACAGCCCACATCCTTTTACAGGCAAGCCCCTGGGTACATTAACAGAAAAGCCCTCAACAAAAAGGGAAATACAAAGACAACCCTCCTGCTGTCGGACCCTCCCGAATCTGGATCTCCTCGCCGCCGACGACCACCGACGGCAACACCCGGCCTTCTCCTCCGACCAAGATGGCGACCACAACACATTGTTGACAAAGCCGATTAGATAGACACGAAGATGGAACCAACCCGGCCATCGCATCAATCCCAGCCAGAGGAAGACGAACCGAAGCATCACCACCAGCACATCAGAAGCAAGGCACAAAAGACCGAAGAAATCGACGCCAAAGCTTGACGCCGACCACCCGGGAACGCCTTCCACCATCGCCGACGCCGCCGGCGAGGGGAAACAAAAGCCCAACCACCCTTTCTCCAAGGAACGGAAGGGAAAAGAACTCCACAAGGCCTCACCTTCGATCTTGCCGCCACCACCGACGACGCCATCACCGGATCCACCAGGGGAGAGAAGAAATCCGGCCGTCCCCATGAAGGAGGACGCCGGAACCCTAACCCTAAGGGTAGTAAAACCTAGCCTACTTACAAAGAAGAAGCTAAAACAGGTGGCCGGACGGCAGCTCCGCCTTTCTCCCGACCCTCCAGAGCCCGTCGGGCCGCCGGAAGGGAAGGAGAGCGGGCGGAGCCGCCGCCGGAAACGAAATCGCCGCCGATTCGCCTCTGGCTACTGTAGCAGGGAGCGAGGGGGCGAGACGGGAGTTTTTTTATAATTATTAACAAGGGATACAGATTCAGGGAAAACTATAAATTTAATATCAGATCGCATCCAAAGTGACGGATGAAGCGATGCTGCTGATGATTGTCCTGGCAGTGCACTCGAGTATGTGACCACGACGCGATGGTCCGACCCGGCCCGGCCCGGGCCTCCTTGCGGCCAGTCAGAGGCACGCACGTCAACTAGGGTGGGTGGAGCAGGTCAGTCGGCGTTCCCCTAAAAAAAAAAGGTCGGTCGGGGGGGCCCGGCAGTTGGCTGGTACGATGCGGTTGTGCACGGATTTTCTCCCGCGCACGGTTTGTTGAGACTTTGCCAGCAGGATGGTTTCTTTCTCTGATCTAGCGCTCTTGCCACGAAGTACAATGGCTGCTCGCCACCTGTAGCGATGGAGGGCATTTGAGGATCCGTTTGGTGGCTCACCATGTACTCGCACTGGCAGCTACCTCTGCCTTTGCTTTTCAATATAAACAAATGGTCACATTTGTCTGACATGTTTAGCTTAAGAATAGGTGATAATTTTGAAGGTGTACCAATTTCTGGATTTCAGAGAAAAAACACTTGATTTGCAATATGTTGAGCTCTGTTGTATTGGGGGATTTGGAAACTTAGAAATAATGTGTTTTCAGAATGAAAATTGGAAGGATATTCGATTGACATGACAAAGACTATCTTCATGATCAAATTAAGAATGTAGCTTGATATGTCTATGTTGGAAGAGGCGACAGGCGGGCCGGAAATGATCGTGTGGAAGAACTGATCCTGAAGGCATGTGTATCAAAGAATATATGATGGCAATCTCTCAGCTACTGAATGACTATGAGGGACAAGGTGCGTGTGTAATCTGCGCTTTGATGCTTAGGCCTTGTTTGGTGCGGCTCCCGCTCCGGCTCCGTCTAACACAAAAATCATGTAGCGATACTGTGCTGCACGGTGCGTTCCTGTAGCAAGGAGCGGCTCCCTCATGCGCACATCCAAAATGAACTGAGTTTGGGGTGAAGCCGGTGAAGCTGTGTTTGGGGTGCTCCCTGGGCTTTGTGCAACAGTAATAAGAAACAGTGTGCTACAGTGTTTTTGTTCAGAAGGAGCCGGTGACGAGAGAGCTGCACCAAACAGCACCTTAAACAATTATTGTAAACACATTTGATCTTGAGTTTCAATTCAATGATGGACTGGGGCTGTCCTTCGATTTCTAAAGAAAAAAGTATTTTTTCACAATAAAAGTCTCTTGTAAATACAATCACGAAGAACTCATGTTCTAAAATTTGATTTAAAAACAAAAAAGTATTCACAAATAATATTTTCATATCTAAATTGTTTTTTAAAAGTTAAACACACTTGTTTGAATTATTTTTAAACCATTGTAGTCACAACTTTATGTTTTGGCATCGCAAGGTGCTCTGAGGGCCGCATTGACATCAATATGGGTCTTTGCTCAATCAGACTTGAGGACCATAAGGACCTCGAACCCATCTAGAAACCTTGACCAAGTTACAACAGAAAAACTCAAATACATGGTTATCTCCATGAGACTTACAATTATCACTCACAAAATTCAAAATATACTGAACTCCATTTATGTTGTTTCCATATCACAATAGTTATTCATTACCCTCTAGTATTTGATCCACAAGCCTTCCACATACTTGCTGCACCAAGCATTTGGTTGCCTGAAGAGTGTGTATGCCTTTGAAGAGTGTGTATGCCTTAGCAGAGTCGCATTTTTTTATTTTATCTCCCTATGGAAATATAAGGCATATATTGATTGCCTGAATTAGAGTTTGATCAACAAATTGACACAAAACATACAGAGATAATTTGACTAATAACCGATACAATTGGACTACTTTCTTATAAATGTGATTTTGCAGCAATTAATGAAATATTGTAAGAGCAATATACATCTGATAGTCAAAATAAGTCTTACTCCCTTCGGTCCTATATCTTCCCGAGGTGAAAATAGTAGTTGAGTTAAAAAGATACTGCTGCCCCTCTTTTAAGACTCCACCACGCCATGTGACCAGAACTGACAACCACCTCATCCGACGTCGTCTGAGTTGGAGGAAATGCAGATCTAGGAGTATAAGTTTTGTTTGAGGCAAAGTAAGTCTTATAAGTTGGAGGGAATGGGTATAACAATCCGCACCCTTAGGAAATTGAATCCCCATTCTCTTTGAAAGAAAGGTATCAAGAATAAAAGGTGATAGAGGATTCCAATGATAAATGATTGATTTACCTATTTTCAAGAGGAATTTATGCGATGGATTCCTTGACTGCACATATAATTCTTTACCTTTTTTTGATAATTGAGAATGTAATATATAATGATAAATCAATAAATAAATGCCGATGGTGGAGGATCCATGCAATAGGATGTAATAAAACATAGCTAAAATAAGGTACATGATCATCTAGATTACTATATCATAGTCTGGATCAGTCAAATAAAACCAATTGAATTAGTAAAATATCTATGGAGTTATCTTGAACTGAGCATATCACTAACTTTTAAAAGTAGGATAAATACAAACTCGAAACTGAAAGGCGAAAAAGGCAAAGCTGAGATAACATTCGTTTCTCCGTTCACGTTTTAGAGGCAGTATTTCAATCGAGTGTTTCAGGGGCTATTCACGTTCTGCATTTCCTCCACTCCCATCCACATCCAGATCTCAGATGACATTTGCTTCTTCAACCTCGGTAAGTCTCTTAAGATGCTCTTATGAGGTTAGTATTCATGATTGGAGGTTCGGATTTGTGGTTAGAGGTCGGTGCATCAGAGTCCAACAGGTTTAGTGGGAAGCTTCATGGCCGAAAGTGGGTCTTGTGAGATTGGAGACAGTGGGTCGCCGTTTTGTGAGATGGTGAGGATACCCAGTTGATATGATGGGAAAGAAGGGTGACCTGATGGCATCGGCTCACAGGAGAAGAGCGTGACAAATAGGATAGGCGAGCTCTCCACATGATATGATAGAGCATCGACATTTGAGTGTCGTCGTTACGGTATGGGGAGGGAAGGGGAGAGGGGGGGGGGGGGGGGGGGGATGAAGTCACGGAAGATCATCATTTGGTTCGTTGAGATTCATGAGGTCGAGCGACATGGCTAGCTCTGTCCTTGACGATTAAGAGAAAGAAAAAAAATTTGTTAGATACGTAATTGGATTCTTACATCCATCATCGGAGAAAAAGAAGAAAATTAGATCCATTGCTGCACCAAGGTCTTTAAAAATCTGACTTCTTTTTAGGGAACAATAGAAATCTGACTTAGGCAAATACTTAACATTCATGTAGAAAAGGAAGAAAAAACCAGAAGAAAAGTCTGCTGTGCCCCAGAATAGCCCTCCCAATAAACCCACGGACAACAAATTAGCTAACACACGCGCACGCGCACGCGCACAACGAAGAAATGGCGATGGCGATGCAGCCATCTTAGCCTCCTCTCCTCTCTCTCCCCCCTTCCATGGCTGCTCCTCCTCTGGCGCTCCTCGCCGCTGCCATAGCCGCGCTCGTCGTCCTTGTCCTCGTCGTTTTCGCCCTCCGGCGATGGTGGCGACGGCGGAGGCGGCGGCGGCTCGCGCCCGGGGCCGCCGCAGTGGTCCCTGCCCCTGTCGCTGTCCAGGTCAAGATCCGAGCTTTCTTGTTCACTTCTTCTTGTTTTGAATCGTTAGGCTGTGAAACGTCTGTGTTTCTTGGTGCGAATCGGTGGTCCTGGCGTGTCCTGAAAGATTATGGTAGATACGAGGATCGTTAGTCGATTGGGGATTGGGGGTTCTTGGTGCCGCGCTACGAGCAGTGAATGTTGGGCGTGGTCCTGGGTTCTCGTCTTGCTAATGCGATTTTTTGCTTTCTTATTTGGACTATTTATGATTTTTTCCGATCTTGAGGTAGATGCGTTATGGATCTTGGCCATTTGCTTATATCTTGGGTGGTTTATGGTTGTAATGAACTGTTGCATTGATAGTTTGAGGCTATTTGGTTTGTTCCATGGTACAAGCTGAGTCGTGGTGCAGGTTGATTAGGTTGTATTTGGTTCTTCTGTGCAATGAGTTGCTCAGTAGATTGCCTAGATGTATGAAAGAAAGAAGGATTTTTATTAAACTACTATGTTCCATTATCACGGTTTAGGACAGGTTAGTTCACACTTAAGGAACGAACACCTATTGCCTAATGAAATGTAAATAATTAGCTCATTTTTGTCTCCTAGAGCCTTTTGAAGCATCATATGGTTAAAAGATTGAGAATACTGTGAGATAGGCAATGCCACTTAATTAATTATAAATTAAGAATGCTCAACTAAGTACTAGTTTTTCCTCAGACAAAATCTCAAAACTATCTTTATGCAGACAATATTTATGCTACTAATAATTGATTGATTGCATTAGGGTTGTGTAAACTAATTCCATCTTAGCCTTGGACATTTTCCCTAAAAACTTTTTGTGAAACAGTAGCTTGTTCAGCTCTCTGTACTTGCTTGCATTGCTGCAGCATATGGATTAAACCAATTTTCTTAATTCTTGCTGAAGCTGTTTCTACAGCCAATACCAATAGCTGTGGCATTTGTATGCTAGAACCTGAACCTAGCCATCGATCCTCGAGCTGGATAGTTATTATTATAAAGGCGAAGCAGTAATCAGATATACCATAAGCTAGGACACAAGGTATAGCAATGCTGGTAATTCTAAGCTTCTGGTATGTATGTTCATTTGAACAGGTTTAACAAAATAAAAAATGCTTTGGGTTATAGTAACAGAGACAGAAGCTGTTACAAGCTGGATAAGCGATGCCTAGGAATATGAATGACATCCTTCATATCATGCTATTTTGCACAGTGCACCCAAAGATCACCAAGAACTAGTGCGACCTTATAGATCAAGACTCATTTTTATTACTATACAAAAATGCAGTTATATACCTCGGTCCCTTCTTAAAAAAATCTGTTTTGAACACTTTTGTTTAGAAACTGCAGCATGTCTCATGGTTCACACTTCCTGTTTGCAGAATGAGGATCTAAATATGCCTCTTCTTTCTGAAACTCGGGACAATCACTCTGGCCAGAAGAATAGTTTTCTTGCAAGTGCTTTAGGAGAATCTTCGAAGATTCAAGCAAATAGGAGTAGTACTTCGCCAAAAAGTCATGCAACTGCTGATTCAGGAATCATTTATTCCTCCAAATCATGTGCAACACAAGGTATGCACAGTTGTATAAAAAATCTAAAATATTTAGCAGATCTATTGAAACGTCACACTAATCCTCATTTTTGGGATTCCATGGCGCTGATATGTACTCTCATTCACAAAGTCAAAATTTCAATAGTCACTATGGATTGTGCAGGAGAAACTCATGTAATCAACGTCGAAGGTGATACTTCTGAAGATTTCCAATTAGGAAGCACACTTAAGCGTACAACACCCACAAATTTGCCAACACCTGATCAGAGGCACAAAAGAAGGATTTCTGGAGAGGATAATCGTAATGGCAGCATTTCGAAGGATAATGTGTATGGTAAGGTCTCCTCCAATCTTGATTTAGACCGTCCAGGAATCCGTTCCTGGTTGGCAAAGGTTTCTTTTTCTATGCTATTTCATCCAATCTTTGGTTAGAAGTGCAGAAAGCAGCCTAGATTTAGAGGTCATAGCTGGTCCTTCTCATGGAATAAGATGTTCCCGTCAGTCAACTAGTACTTCTATGCTCCCCATAACCCTTGGAAGGGTTCCCCCAAGTGATGTGGTGTTGAAAGACTCCGAAGTGTCAGGGAAGCATGCTCGGATAAACTGGAATGCAAAAGTAAGTTATTGAGGAACTTGTAGTTATCCATTTTGCCTTTGACTTGGTGCTATTCGACTGTTTGTTTCCCTAGACTCTTAGCTCATTGTCTATGTTGAGTAAGTCTATAGTAATCAACCTTAGCGGTGTATGCTTTATTCCGAATTTATTACTCTAAACACATTAATTTGATGGATGGTTAATATTGGGAAATGGATTCTAGACCCCCACATTTCAAACCTAATTATTTGCAATATTCCTACATCATGAATACTCGTATTTTGTAAATCATTGTTAGCGTAACTCAATTAAATAAAACATATTTTTTGAGTCCTGAGTAGTAACTGTCCCTGCAGAGTAGGTTTGCCAAAATTACTATTTGTCAAAGTATTTGGCTGCTTATTGTGAGACGAGATATATTGAATAAGCCTTTGTCATTGGTTGTAATAATGTAAATATTTTATTCTTTGGGCATTAACTCGCTATAAAGTTCTCTAGAGTAGGCATTATTTGACGGCTTCCTTTGTGCTAGTAACTGCAGTTGGCATTACTATCTTTGAAAACACTTGCTCTCATCCAGTTACTTATGTGCTGCACAGAATTCTTCCATTTCCTTTGAAAACATATTAATTCATATATTGGAATGTTGCAGACACTGAAATGGAAACTTGTGGACCTGGGCAGCTTGAATGGAACTTTCTTGAACTCCCACGCTATTCATCATCCAGATGTTGGGTCTAGGCATTGGGGTGAGCCCGCTGAACTGGCACACGGTGATATTATCACTCTAGGGACTACTTCGAAACTATCTGTAAGTTCCTGATCTGATTTTAGAATTTTGTTTATTCCCCCCTAGTGTAGTAAAATATTTTGTTTATTTTTCATTCATGGGAGATTACAACCACATAGTTCATTGAATTCCATTGCATGATTTTTTGGACACTGAATCTCTGCAAATTGACGAAAAATGGATTGCTTGTAGAATCAATCTAATATGGTTCTATCAAATCTGAGTTGTGAACCTTATGGCACCTTCAATATCCTTATTTCAATTTTGTGGGTTCAGATGACCAGTGCTAGAGGATACATGTAAATATGTAATTCAAACTGAGTATACAATTACTGAATCTTGTGCTTATATGGAAAATTGGCATTTATGCTTTTCTTTTTACGATTCTGTGCGTGTGATCTTCTGCTTTCAGTCCATATGCTGAGCCATCAATCACCTATTGCCAACTTTAATCTACCTTGTGTTTAATTTGCTCATATTTGGCACAAGTTCATGTTGAGTAAGTTTTTGATCCTCCACTCATGATTCTCTGGTGTTTTCTCCTGTTATGAGCCCATATGCTGAGCTACAGAATACAGATGTTTACTGTACTATCTCCACTGAAGTTCTGGGCATATGACCCAAATTAATTTGAAAAAGTATTTGCTCCCCTGAACACGACTAGAGGCAACATCTTTAGCACCAACCATATTGCCAATGGATTAGTTAGTGGGTAAATCTACTGTTGTAGAAGTGCTACGCAGGTGGCGGGGTGGTGCCCAGCACATAATTACCGCGTAGCTGGGCTATGGTTTTGCTTAGGTGCTTGGAGCCATGGTATATCCTAAAATTTAGGCTATGGCTGTTAATGAGCCGAGCTCGAACGAGCCTGTTGCCTCAAGCTCGAGCTTGCCAGCACTTCGAGCCGAGCCTGCAATCCTTCCGAACCTACAACCCAGCTTGAGCATGGTTCGACAAAAAATTGCGAAGGTTCCAAGATTGGATTGAATAGGCTCATTTACAAACATGATGAATACAGAAAATTTTACGAACGAGGCAGTTCCATTCCCAGAAAAATGGCAATCGTTGCCTTATGAGTTGGATCCTAAGATCCAAGAAACACATCCGCCCAACATTCTTTCTTAATGGGCAAGACCATGAGGATATCTCCATAAACTTACACAAAAGGGAACTCTCGATGGAGGTGCCGCCGCAAATCGAAAGGACACCAAATTTGGCCCTACAACAGATGACCTAGACCAGCAGCTATCGTGTGGGTCAATCGGGCAAAATACTGTGTACTGTAAAACGAAAAAAAGGAAATCAATCGCAGCAAGAAAAAATGACTGCACTGGAGACAGCGAGATCAAGCATGGAAAGGCAAGAAAAAGCAGGTTGCTGCTTCTATCTTCGCATTACCGTCTTGCCGGCCTGCCGTGGAGGAGACAGTGTAGACAATGTGAGGTTGCAGAATATGGATGAGGACTTGGACTGGTAAATTTTGGATAAGGCTTGGGGATTTTTTCTTTCTTTCTTATGGTTTGGGCCCAGGTTAGCGCGTGGGGCTGCTGGCAAGCCCGGTGCTTGGCTCCCACTCCCCTGTTTGAGAGTTGGGCTGAGAGTAATATTTTACTATTTATTTGCTGAGGTGACAGGTGACGCTAACGAGCTTCATCGATTAGCTCCAGTTTGGCTCATTTTTCAGTCGAGCCGAGCTCCAATCGACCTCTAGGCAAGCCGAGTCTGGGTAGCTCGCGAGCCTTGAGCTTCGTTGACAGCCCTAACCTAGGCACCATCTATGTCGGCTAGATATTCCTTCTGAGATACGAATTTGCTTTGCTTGGTTCTATATTTTGTTGAAAGATCCAATAACTTCTGTTTTACATACAAAAATTTCAGTTCATCTGGTCCCAGTTAACAGCTGTAGTGTTCACATTTTTTTTGGTACCTGTAAAGCTGTAACTCATCGAAATATTTTGGAACCATAGCAATATTTCTGTACTTAGTTTGCTGATACATTGTTCATGTCTGTATTTCATGACTTGAATTGTGTTTCTATCTCTCTGAAGGTTCAGATCTCACTTAACAATCCAAACCAACGACTTCCTGCTGGTGTGGGCATGGCATCTGACCCAATGGTAGCTCGTAGAAGCGGAAAGGAACTTCCAATGGAGGACATCAGCTTTTGCCAGTTTCCTCTGAAGGGCGTTGGGCAGGTCTGTAATCAGTTAGCTCTATCGAAGTCTTGCGCTTATTCCTGATACCTTATTGTTTTGCAGTTTGGGCTATTTGGAATTTTTGATGGACATGGTGGGGATGCAGCTGCCAAAGCTGTCAGCAAGTTAGTAATTTGTGCTCATTTGATGCATGATTATACATGCCATGATTTAACATTACTCACGAGGATTCTTGTACTTGTTAATTCTTATGTAACCTGTACATTTTTTTAATTGTTTTATTCTTGTTAAAAACTGATGTTTTACCTTTTGATTTGTAGAATTCTTCCTGAACATGTGGCAAATATTTTAACTCATCCTGAAACAAAAGAACGAGTTCTATCTTGTTCTGATGCTTCTGATATTCTTAGATATGCTTTTACTCTGACGGAAGCAGCAATCGATCATCAATATGAGGTTCACCTTTTGTCTAAATATTTGTCTGACACCATTGTGGAGCTGGGTTTTGGTTTAAGCTTGTTTTCCTTTAATGACTTTGATTGAAAGTTTATTATGTGTGTGCAAGTTAGTGATGTTTAGTGTTTCAAACCTTCCTTCTCGTTTAGATATATACTGGATAAGTCAGCTGCATAATGAGGGAACGGATCATGGTAGCGATTTTAAGAATTTAGATCAATGTCCCAGCAGCTGTTTGTCTGGTTGCTAATTATCAAATTATGTTGCTGATCCCTTCTCTGGAATACAGATAGTTTTACTCCCAAGATGGCAGAATTAGAATGTAAAACTTAGTGTCTTAGGCCTTGTTTGTTTACCCATGGATTATATAATTCAGCTTATCGGTGTTGAATTATATAAACTAGATTATATAATCTAGAGGGTAATAAGTTATTGAGTTGTTTGTCATCAATCCACAAGATTAGAATGTAAAACTATCCCATTAATTTTCTGTTTCCTGAAAACCGTGCATAGCCAGAACTAGCAATGATGTGCGTGCTACTGGAATTCTGTAGTCTGATCAAGAGGTCACCTCTGTGGACCTTGCATCGTTATGTTATTGCCGAGCAATAGTCATATTCTCTTCCTTGAATTGTTTTGATGATGCAAACTTTTGCGGCTCTGTGATTTTTATGTATCCCTTCTCAGG
This sequence comes from Eragrostis nindensis, assembly GCA_012490785.1. NCBI lineage: Eukaryota > Viridiplantae > Streptophyta > Magnoliopsida > Poales > Poaceae > Eragrostis > Eragrostis nindensis. Next base: position 317,462 of record JAAXCT010000590.1, read on the forward strand.
GATGTACAGGGACAGCCCTTCTTGTTTGGTTCGATCAGAATAAAGATTGTTTTGCCCAGTGTGCTAATCTTGGTGATTCAGCTTGTGTCATGAGGTAACATATTGCCCTTCTTTCTACTTGTCCCTTCTCAGGGATGTAGAGATTTTCTTCTATTTAATATAGTCTGCTAGCTATTGTATTGGTTTTTCGTTTCTACTATGTTTCCTATATGCTGTAGAATGCGAACAACGGTACTAAGATATTTTCTTTTTCCAGTATAAATGGAAAGACAATTGATATGACTGAAGATCATCGGGTAGTTAGCACAACTGAAAGAGCTAGGATAGCAAGAATGGGAAAGCCACTGAAAGATGGTGAAAAACGTCTCAATGGTATGGTGTTTTGATTCCTTTCCAGGGGAAAGTATTTCATCCCCTTCCCATTTATCATGGAAGCCAAATAAATGTTTATTATTTTCAACAGGACTAAACCTTGCGAGAATGTTTGGAGATAAGTTTCTAAAAGAGCAAGATTCACGCTTCAGCTCAGAACCATATGTGAGCGAAGCTGTTCTTATTACCAAAGCATGCTCAGCATTTGCGATTATTGCTAGGTAACATATTCTTTCAGTAGTAACAAGGTAGAGTTATTAATATCTCACAACCATCCTAACTTTTCAGCTTGTTTTGATGTATGCAGTGACGGGCTCTGGGATGTCATTAACACCAAAAGGGCAGTACAGCTTGTTGTTGAGGTGAAAGATCCGTCGCTTGTTTTAAGCTAGCACTTTTTTGCAGTTTTGTCGGCTTTTCTTATTAGCCTGTAGTTGTAATGCTGTTCTTTGCCCACAATTTGCAGGGAAAGGAGAGGAACACAGGGGACAGTACCTCGGCAGACAAAGTAGCTAATCGTGTATTAAATGAAGCTAGGAATTTGCGAACCAAGGACAATACATCCGTAATATTTGTAGATTTTGACATGTTGAGAACAGATCCTTGTATAGCGAAATGATTTGTCCATTTAGAGACAGCTTGTTCCATGAATCATCAATCGACCTGGCTGGTTGTAGCTCCAAAGTTTTGCGTGACTGGTTATATATCGACATGCAGTCATGTTTGTGTGACCCGCTCTTGAGTTACATAGGAGCATTGAACATACTGTAGCATGTGATCTGGTGCTTCTAGGTTTCATACCTGCTTCTCAGAGGTTGCAACACCACCTTTGGGATTAGGTATCATACTTGTTGACCTGCACATCACGGCATAACTTTGTTTATGACCTTGCTGTAGTAGAATCTGCATGCCAAGTCCAACAGCAAGATGCAGCCAAGTGAAAAACTGCTGTGATTCTCCAACCACCCAGCTGCCAGCCTGCTATGCAGTGCCAGTGAATTTGTTTTCTTTTATATTATTATGGTCGTGCTGCCTGCACTGCAGGTATTAGTAGATGCATGGTTTCAGTTTGTGCACAAGCTTGGGCTCAGAAGGCACCAATTGCCTGCCTGCCGGAAACGGAATGCTGCGGAATCTGCCAAGGGCTAGAATCTAGCGATGCATCTGACGTTGCCCTTTTTACCAAATCTGGGAGGGTGAGGGGTGAAGCAGGTCATGGCCCGTTTACTCCTTTTCTGCAGCCCCACAAGTAGCAGAGCTCTCTCTCCCCAAGGCTCTGGCTATTGGGGTATTGGGGTGCACGTCAATCTGTGCTACTCTGTGCAGGATAAGGTGCTGCAAGTGTGTAGGGGTTCTGCCTGTGTGAACTGCTGGAAAAATAGAGGACACATGACATGAGAGGAGGAGCTGAATGCAGGCAGTGGTGGGTTGTTTGTGCTTTCCGTGCAAGCAAGATTTTTCTCAAGGTTCCATGACAAAGGTGCAAAACCAAAAGTCCATATTCCTCAGTTTAATTTTCGGTGCAGCTAAGGCCCTATATATTATCACATAGCCATTCCCACAGTCCAAAAGATATATACGGGAAATGACAGGGGTGCAAATTGGTCACTCCGGCTCTCTTTAGTTCAACAAAATGAGCTAGTTTTCCAAAACGAGTCAACGTCGCCAAAATAAATAAAAATAAAATGACGCCCTCTTAATTTGTGGTCCTGATCTACACCTTTCTCGATCGAAGTGCATGTATTGAGCCTCCTCCTCCTTCCCCCCGCTAAGCTAGCTCTCTCGAGAAAGAGGAGATGCGAAGGCGAGAGTGGTAATTAATCAGAGGAAGGAATATATGTGTAGAGTAGTCCATTTCAAAAGACAAAATTAATGTGGGATGGCAATGGATACCGACCGACCGACGACATTATACTACTAGCTAGTTGCAACGGCAACAAATGCTTGTCTAACTCGGGGTGGGTGGATGTATGGACGGCACGCGCCGACGGATGGATCGAGCCGGTCGCCGTCGTGGTTGTACCCCCACGTGCATGAGCACCCGAGGGCCGTGTGCCGTCTGGTGTGCAGCCACCAGTCAAGACACGCACTCGAGAGTCAGAACACATGTACAGCTCCTACCTCAAACCCTCACCTCCTCCTCCTCTCTCAGCCTCAGCTGCCAGTAGTAAGTGGGAGTCGCACCCGGAACCATGGCGGAGGCGGTGCAGGCGGCGCTGCAGGCGGTGGCGCTGCAAACGCGGTGGACCTACAGCCTCCTCTGGCAGCTCTGCCCCCACCAAGGGTGATCACATTAATTCGCGCGCCATTTCACGCTCGATCCGCTAGCTTCTCCATGCTTTTTTTCTTGCTTCCATCTCCTTCATCCACTCCACTCGGTCGTGCGATTGAAGAACCGATCGATCTGCTGATTCTGACTGCAGCGCGCTGGTGTGGGCGGAGGGGCACTACAACGGCGCCGTCAAGACGCGCAAGACGGTGCAGCCGGGCGGCGAGGACGACGAAGACGGCGGCGGCGGCGAGGCGGCGGGGTCCGGCAAGGCGGCGCGGCGGCGCAGCAGGCAGCTGCGGGAGCTGTACGAGTCGCTGGCCGGGGAGGCTGGTGGTGCCGGTGGTGGTGGAGGAGGGGCTCGGCGGCCGTGCGCGGCGCTGGCGCCGGAGGACCTGGGGGAGACGGAGTGGTTCTACCTCATGTGCGCCTCCTACTGCTTCCCTCCAGGCGTCGGGTACGTATTACGTACAAAAATCCTACTTCCTGCCAGGCAAACGTATACGTACATTACATGCTTTTGGAATATAAATTCAACGAGACGCATCAGTAATCAGCAAGCAATGCAAGCAAAGCAAAACTTTTTTTTTTTAGGTAAATAAGCGAAGCATAATTGTGTTTATCCTTTCCTCCCTAAAAACAGTATATTCGAGCAAGTTCCCTTGACATGCTTAATTTCGATAATCATATATGGGGATGTAATATGCTTTAATATGAATGATATTCCCTTTTCGTAAGAAAAAAAGAGAGAGAAAATCATATCTGTTTCAACCATCATCAATAACGTGTTAACTGACAAATACAGAAACGCAGAACAGTTCATGTTACAAGGAGCCATGGAAGGACTTTTTTTTTTCCCATGGCCAACAGGCGACCTTTCATTTCTGACTCATACATGTACGGTACTGGTTTCATTTTTCAGGTTGCCGGGGAAGGCATTTGCAGCGAGAGCGCATGTGTGGCTTAGTGGAGCCAACAAAGTCGACAGCAAAGTGTTTTCTAGAGCGATTCTCGCAAAGGTAAGCTGCCACTTCTTTCTGCTATTTTGTAGTGTATATAGTTAGTATTGGTTATTTTCAGTGTGTGAAAACTGCAAGTGTCATAAAATGTAGATAAAGAAAAATGAAAGATGAAAAAAAGGATTTAATTTGTTACATATCGTGGAATGAAACATAATTATTGGAGGTGACATCGATCAGGAAAAAGAGTCTCTATCCTTAAAAATAAAGCATTATTTCAATCTCAAATCGGATAAAGATATCTAAAAGTCTTGTTTTTCTTATTTCCCTGATTATAGACATAACTAATCAATTCTCCTTGTTGTTGCACTTTTCATGTGGTGAATAACGAAATTTTGGCGGAAACATATATGGCAGAGTGCAGGCATCCAGGTATATTGTCTCTGAAACTACTTATTGTGAAATAAGCATGATCTAAGCCCTTGATTATTCAATATTTGTGGATTTGATTTCATTCCAATATCTCATTACTTTGCTGTGCCACCATGTTCAGAACTCCTTGAAAATAGAACTCTTCTGCACACTGATTTTGTTTTTTATTTATTTTCAAATATTTTTATTTTGCTAAAATTAGGTAATTTCGTGCATGTTTAACTTTACAAAATATTGAATCATAGGCTTAAAGTACTCAAACTAACCAGTGCATTGACTTGAATCATAATGCAGACAGTTGCATGCATTCCAGTTGCTGATGGTGTCTTGGAAATCGGAACAACAGAAAAGGCGAGTTCATGATTTATTGTCTGAAGATTTACCATGGATAAAATGAGAGAAAAAAACAATTGCTACTCATTACTGTTAGATAGTTAACTATGCATGTAGAAATGATTATCATTAACTGTTACTCTTCTCCCCAACTGATAAAAATCTTGCATGAAGTCAATTAATGTTTTGGAATCATGGAATTAATAGTGTAACACTATATTTCAGGTAGAAGAAGACATTGGTTTAATTCAGTATGCAAGGACCATCTTCATGGATCAACATGGCATCCACATGATGCCTACCCTCTCAGGGCATTCAACTTCCAACCCAATCACGCACATCAATGACCGGCCACTCCAGATAAAAGGGAAAAATACAACGTTTCTACAAATGTGCTGCCGCAGAATCTCAACCCAGAAGACAAGCGCAGCAGTGAAATGGAAGAAGATGATGACCAATTAGACACGGAGTGTGCATCAGCTTTAGAAACCAACAATGAAAAGGGTTCACGCCAGCCCGCGCCACTGAATTATCTGAGCAAGGAGCAGGCTACACCATATGCAGGAAGCAGTGGACCGATGCACGTTGAAGCATCAGATAGGATTAGATATGGTTGCTCAAGCTACATGGAAGAGATCGAGATGCAAATGGTTTGCCAGAACACTGCTAATGCCCAGACCAGTCTGCAAGGGCAAGATAGACCTGGTCACTGGGATATTCTCTACGACAACCTTTGCAGTGGCTACCTACTAGAGCCGTCAGGTACATTTTCAGATGCTAAAATTCATTATTCATCACCTTTTAATAATCTAAGTGATATAAGTGCAGTCTCACACACTAAACTTTTGACACTGCACCTGGTGCTGAATAATTTGATGGTTTCAAACTCAAAGAAAATTTTAATTTTTTTTTTCATAAAAGAAGTGCGAAAATATATCATCATATTTCAGATTATGATAATACCTCAAAATAATTATTGAATAAAAGTGAGGAATCTTTTTTCTTGCAAGCATACGTTTACCTTATTTGAATTACATTGTCAGAATAAATTGTTGCCAAACTACTCTTATGATCAGATTTCAGATATGATCATACCTCAAAATAATTCTTGGATACAAAAATTGTAGCATTTATTTTTCTTGCGAGCATGCTATTGGCTTGTTCGAACTTCACTTTTGTGAGGTTATTTAAAGTAGGCGTGACCTGTCGCCAAACTAAAAATAAAAGAGTAAGACATAGCATTACAGTTGTAGTGAATTCCTTCATTCTTCATCACAGCAGCTGAAGATCAAGCCATACCACCTGAAAACGCACACTACGCGGAAACAGTCCTGAGAATCCTAAGGTACAACATGCGTCAACAAACAACCGCAAGCGTCAAGACCTACCTGGCAGTCTCAAGCTACTCACCATTCTCCAGATGGAACACAAAAAGACCGGCTGATCCTCAGAGCATGATGGTCTCTGAGTGCACTATCCCACAGAGAATGCTCAAAGGCATCCTGTTCAGTGTCAACAGCAGTCAGTGCAAGTCCAGGGGAGATGCCCAGTCACCTGAGCCCAGGGACGGCGAAGGGATGAGCCGGTCGCGGCGAGGACATGTCCAGGCAGAGCTGAGCGCCAGCCATGTTGTGAAGGAGCGGCGGAGGAGGGAGAAGCTCAACGAGAGGTTCGTCGTCCTGCGGTCCTTGGTGCCGTTCGTGACCAAGGTGTGTATCCGATAGATGACAAGCAGAGTTCAGTTGTGCTTATATGCCAGTTCAGAATAAGCATCTGAAGAAGTTCATTGATGTGACTAGGCATGACATTTGACAACATAAGTTTGACTGCCTTTCCTCAAGACTAGATCCTTAAAAGGATTTACATGGTCGAACCATTATTAAAAAAATCCCTCCATTTTTCCAGTGCCATCAAATTATGTTGTCAAAGCATCAATAAAAAAAAACTATTGACATGCATAAGTTCTGACTGAAACAATCTGATTCTGTGTGCAGATGGACCGGGCCTCGATCCTCGCGGACACGATCGAGTACCTAAAGCAGCTACGGCGACGCATCCAGGACCTCGAGTCACGACCCCGGCAGATGGTCGACGGCAACATGGCGCCAGCGGCATCCTCCCACGAAACGAGAGGCTACTTCACGCGCGCAAGCGCGGGGAAGCGAGCAGCGGAGGCGAGTGGCGGCAACAGCAGCGCCGGGACGCCGGCGGAGGTGCAGGTGTCCATCATCGAGAGCGACGCGCTGCTGGAGCTGCGGTGCCCGCACCGGGACGGCCTCCTGCTCCGGGTCATGCAGGCGCTGCACCGTGAGCTCCGGCTCGAGGTCACCTCCGTCCAGGCCTCGTCGGCCGGCGGCGTGCTGCTCGCTGAATTGAGAGCAAAGGTAATTAAGCACACCGTGAGTCCGTGACATCATGAGCATTAATGCAGCAAAGTTTAGATAAGGTTGTCTTCATTATTGTTATTATTGCAATGTTTGTGGAGACTCAACCAACTGTTCTTGTGTTGTGAACTGCAGGTGAACGAGGCGCATGGGAGGAGGAGCAGCATCACTGAAGTGAAGAGGGCGGTGCATATGGTCCTCTCGTCAGACTGAACGCGTAACAAATGGTTCACAAATGATGGTTGGATCGAACAGTTCGATCAGTTATCTACCATAATAATTAGAGAGAAAGCTAGAACAAGACGGACCAAAGATCTAAAACTTTATTTCTGACTGCGGGCCTGTGTGGCGTGTGTATAGTGGAACAACGCCCCTCATTGTGGAGGAATCTTATATGATATATTTGCACATAAAACGCAGCTTTCCCTTCAAAAGGACCTTTTATACAGCCTTTACGTTTATTGAAAATATACCAAAATAATAACCTGGGTGATATCAAATTTTGGTACTTGTGTTATAGTTCTGGGTGATACCAAATTTTGGTAGAAACGCTCTACACGATAATAAGTTCCAACCTTGTCCTCGGCATTGCTATCTTCAGCAGTCACTTGCAAAGGACTCTCATTTCTCTCTCGATAGAAGCATACCTTCCGTCTAGCACAACATTGTAGTCCTCTAAGCAAGCTGCAACATAATTTGTATCAGCAGTGCTATATTCTACATATTCGCGGATGGGCTTCTGGCCCAGTGGTCTGGCGCCCGAGTGGCAGCCGACCGGTCGAGGGTTCGATCCCCCGATCCCGCACGCGGCACTGTTGCTGCAAGCGCGGTACTGTAGCGCGCACAGTGCTCGGCACTGTTGCAGCAGCTTGGTACTGTAGCAGCGCACAGTGCAGAAAAAATCCCCTCGTTCTCCCTGGTCAAAGCACATGGTAAAGACTCGCGTCGGAGCTCACAACGGCCAGCTGAGTCTCTGTGTAGGATCGGGGAGGAGGTTCGGGGGTTTTCTCGGCCTGCGTGAGAGGCTCTTCTCCTTAGCAAAATGCCGTCGGGGGCGGTCTTCCTCCGGCAGGTCGAGGTTTTTTTTATTTTATATTCTACATATTCAAATGTGAGAAGCTTCATCCATTCGTAATTAAACTGGTACCTGAAGTCTAGCATTGCGGTCAGTTCAGCTTCCAGGAACGAAGGTCATAAGAAGACCATATGCAAAGGATCTCTTTGTTTACCTTATGTGATTATGCATATGGGATGATGACGAGGCGTGGATCACACAAATTAATTAATTATCTTCTCTCTACCATCCGTGATGATTTAATTTAGTTTAAATAAATATAATATATTTTCCTTCGTGGGTCACATTTTAATCCACAATGACGTAAATGAAGTATGAATATCTCATGAAAAGACCGTAATATGAACTCCCTCCGTGTTTTAATATATGACGCCGTTGACTTTTTTCGTTACTTTGATCATTTGTCTTATCTATAAATATTTGTGTAAATAGCTAAGTGTATAAGTTAACCTTAAAGTGCTTTTGATGATGAATCCAGTGATATTCATTTCACATTCGAAAAGTAATTATTTAAGTCTATATTGTTAGTCAAAGTTCAACGAAAAGTCAACGGTGGGAGTATTTGTTTCATCAACTTGATAACATGGGCCGACACAATGTGCCACATTTAATTAGTACTGTATGTATAGTTGTAATAGGTTAAATGTTGTTGATTCTTCGTAATGGGTAATTAGTTCATCTTTATTTCTTTTAGTACTACCATTAATTGATGCATGCGCGCCATGCACGTGTATAAAAGGCTTAACATGATAATTTAAAATGAAAGTTAAAAAATTATTTTTAGTGGACATATTAATAAACCAACATAATATATATGGCAGTGACACATTTGTTAATATATATTCAATTGGATGATTATTGGTTGAGTCATCATACATCAAGTCAAAGATATAAAAAAAAAAAACCTTAGAAGTAACAAAAAAAAGATATCTATCATCTTGGAGTTGAGAAATCAAAGTACTCATTCTTCGTCAAAACCATGGCATGAGAACTCATATAGGAGCCAGAAGTAACTGAAGTCCGGAGATCAGAGGATATGCTTTTGATAAGATTGTCAAGAGAGTCCACTTCCGACTAATCAATAACCATCTCCTGAAGAAAGCGAGCATGTTCATCTCCGACAGTCACTTTAGTGCCATCACCAAATTCTAAGAAGGTACCGTGAGAACCACAGGTCGGATTGCACCCTCATGTTCAGAGTTAGTCTGATCTTTCACCTTGTCCCGTATAAGACATTTGCATGGTAGCACTAGTGACCTGAGCTCTAGCTCCACGTGCAACCACAGATAGAAATGATCTAAAATGTCCACCAAATACCATGATCTTACCACCAAATGGTTATGAATGACCCATAATATCTCACAAATATCTATCAATAGTGTCAGTGATTGTTATCTTGGTCATGGCAATTTCGTGCCATATCAACATATTTGCTCTACAAAGTAGCTCAATGGTAGTGCTCTGCCTGGTGAAGTGGCACATATTGTCAAGATTGGACATGCCATAACGCGCAACTTCACCAAGCAGAGCCGTACCATTGAGCCGCTTCATATGGGCAAGTATGCTGATATGGGGACTCTTGATAGATCCTTGCAAGATATTATGAGTTGTTAAAAACAATTTGGTGCTAAGATTATGGTATTTATATAGTGGAGATATTAGATAGGTTCTACATACAAACACATGGAACTAGAATTTAGATCACTAATGCTACCTTGGAGTGGTATTATATATGGGGCAAAGTTTGCAGCCTTAGTCTAACTCAGAACATGTGGGCACAATCCGACACGTGGTTCTCATTATACCTTCTTAGAATTGATCATGGTACTAAATACTCTATCAGAGATGAATATTTTCATCTCACCAAGGAGATTGTTGTTGATTACTCAGAAGAGAACTCTGTTGACAATCTTATCAAAATTCAAAAGCATATTTCCTGATCTTTTGGCTAATGTTACTTCTGGCTCCTATATGAGTTATCGTGTCATCCTTTTGACTCCTTTTGACGAAGAATGAGTATGCTATATTGTCAATACCAAGATGATAGATATGTTCTCGTAGTACTTTTAAGGCCTTCTACAACTTTACTCAATGGATGATGACTCAAGCAATAATTACCCCATTGATTCCCTCAACTCGCTTAGCTAGACCGAATGACCTACCTTCCCACGAACTAAATAACATGGGCAATTGTCCTATTGTACATCTTGCTTCTCAACCGCGATCGGACACAACAGATTGTGCAATGGTACCCGTTTGGTGATAAAGACCTTTCAATCTAATGCCATAAACTGGACTATTGGTGGACAAGAAACTGGGAAGAGAGTTTTCATACCAAAGATCCCTAATGTAAAATAAAAGGAAACTATTTTTGATGACACTAAGCTATGCAATGACCATTAACAAAGCTCAAGGACAGACTATCCCTAATGTTAGTGTATATCATCCCTGGTCAGTGTTTGCACATGGTCAACTATATGTCACATGGTCCAAGGGGTGTATCATGACATACAACTCGGGTCCTCGAGAGCCTAATAAGTTGTTGAAACCTATAGAGAGTATCACCAATAATTTTTCTATGTTACATTATGTCCTTATTCGATCTCATCAATACAACAGTCCTGGTTGAGCCCATGAAGGCCATTGTTAAGGCTATTGTAACAACTGTTGTTAAGACTATGTAAGCGAGCCTTATTGCTGCTATTAGAGGGAGATTTCAAAGATTGCACTAATTTAGGCATAACATCTATCTTTTAATCCCCTATATATATGTAACCTTGAGATCAATAAGAAAATGCCAATTCACCATTCTCTTTGTCTCTCTGTTCTTAAGTTCCTATCACAACACGTTATCAGCAGCTCTAAGCATTGAGGAAGAGAGAAATAAGAGGTAAAGAAATCACCGATTTGAAGGGTAAGATGGCTCGCCTTGATGCTAGTTCTTCCCTTCCTTGCAACCTTCGTGCTCGCCATCTGCGTCACCTTCTGCGCCAGCAGCTAGTAGCGCTTCTACGACCTCTCGTGCGCCGTCCTCGACGCGGTAGGGGCCTTGCCCCTGTTCTCCTCGCTTTGGCTTCACCAGAGGTGGAGGACGACGGTGCCACTGCCCGTAGAGCCACTAGAGCTGCGAGCAGCGGCTCCAGCACCCTCACAACCTGCCGCGGGCCTCTAGTAATGCCCGACACCTGCACTGCGCCAGAACGCATTATGGTGCAGTTGCCGGGCCACTGCGAGTCCCATGGTTGGACGGCAAGGGTGCGGCTGCAGCATGACTAGCTGCCGCAGGAGATGCCGGACATGGTGACAGCATACTGCCCTCGCCACGGCTGGACAAACTACGCTCATCGCAACACCAGTTCTTCATCAGAAGAGCACACTTTTGCCATGGTCTCGCCGCATCGTGCCATTTTGCCATCTCCTTAATTTCGCCGGAGTACACGCCGGCAACACCGCTGCACACTCCAACACCAGCGACGCCGCCGAAATTGCTCCTCACAAGCACCATCGCAGCGCACCGCGGAGCTCCGCCCTTGTACATGAGTACCGGGGGAGGCTCCAGCGACATAGCTGTAGCAGCGCCCCCCTGCTTCGACGAGCCCGAGCTCGCTCCTCCTCCGCCTCCTATATGGCCACGCTCTTCCCCGGACGTGCCACCGTGGCTGCGGTTGTGCTGCAACATGATCCTGACTAGGCATGTGCCTGCGTCAGTCAGGACCGAAAGCGGTGGTGGGCCGAAAACGAGATTGTCTCGGTCGACGCAAACACTTGCTCGGTCAGGATCATGTTGCGGCACAACTCAGGGTGGCGACGGTGCCGCAGCTGCGGTGGGGCGTCCAGGGAAGAGCATGGCCGGAGGGGTCAGAGGAGCGAGCCCGGGTGGCACCGCCACAGCTATGCCGCCGAAGCCTCCCTCGATACTCATGTGAAAGGGCGGAGCTCCGCGGCGCGTAGCGATGGTGCCTTTGAGGAGGAACTCCAGCGACACTGCTAGTGTTGGCGTGTACAATGGCGTTGTCGAAGTGTACACCGGAGAAGCTGATGGCAAAATGGCACGACGCGGCGAGGCCATGGTGAAAGTGTGCTCTTCTTATGAAGAACCGGTGCCGTGACGAGTGTTGTTTGTCCAGACATGGTGAGGGTAGTATGCCATCACCACGTCCGACATCTCCTCCAGCAGCTCGTCAGGCTGCAGTCGCACCCTTGCCATACAACAATGGGACTCGCAGTAGCATGGCGACTGCACCAGAATGCGTTTTGGCATAGTGAAGGTGTCGGGCATCACCGGAGGCCTGCAGCAAGTCACGAGGGTGTTGGAGTCGCTGCTCGTGGCTTTGGTGGCTCTACGGGCAGCGGCACGGTTGTCACGGCGTCGTCCTCCACGGATGGTGAAGCCAGAGGGAGGAGACCAGGGGCTAGGACCCCTGCCGCGTCAAGGACGGCGCACGGAAGGTCGGAGAAGCGCTACGAGCTACTGGCATAGTAGGCGACGCAGATGGCAAGCATGAAGGTTGCGAGGAAGGGAAGAAGCAGCATCAAGGCAAGCATCTTACCCTTCAATTCGTTGTTTTCTTCACCTTCTATTTCTCTCTTGCTCAATGCTTAGAGCTGATGTTAGCGTGTTGTGAATAGAATTGTATGAACAGAGGGACAAAGAGAAAAGTGAATTGGCAATTTCTTATTGATCTCAAGGTTACATATATATAAGGGATTAAGATAGATGTTATGGCTAACATTAGTGCACTACTTGAATTCTCCATCTAATAGCAGCAATAAGGCTGATTCATCTCCTTAAAATGACTGTTACATAGTCATAACAATGGCTGTTACAACAGCCTTAACCATGGCCTTCATGGCTCAACCATAACTGCTGTATTGATGAGATCAAATGACATATTGTAACTGTTCTGTTCTAAACTGTTGTGTTTAAGCCAAATATGAAACATTTTCAGAGAAGAAAATATGACGAGCTTAGGTTCAGCTTGGAGTTAATTATGACTGAAGAGTGTTACTTATGGAATATTCAAATGCTATCTATAGAATTTTAGGTCCAGCTCGGAGTAGACGACAAAAGAGGATCAGAGACAAGAAAGGCAGGATCAATTGATATTATTCATATCTACTCAGAGAATGACGAACCTGATGCCTGCCGAAGACAAAAACTGCTCGTCGAATTCTTGAATTAATCCCGGACGCAGCAATGGTTGCCCCCCGGCCTGACGCAGCACTGGTTGGCCCTGCGCTGTGCTGTCCCGGCAAATTCCAGGCGTTGTGCAAAAATCTTAACCAAGGCCCTAAAATTAGAGTGTAAACATAACAATATGTAGTTCCAAACTGATTAACCACTCGTTAAAGTAGGATGTAGAAGAATTGACATGTACTATTAAGCAAGGCCTGTAGAAGAATTGTCATGTATAAGCACATATTAATTGTGTGATTATTATAAAAAATATATAAATCCATCTTTTTTTGCGAGGAACAATATATCTATCAACGGACCCTTTCTGACATTGAGTTAATTAGACCATCTATTTCTTTTTCTCGTTAGCCTTCCACCACCATTTGGAGGTGGAAGATTGCTTGGAATTTGGAATAGTAGTGGATCACGCAACTACTATTTGAAGTGCTTATACATCAAAAAAGATGAAAAGAAAACGAATTAACGGACATCGATGTACTTTGTACACCGATCAAATCAATTTTGATTTCTAAATAAAATAAACGGAAAGAAAAAGAGGGCTTGGGGCTAACCAACGGAGGGACGCCGTCGGTAGTCTGGTAGCCGATTTGATGCGCTGCCGCTGATGGGCGAGGCGATGTGTTGCCGCTGCCGCGTTCGTCAGGCGAAGCCGCGAGAGCCGGATGCAGGCGAGACCTAGCTAGGGCATGCATGAGCTCTTATACAACTCTGTTGGCTGTTGCCGATGTACATGTACGAGCCGAGACCATAAAGATCAAGCCAGCGTCGCGCATCACGACCATAAAGAAAGTTTCGTTGCAATGGAAAGAAACGAAAGTTCAGGAGAAACTTTCGCGAGCAAGGTGTGCCGTGTGCGTTATGGAAACCATGGTCGTAAAAGGCCATAAACACCAGGACGGGTATCTCGGTGTCGTGCGTTTAGAAGTTATCGAATCTCTTAAAAGTTGTTAGGCCAGATTATGGGATTCTTAAAAACCATAATTTAGATTTCATAATATGGTCCATAATTTGCCCCCTGTGGATCTCCTAGAGCTTTTAAAATCGTTTAAATTTGGTGGATCTAAACAGACTACTTTTTGCATTAAAATTTCAAGCTATTTGTACTCTCTCGATTCACAATTACATGTCATTCTAGATCTTTAGTTTTCTCAAATTACATATCATTCTCATTTTACAATGCACCTTTCTCTCTTCCCAATACACATTTCTCTCTTTCCATGACACTTCTGTCTCTATCTCTCTCCTCCTTGTTTTATGTGCACTTACCTTTTAAACTTCTTCTTAATTTCCATGCCTAAGCTAAAATGACATTTATTTCTGAACGAAGGTAGTAGTATATTAGAGCATCTCCTGGAGGCTCCTATATGAGCCTGGCCCAAAAATAAACTCAGCAGAGTTTCTAGATTAGATTTCCTTCCAAAACCACCCACATCTAGGGGCTCTCTCTTGGGTCATTAGAGGAGGTAGGACCCGCCAACAACAAAAACGCGCGCATACGTTTTCTTCTTCTCGTCTCACAATCCCGACTCGCCACTAGCGCGGCACCACGCCTCGTCACAAAATCTGACTGTCTTCCACGACAACGAGCTCCGGCTAGGTGTCAGAACCCTGTTCTGCAATGCCTGGATGTATCAAGGTGTGTGATGACTCTTCATCGGACGGTCAGCAAGGAGAGATACCGTTTCACCAAGATCGACGGCTCTCAGCTGTTAATAGCATTACACTATGTAAGAAACTGATAAAAAAGATAGGCTCATTGCAGACGCGGATTAAAAACGCGTCTTCATTAACTTATTGAAGACGCGTTTTGACAGGCAGAGTCTGCAATCTATTTTGTCCTGCAGCAGTGCAGCAACATTGCAGACGCGGTTTTGCAAAGCGCGTCTTCCAGCAGCGGCAGCCGCGGGCGCCGCATCCACAGCAGACGCGTTTACCAATCCGCGTCTCCAACCAGCTTTCTTCGGACCCGAAATTTTGCTTGGATCCAGTTAAAAGCTCGCACGTCCGAGCCTGCACATGAGTCGTCGTCCTCGCCCTGCAAGTTTCGTCCTCCCATCTCCCTGTCTCCTCTCTCATTTCCTCTCCCCAGATCTGCCGGGCGGCGGCGGCGGCGGCTCACACGTCGGCGTCTCTACCCCGTCGGCCGGGCAGCGGCTTGTAGGGCACCTCTTTCGTCGCAGCGCATCATCCTTCCTTCCTCGCTGCTGCCTCTCTCCCCCTCCAGATCCAGCGCACCTCCACCACCTCCCCGGCGGCCGATTGTAAGGATCGTGTGACCGAGAGGGGGGGGTGAATCGGTGCACTCTAGAATCTATTTCCAAACACTTGCACCCAAGCAACTCCTAGCGAGTAGTTCTAGTAACAAGGTAAAGCACACTAAGGAGTATCCTTAACCTATTAAGCTAGTGCATATAGATAACACAATCATACCACACTAGCAACCTAGCACAAGATAGATAGATAGCGGAAGACTTAAGCTAGGCAAGGCAAGGAACAAGATAACTAGAGACAAGGCAACCAAGATACTAGGCACACTAAGTAGAGTCCTTAGAGCTATTAGATAGGCTATAACAAGTAAGCACACGAGCAAGGCAAACAAGCAAACCTAGTGAAGCTAGTAGGTACCAAGGTAAACACACAAGCAATATAAGAGCACAACTCAAGTACTACAAGCAATCATATGAAGTGCGATAAGTAAATGCGAGTAGTAAAGGAGAAGGGATAGAGAATGCTCATGATTTTCCCGTGGTCTCGGAAGGATGGCGCCTTCCCCTACTCCACGTTGGGTCACTCCCGCCGGAGTCTCGACCCCGTCCCTCCGCTCGATGGCGATCCCTCCTAGAGCACACTTCACCCTCCGAGTGAAGTCGCGGGCACGTCCCGCCGGGCTCGATCCCGGGTACTCTTCCGGAGGTAAGGCTCCGCACTTGATGCGTGCCAAAGGGCGCTCCACTAGTGATGCTTCTTTCGCACGGGAAGCTCCAAGACCGTGTACAAACTTGTGTCGACTTCCACAACCTCCTTGGACAGCTCAACACCGACGCCTAACCGGTCTAGGCCTTGCCATAGACCAAGAGTAACAGCCCTAGATGACTCTCTCAAGCCCACACTAGCCTAGAGATCAAAGGATGCAACTTGCTACTCTCTCAAGCACTAGGATCACTCCAAATCCCTCTCAAGTGCTTCACACTTCTTCCTCTTGGCTTCTTGGCAGCACCTCCCCTCTTTCCTGGGTCCAAGAGCACCTCAAAGAGGTAAACAACCGACTATATATAGGCCTCCAACCTCAAACTAGCCGTTGTCCAAAAGTACCCAGTCTGCGTAGGGACCGTACAATGGACCGTATTGTCCGGTCTCCATTTGACCGTATTGTCCGGTCTCTACCAGACTGGCGTCCGGGGAGTGCTGTTCATCATCTCAGACCAGACCGTATTGTACGGTCCCTAGGACCGTATTGTCCGGTCTCCACTTCTTCTTCAGCCAACAGAAACTTCTCCTTCTCTGTTGCTCTTCTCCTGTAAGACCGTATTGTACGCTCCATGACCGTACCATCCTCTCAATTGTCCGGTCTTCATTCTTCAACTTCCAGAAACTTCAGCTTCTCTGTCTGGATCTCCCAATAGAGACCGTACTGTCCGGTCCCTAGGACCGTACTGTCCGGTCAACTGTCCGGTCTCTATTTCTCCAACTTCCAGAAACTTAAGCTCTTCTGTCTGGAACTCCTCTGTAGACCGTATTGTACGGTCTCCTTGACCGTACTGTCCGGTCTCTTCTGCCTTCGCAGCTTCGATCTTCTTCTTGATCTTCTTCTTCAAGACTTGATCTTTTTGGTTCCTTCAACTCTCTTCTGCCACCCTAGCCCCTGAGAGACTCACCATGCATCCAATGATCTCTATAACTAGTGTGTACCAAGAGAACCACCTCGAACCCTCTTGATAGTCCGGTTTTTCCTATGGACTCAAGCTAACATCTAACCAAGCAACACCCGCTTGGATCTAGCATGTCCTTAGCCTTGATCCATGTCTTCTCCGCGACTCCATCAAGTCCGTTCTTGTGTAGATGAAGGTAACCAATCATCCTTGTCAATAAGTTCATGGTGTATTGGCGTTCACCACCAACGGACGAAGCTTTCTTTATATGTGACCTATAAGATCTCACAAAGAGTGTTAGTCACATTCATGGTTCTCATCCTATCACCAAAACATTCATACCTTGGGGTTTCCCTAGCTCCAATGGTCATGAAGCTTACAATCTCCCCCTTTTTGGTGATGGATGACAACCATGATAAAAATGATCGAGAAGATAAAGAATGTAATGACAAAAGCCAAGATAAAAGCGCAAATCGATCAAGACACTAAACAACAAGTATATGATAGAGAGATAGTTACCTTGTTGATTAGGTCGAGGCAAGTCATAGCTCAAAAGAAGTCACAAGTTAGAGCAAAAACTCATATCACAAGTGAAAGAAAGCGCATGGAGCTATGACAAGCAAAGGTTGCAAGGGGTTTACCTTCATACTTACTTGGTAGAATTCTGCTCCCCCTTGACAAGTGCACCAATCTCAAGATTGTGTGAAGATCGATCATCTTGATCACTTGATCTTCATTCGCGCACACTCCCCCTTGAGACGGCATTGCTTCTTCTTCATCACCTCAAGATTGTGCGAAGATCGATCGTCTTGATCACTTGATCTTCTCTTGTACAAACTCCCCCTTGAGGTGACATCTTCCAACTTATTGTAAGTCCAAACTCTTCTTCCCCGTACTCTTCTCCGCTCGAACTCTTCTCCCCCCATATTCTTGCTCGATCATTAAGCCCAACTCTTCTCCCCCTTTGGCATCTATCATCCAAAAAGAAATCTTCCAAGGGAGAAAAGGTTAGTGTAAATGTATGAGACGAGTGGGAAAATGAGTTACTTGATTTGGCGTGAAGCTCCCCCTTGATCCGTGATTCTCCATCTCCCAACAATTTCCCTACACACATTCTCAAAAGAATATTGTCTTGAAGTACATAGGGGTTAGTTGATGATGATGGAAATGTATGAACCCTTAGACTTTGAGCCGCGCAAGTGGATTTAACCTTGGAGCTCAAAAATCTTGGTTCAATGGGCATGAAGCTCATATAGCATTGCTATAAATTCATCATAGGAGGTCATATACTCATATTGTGAATAAGCAACTCCCCCTAGATGGGTGCTCGGCGCCGAGACACTTATGCAAGATGCAAGATGCGAATGCAAGGAATGATAAGTGTACAATGCATGATGCTATAAGGGTAAAACAAGAGAAAGCTAAGAGCGAAGTTACCAACAACAAGTTTGAACCCTCCATGAGCTTGATCACAACGAGCCATTCTTCAAAGCCTCGGGAGCCAAGTGCCACCAATCCCAAGCTTAACCCATGCTCATTGCTATCTCAAGAAGGTTAGTCGTCGGTCCTACAAAACAAGAAGAACACACAAAAACAACAACACAAACAAAAACAAGCAAAGTATATATACATATATACATATGTAAGCTCAAGGATATCAAGTGAAGTCGGAGAGGTCGAGAACATTGAGTTCTCCCCGGAGCTTACAAAAGGTCTTCTTGTCAAGTGGCTTGGTGAAGATGTCCGCCAATTGTTCATGAGTCCGAACACCAATCAATTCAATATCCTTCTTGGCCACATGATCTCGAATGAAGTGATGCTTGACTTCAATGTGCTTGGCATGGCCGTGATCACCCTTGTTGAGAGCCATATTGATAGCACTTTCGCTATCACAATAGAGAGGTACTTGCCCATAAGATAATCCATAGTCCAATAGGGTTTGCTTCATGTATAGGAGTTGAGCACAACAAGCACCGGCCGCCAAATATTCCGCCTCCGCCGTAGAGATAGCCACACAATTTTGTTTCTTGGAACTCCATGAGATGAGTGATTGTCCAAGAAATTGGCATCCACCGGAGGTACTCTTTCTACTCACTTTGCATCCGGCGAAATCCGAGTCCGCATAGCCAACAAGTCCAAAGTCCGAGCCTTTTGGATACCATAGGCCCATTGTAGGAGTACTCTTGATGTACCTAAGAATTCTTTTCACGGCACTCATATGGGACTCCTTGGGGTTAGCTTGATAACGAGCACAAAGGCACACACTAAACATGATATCGGGTCTAGATGCGGTAAGGTAAAGAAGTGAACCAATCATAGAACGATAGAGTTTAGGATCCACCGGTATACCTTTTACATCCACATCAAGAGGGACACTTGTAGCCATAGGTGTGTCGTAGGGCTTGGAGTCTTCCATGCCGAATCTCTTAAGAAGATCCCGAGTGTACTTCTCTTGGTAGATGAACGTGCCCTCCTTCATTTGCTTGACTTGAAAACCGAGGAAGACATGAAGTTCACCTATCATGGACATCTCAAACTCTTTCTTCATAAGAGCACGGAACTCATCATTATAGATTTCGTTAGTGGAGCCATAGATGATATCATCAACATAGATTTGACAAACAAAGAGATCATCACCAATATGCTTAGTAAAGAGAGTGTTGTCGATACTACCGATCTTGTAGCCCTTGGTGATGAGATGATCTCGAAGTCGTTCATACCATGCTCTTGGTGCTTGTTTGAGTCCGTAGAGAGCCTTCTTAAGCTTGTACACATGGTCCGGATGCTCGGGGTCCTCGAAGCCGGGAGGTTGCTCTACATAAACTTCTTCATTGATTAGTCCATTGAGAAATGCACTTTTCACATCCATTTGGTGAAGTTTAAAATCAAAATGAGAAGCATAAGCAAGAAGTGTTCTTATAGCCTCAAGACGAGCGACGGGGGCGAAAGTCTCGTCAAAATCGACGCCTTCAACTTGAGAGTAGCCCTTCGCCACAAGTCTTGCCTTGTTCCTCACGATTGCTCCCTTCTCATCTTGCTTGTTCTTGAAGACCCACTTAGCGCCAATGACATTGGATCGCTTGGGCCGCTTCACCAACTTCCAAACATCATTCCTCTTGAAGTTGTTGAGCTCCTCTTGCATGGATAGCACCCACTTGTGATCTTTCAAGGCTTCCTCGATCGTCTTCGGCTCTAGGGTAGAGACAAAAGAGAAATTCTCAACAATGTTAGCTTCATCAACATAATTAGGTTTATATTGACTTCTCCTAGTCTTTATCCCTTGAGAAGGACTCCCAATGATGAGATCACGTGAATGATCCCTAGCAATGGGTTTGTGCTTCCTTGAAGGTTCTTGTCGAGGAGGAGGAGGAGCCGGCGAAGTGTCTTGCGCGTCTCTTGCGGCTTGCTCCCTTGAGATGTGAGTGTCTTGTTGTCGAAGAGGTGAACCCGAGCCATCATCTTGAGTTGAAGTAGATTGTGCTTGTTCTTGATTGCTCGGTGAAGCTTGGCTCGTAGATGCATGAGGTGGACTTGATGGCGCTTGTTGCGGTTCATTTGGAGTAGCTTGACTCGAAGATGCTTGTTGCGGTTCGCTTGATGGAGCTTGACTCGAAGATGCTTGTTGCGGATCACTTGAAGGTGCTTGATGTTGTTCACTTGAGGGAGAGCTTGGATTCACTTGAGATGTGCTCGTAGAAGGTCCGCTTGATGAAGTTGTTGGAGGAGGTGTCGGAGGTTCATCTTCACGAGGAATAACTTCACCAATGGGCATGTTCTCCAAAGCTTCCTCACGGGTTCATCACCTACAATATGAGAAGAAGGAGGGTCTTCTTGAGACCCGTGAGACTCATCAAATTGCACATCATAGGTTTCTTCAACAAAGCCGGTAGAGGTGTTGTAAACCCGATAAGCCTTAGCCGAGCCCGAGTAACCGACAAGAATGCCCACATCGGTCCTCTTCTCGAACTTGCCAAGTCTTTCCCTCTTCTTGTAGATGTAGCACTTGCAACCAAACACTCGGAAGTAGGCAACATTCGGTCTTCTCCCAACAATCACTTCATATGGAGTCTTGTTTAGCAACTTGTGAGGATAGATCCGGTTGGAGGTATAGCATGCGGTGTTGATAGCTTCCGCCCAAAACTTCTCCGGAGTGTTGTACTCATCAAGCATAGCACGAGCAAGAGTGATAAGTGTCTTGTTCTTCCTCTCAACAACACCATTTTGTTGAGGAGTGTATGTAGCCGAGAACTCATGCTTGATGCCAATCTCATCACAATAGTCTTCAATGATAGAGTTTTTGAACTCCGTCCCATTATCACTCCGAATCTTCTTGATGCGATGCCCATACTCATTTTGCACTCTTCTAGCAAACTTCTTGAATATCCCAATTGCTTGTGCCTTGTTCTCAAGAAAGAATACCCAAGTATATCTTGAGTAGTCGTCCACTACCACCAAGCAATAGAGATTCCCACCAATGCTCACATAAGTTGTAGGCCCGAAGAGATCAATGTGTAGGAGCTCAAGAGGTCTTGAAGTTGACAAGAAATTCTTGGATGGATGAGGT
Source organism: Eragrostis nindensis (assembly GCA_012490785.1). NCBI lineage: Eukaryota > Viridiplantae > Streptophyta > Magnoliopsida > Poales > Poaceae > Eragrostis > Eragrostis nindensis. The sequence goes on from JAAXCT010000590.1 coordinate 338,916, forward strand.
GAAGCCACTTGCTTTCCGGCTTGGCATGCACTACATAGCTTGTCCTTCTCAAAGGTGACATCCTTGACTCCTCTCACTAGCTTGTTCTTCATCACACGCTTGAGTTGACCCATACCAATGTGAGCAAGCCTCCGATGCCATAGCCAACCTAGAGCGGACTTAGTGAAGAGACAAGTGCTAGGGGCAACAATGTTAGTCTCAAAATCAACAACATATAGATTATTATGACGAAAGCCCTTGATAGTGAGACCCATAGCATCATTATGAAGAACCACCCCATTAGCATCAAAGTTACAAGAAAAGCCAAGATCACATATTTGAGCAACGGATAGAAGATTGAAGTTTAGGGACTCAACAAGCAATACATTAGAGATAGAGAGGTCATTTGAGATAGCCACCTTACCAAGACCTCTCACCTTGTGCTTGGAGTTGTCGCCAAATGTGACCTTGTCATGATCTTCATTTTCTTCCAAGTTGGTGAAGATGGATGAAGTACCGGTCATGTGTTGAGTGCAACCACTATCCAACACCCAATGTTTGCCACCAATCTTGTAGTTCACCTTGGAAGTAGCCATCAAGCAAAGAGGAGGGTTAGTATCATGAGAATCAATTGACATATCATTTACCTCTTGCTTGCTCTTGATGTAGGCCATAGGAACTCCATTAAGAAAATCCAAGTCCAATGCATCCAAGGCATCAATCATTGCCTTGGTGACTCCATTGTGTCTCCACTCACTCCGATCATATCCCAAGTGTAGGACATGGTTCCCAAGAGGATAGGCTTGAAATCTTCCCACTTCATCACTTCCATTGGCGTACTCAAGGATGTTGTACATTTGATGCTCATAGGATAAGGCAATCAAGATAGCTTCCTTGAGAGGCATCCGATCAATATCATCACCAATATCATTTAGGACATAGATCTTCCGATGATAGGGGAGGAGAGACAACATTATCCGTATAGCACTCTCATCACTAACCTTCTCCTTCCCTTCAAAAGAGTTGACTCTTGCAAACAATATGAGAAGTCTCTTCCAACACTCAAGCCAAGTTTCTTCTCTTTTCTTGTAGAACTCATCATACATGTCAAGGAGAAGGTAGTGAGCTCCACCGGCAAGACCCGGTTCATACATGTTGTAGTAGTCTTCATAGAAGGGAGGTAAGAGATCTCCATCCGGAGGATATTCCTTGATAGGCTTCGGCTCATCATCACTAGCACTTGAATAGTCATCATCACAATAGAAGACGGGAACTCTATCATCTTCTTCTTCTTCCTCATCATCACTTGGGGTCTTGAATGTGTTAGAGAGCAAAGAGCGAGCCCTTCTTCTTGTGACGATCTCAATGACTTGCTCAATTGAATATGACTCAAGCTCAAAGCTCTCAAACTCAATGTGATCACCATACTTGTCCTTTGGAAGAGCATCAAGAAACCTCCTAAGGCCTTGACCCTTAGTGACTATCCAAAGCTTGTTCTCATTTATCCTCTTGATGAGAGAATCCATCCGAAGAGCAAACTCAACAAGATCTTCATTCGGCTCCATAGAGATGTGATCCAACTCATCACATAGCTTGAGATATCCATCCTCTTGATCCCGAGAAGAAGAACCTTCACCAACACGAGATGATGATTGAGCTTGAGGTAGAGGTTGAGCTTCAATGTGTTGATCTTCACTTGCATGAGAGATATCCTTGCCCTTCTTGATATCCTCCTCAAGAGAGGAGAGAATAGCAACCACCTCATCATAGGGCATGTTCACAAACTCATCCACTCGAGCAAAAGCAAGAACACCAAACCGCGAGAGTGGTAGAGATCGGATAAGCTTCTTCACAACATGCTTGTGCATAATAGATGGATAGCTTCGTGACATGAGTTTCCTAGCAAGAACATACAAGCGAGATGCGAAGTTAGTGATATCCTCATTATCATTCAAAACAAGCTCATCATACTCATCACGCACATGATAGTAGGAAATATCATTAAGCACACAATCATAAGGCTCAATCAAGGTAGAGGCGATGGAAGTGTTAGAAACGTCATCATGAGTGGACTCCATTTTCCCACACGCAATCCCGGTCACGACTCAAGGCGGTAAAGCCTCAATAAAGAGCACTTGGCTCTGATACCACTTGTAAGGATCGTGTGACCGAGAGGGGGGGGGGGTGAATCGGTGCACTCTAGAATCTATTTCCAAACACTTGCACCCAAGCAACTCCTAGCGAGTAGTTCTAGTAACAAGGTAAAGCACACTAAGGAGTATCCTTAACCTATTAAGCTAGTGCATATAGATAACACAATCATACCACACTAGCAACCTAGCACAAGATAGATAGATAGCGGAAGACTTAAGCTAGGCAAGGCAAGGAACAAGATAACTAGAGACAAGGCAACCAAGATACTAGGCACACTAAGTAGAGTCCTTAGAGCTATTAGATAGGCTATAACAAGTAAGCACACGAGCAAGGCAAACAAGCAAACCTAGTGAAGCTAGTAGGTACCAAGGTAAACACACAAGCAATATAAGAGCACAACTCAAGTACTACAAGCAATCATATGAAGTGCGATAAGTAAATGCGAGTAGTAAAGGAGAAGGGATAGAGAATGCTCATGATGTTTTCCCATGGTCTCGGAAGGATGGCGCCTTCCCCTACTCCACGTTGGGTCACTCCCGCCGGAGTCTCGACCCCGTCCCTCCGCTCGATGGCGATCCCTCCTAGAGCACACTTCACCCTCCGAGTGAAGTCGCGGGCACGTCCCGCCGGGCTCGATCCCGGGTACTCTTCCGGAGGTAAGGCTCCGCACTTGATGCGTGCCAAAGGGCGCTCCACTAGTGATGCTTCTTTCGCACGGGAAGCTCCAAGACCGTGTACAAACTTGTGTCGACTTCCACAACCTCCTTGGACAGCTCAACACCGACGCCTAACCGGTCTAGGCCTTGCCATAGACCAAGAGTAACAGCCCTAGATGACTCTCTCAAGCCCACACTAGCCTAGAGATCAAAGGATGCAACTTGCTACTCTCTCAAGCACTAGGATCACTCCAAATCCCTCTCAAGTGCTTCACACTTCTTCCTCTTGGCTTCTGGCAGCACCTCCCCTCTTTCCTGGGTCCAAGAGCACCTCAAAGAGGTAAACAACCGACTATATATAGGCCTCCAACCTCAAACTAGCCGTTGTCCAAAAGTACCCAGTCTGCGTAGGGACCGTACAATGGACCGTATTGTCCGGTCTCCATTTGACCGTATTGTCCGGTCTCTACCAGACTGGCGTCCGGAGAGTGCTGTTCATCATCTCAGACCAGACCGTATTGTACGGTCCCTAGGACCGTATTGTCCGGTCTCCACTTCTTCTTCAGCCAACAGAAACTTCTCCTTCTCTGTTGCTCTTCTCCTGTAAGACCGTATTGTACGCTCCATGACCGTACCATCCTCTCAATTGTCCGGTCTTCATTCTTCAACTTCCAGAAACTTCAGCTTCTCTGTCTGGATCTTCCAATAGAGACCGTACTGTCCGGTCCCTAGGACCGTACTGTCCGGTCAACTGTCCGGTCTCTATTTCTCCAACTTCCAGAAACTTAAGCTCTTCTGTCTGGAACTCCTCTGTAGACCGTATTGTACGGTCTCCTTGACCGTATTGTCCGGTCTCTTCTGCCTTCGCAGCTTCGATCTTCTTCTTGATCTTCTTCTTCAAGACTTGATCTTTTTGGTTCCTTCAACTCTCTTCTGCCACCCTAGCCCCTGAGAGACTCACCATGCATCCAATGATCTCTATAACTAGTGTGTACCAAGAGAACCACCTCGAACCCTCTTGATAGTCCGGTTTTTCCTATGGACTCAAGCTAACATCTAACCAAGCAACACCCGCTTGGATCTAGCATGTCCTTAGCCTTGATCCATGTCTTCTCCGCGACTCCATCAAGTCCGTTCTTGTGTAGATGAAGGCAACCAATCATCCTTGTCAATAAGTTCATGGTGTATTGGCGTTCACCACCAACGGACGAAGCTTTCTTTATATGTGACCTATAAGATCTCACAAAGAGTGTTAGTCACATTCATGGTTCTCATCCTATCACCAAAACATTCATACCTTGGGGTTTCCCTAGCTCCAATGGTCATGAAGCTTACACCGATGTCCTCCATGCGCCTCCCCTTCCCTGCAGCCCTGTTCCCTGGTGCGCCTCGCCGGCTCCCTGGCCTCTCGCCTCTTCCAATCCCCAGCCGCAACCCTAACCCTAGGCCCTAGCCGCCATGGACCACGAAGCCGACGGCGGCGTGCGTCCTCATCTGGTCGATCTGGCGCAGGTGACACGGCCTCGGTTGGCCGTGGCGTGCCGTTGAGGCGCGTGGTGTAGCGCTGGGATGAGGAACCCAACCGAGCAGGAGCGCCCTCCGGGCACGCTGTGGCGCCGGGATGAGAGCTCAGCCGAGCAGGAGTGGCGCCCCAACGACGACGCCTCGACGAGCAGTAGCAGCACCGCCCACCAAGGTCAGTGACTCCACGCACGGGCTCGTTGGTTTCCTCGGTGGAATCCCCTTCTTTCTGGGCGGAACAAGGCCAGGGTTCAGGAAGGTATGCAGAACTGTCCTAACAGAGGAGGGAGACGAGCATGAGAGAAATAATTTGATACATTACTGTATCTTGCATTCCACATTATCAATGCGTTCCTGGTTCTAGTTGTGTGGGTTTTGTCGTGTGCCCTGGCTGTTTGTTGTAATGCCAAGGTGGAAACTGGAACATACTACTTAGATGTGCAGTGTGTTTTGGACTTGTGCAATGTTTATAATGCACGCCCTCCCTAATCTGAATATCTTAGTAACCCAGCGTTAGTTATGGATAATAAGCTGATAAATAGATCTGTGCAGTGTGTATTCTCTAATGATTTCAGTTTTCTTAGGTTAACCACAGAATAAAAAATAGAACACTGAAGAAATAGGCATGAGATTTCATCTTTCTTATGTCAATAACTGATCTCTAGTTTTAGCCTACTTCGATTTCATCTTTCTTATGTCAATAATTGATAGTCACAAGTGAATTATTACTGTCACTGTCGAATAGAAGGTTCATTTTAATTAAAGGACTACCTGTAGAAAAATCCCACTATTATTAATCACAAAAATTCAGATGCAGCAGCTCCTATTCAGTGGATATGATACATCAAAATTCAGATGGATGCCTGATATTTTCAATCTGTTTTGGATAGAACACACTTGGCTAGTCTGAGATTTTTCTTGTTTATCATGTGACATGCAACATATCCTAAACGTTAGTTCATGCCTTGATTGATTATATTTTTATTTCTGTATAACTTTTGCAGTGTCATCAGCAGCGTCCTGGCAATGAATGTGGCTTCTACACAGCCCATCACATGATGGTAGCACTTAAATTACTTGATGTGAATGAATCTGCGGTACATCTGTTACTAGAAGTTATTTATAGCCATATAATCACTGCATTAGTTACTAGATGTGGATAGATAACTTGTCTCCTGTACTTTGTCAATAGTCGTTGGTACAATGACCTGTTAACTGTGAGGCAGTAGGATTCTGCATGTACAGACCAATCCAATGAAAGAAGATGATGCTAGTAATATGTGCATAGAAATTTGCTGAAAATGGCTAATTGTTACTCTTGGTAGCACTACTATTGGTCATATATCACTTCATATTCCGCCTTTTCATATTAGTACACTATGAAATAGATTGACTATAGGACAACCATTCAGCTGGGAGCCTGGGTGTGTCTTGGTCGACTATAGGACAACCATTCAGCTGGGAGCCTGGGTGTGTCTTGGTCGTGTTTTCTTGAGGATAGTAAATATTTGCACTCGTGTTAAGCAGTTATTTGGTTTGATTTCAGAATAGATTAAACTAGCCAATTTTTGTTCTGTTTATCCCATCATTGCCTGCATCCTTTAACAGGGAACAAACTGATTCATTTCCTAATATTGCGCTAGTGCTTTGATACAGAGCAGTAGTTGTTTGTGTTCACAAACTTTCATGGCGTGTAAAGTCTGAATAAGTTCTTGATCAATGCTACACACTGAATGTGGCTTCATGGTTTGCAGCTGGAGGGCTTTTGTAGAGTTTGTGATTTCTGGTGAAGAGTTGGTTGCTATTCTTGCAGTTCAACAGGTCAGTTCCAAAATCCAAACATTGTTGTTTGGTTTGAGCTCTAGCCTGCTAGTGTGAACTACACTTTGGCATGGTAATCATTGTTCAGTTGTCTGTGGAAAAATATGAAAAAGAATGAAGAACATCATATCCACTATTAAACTTTCTAGTCCTGAGTCAATACAAATTGACATGACTGCAGAAATAACAGCAGAGTATTCAGACTTTATGTCCTAGCAAAAATATATTGAGATATCAAGGTTCTGTTCTTTGTCCAACTATCTGTAGCTCTAGCAACTGAATATTGATTATTTCTGAACCATTTTTCTGTCAGTTTTTTCCTGTACGATACATATATTTCAGTTCTGTTCTTTGTCCAACTGTCTATAGCTCTAGCAACTGAATAATGATTATTTGAACCATTTTGCTCTCACAGTTATTTCCTGTATGATAGATATATTTCAGTTAACCAGTTATTAGTTCGAGAGGTGGTGACTATGTTCCTGGTGAATTTGTTCATTAATTGATAGGTCCAAATCTGTCCAAAAGTGGTCTGACTGTTGCACTACTGACTATCTAGACATTTAAACTTAGTTGCAATAGTTTCTGGAGATAATAGCATTTAGGAATACTTGTTGTACAATGAAATACCCGCACCAAGAATGCAAGGTTCTGCTGCAGTGTACTGCTAATCATTTGTGTGGCAGAGAAGGGTTTTTTGTTTGCCCGTTCGATTTATGCTAGTTCTGTTTTCCTCTGCAGGTATGGAATAGCTAGCTAAAAGAGGAGCTACTTCAATTGGAGTCTAGCCCTTCGAACTTGGACTTTAGTGCTTAAGCTTCAGGCTAGCCTTCACAGAAGCTACAACTTGTCCAACCTGTATGTATGCTTTACCTGATACCGTGATCTAAGTAGTGAGTTCTTGGGTTCGCTCTGGGTTGTAGCAATTGTTTTACTATGATTGTCGGCGCACATGCATACTAGCAGCAAATGGTTCCCTCAATGATTCAGAACTGAGATTCATACTAACTCATAATAACTGTAATTTGTTTTGCCTGCAGATGGAACTGTCAAATGCCAAGCTCATAGTAGCTGTAATTTGTAGATAACTTTCTAGATTTATTAGTTAACCGCTAACTTCCTATGATGTTCTCAAGTACAATGTAATGCTGGCACTTGTATGTATAGTGAATAGTGGTGGCTTTAGAGACAATGTATATCACCTCAATGGATCAAGACAAATGTATACAATGTATCAGTATTACGTATCCGATTTATTTTTTTTATTTTTTATTTTGTCATTGGAGACGCGTTTTGGCAAAACGGGTCTCCATTGACTGCCATGTTGGAGACGCGTTTCGGGCAAAGCGTGTCTAAAATGAAACAGCTATTGGAGACGCGTTTTCGGCAAAACGCGTCTCCAATCTGGGAGTCATTGCAGACGCGGATTAACGCGTCTCCCATGACTTCACATTACAGGCGCAAATTTGAAGACGCGTTTTTTTATCGTCTGCAATAGCAGTTGAGCCGCGTCTCTGATTACTGTTCTTACATAGTGTTATTCACCGTCTGTTGTCAGTTACTGTTATCTTTCACCTCATTTCTTTCACTTTACAGCTGGGATGCCAGTTACTGCTGTAACAATTCAGACATACGTAAACAGACATGGCGTAGGGATAAGGTAGCGATGAGAATGCATTAGCCTTAAGGTAAAGTAGCCTAGGAAAAAAATTTCGACGAAATTTCACCGAAATATCTGACATTTCGTCTTTTCCGGTGAGGTCCGAAATGAAATCGAAATGAACAGTACCAACAAAATATTGTTCTTGACCACCTTCTTGAGTGCAAATTGTTTTGTTTATGTATCCAATCGTGATGTTTTATAGATTTGAGACAATATCTTGTGAAATCATGTCAAAATTTTTTGAAAAATTCAAATTTTGTTCGTCAAAATTTCCGAAATTCCCGAAATTTCATGTTTATCAGTGACCTCCGAATTTTTTTTATTTCCGAAACTGTTTTCCTAGAAAGTAGCTGCAGTTCTCTGAACTCGAATTATCCCATGTTGTATCAATATATCTCCGGATCCAATGCAGATTTGCAGTCGATTTCTTGCTGTATTTGTCCTTTCCGTTCCTTGTTCGTGTTCTTCCATCGGCTGGGTCTGACACTTGGTCGGATTTGCCCTGCCGTCGGAGAGATGATTTTTGCCCTCTCCTAGCTCCGGCGAGGTCGGATTTGGCATTCCCCGACGCCGTCCGTTCATCCGTCGCTGCCGGCAATTCACCTCCCTAGACACCCACCCACGTCTCCACGTCGGCGCCCTAGGCCTCCCACACCCCGCTCAGCCATGGACCCGATCGAGCCGAGGCGCTGGGCACCGGGTGCCGCGCGTGGGGAGTTGCGTGCCGGGCTGTGCAAAGAAGCCGCTAGCTGAGCCTGACGCGCGCACCCGCCGCGCCTGCCATGCCTGGCGCACCGCTGAGCCATGCCCCGCTCGGCATGTGCCACCCTATGCGTGCCTTGCTGCGTCGTGAAGCTCGCGAGCTCGCCCGCCAAGAAGGAGTGGTCGATGCACTGCGGAAGGTGTGCGACATGGGCATGGGGAAGAGAGGAAGAAGAGGATAAGAGAGATGATGCTGACTAGCAGGACCCATGCATGTGAGTGTCTGAGTTGGATGCATTTTTAATTTTAATGAATCAGATGTAGAGGCCGGCCCTATAAATAACTGAGGTTTTACATGCTCTACTGAAGATGCTCTTATATAATTATGCATATGCGGGTAATGGGATATCATAGCTTTTCCTACCCTGGGTCACATTTTAATCCACAATAATGACGCAAATGAAGTACGGATATTTCCTCAAGACCTTAATATGTATATTTTTCCATCAACCTGATAACATGGGCCGGCGCAATGTGCCAAACATAGTGTATATAGTTCATCTTAATAATAGGTAAAATGATTTTTTATTCTTCTTAATGGGTAAGAGCATAATACCGTTTCTTACTTTGAAGGATAGAACACATTATGCATCTAGGCGTGTGTTATACGATGAACGCAATCAAGAGTACTGTGTGATGATAATGTAATTCAGAAAAACTTTATTTCTGGTTGTGGCATGTATAACAACCGCCCCTTACAGTGAAGATGATCTTCTAATTAGTAAATTTTGTACACAGAAACCATCTCCCAAAATTTGTCTTATAAGTGCTCCTTTCAGTTCTAAAATTTTCTTAATTTCTTTTGCACCCTTGTGAGCTAGTGGTAAATGATATAATGATTTTTAATGTGATAAACAACCAATAAATTTGCGCTATATACTTGCGTCATGTAGATCCACTGATGCTAATTGATGTACCTATACTTGACGCTAAAATTTTGTATGGAGTCCCACAAAAGGAACATTTCAGGTGCAAGGAGAGGAATGAAGTACATAGTGTTGGTTTTATATTTGGGGTTGAAAAATATTGCTTCCTCGCTCGGATCTTGGAATTGCTTGAAATAACCGAATCATTTCCTCTTGTTATTAGGCCAGCCCCACATGGAACATAGCTTCAAACTAGGTTTTGACAAAAGTGGGCATATGTCGATCCGCTGATGGCGGATCGCTCTTTACTTCAGTTAAAAAAATGTCATTTAATTAATTTGCAAATATTCCTGCCACGCGGCGCGGCCGATCGAGGGCAACGTGCTGGCTTTAATAACATCGCACATCAGTACTTTGCGTCTTCACTACAGACCGAATTATAAACTGGTTGTTCGTGTAGATATAGACCAGCACTAAGACCTTGCTGCAGCTTTCAATGTCTTCATTCAGAGACCGGGATGAGATATATAAACAGAGCTGCCAGCGCTAGTACTGGTCTTTCCCTGTTTCAGCACATCGTAGAACACTTGGAACCAGGATGGCCGGAGGAGGATTCGCCACCTCCGATGCAAGGGCGCGCGACTATGGCGGCCGGGTGACGTTCTCCGTCGTGATGACCTGCCTCACGGCAGCCTCCTGCGGCATCATCTACGGCTACGACAACGGCATCTCGGGTGCATACTGAATTGTGTTCTATATTATAGCTCAACAGAGTTGAATTTGAATCCATTCTATTTGACTATTTTAAAATTATTTTTGGAGAAACTTTTATTTCTTGACTGTTTCCTTAGTATACCTCAACAGAGATTAATTTGTTTCTCTGCAATCAGTAAACCTTTGTTTCCATTTCCTTTTGGGGGGGGGGGGGGGGGGGGGGGGGGGGGATTAATCTCGCCCATCCGTCAAACGGGTCTTGATAGAATAAATGGAGCCGTGCTCCAACCATCTGAAAGAGACACTGGCAATTATTCAACAGAAAAAAACTACCCATATTTCAGTTTTTTATTTAAGGAACTGGAGGGCATATTTCAGTTTCTTGAAAAATAAAGTATTGACACAATCTAACATAGATGAAGCAGTGCTCGAACAATAAATATTGGCATATTGGATTGCACAATCTTTTCCCCGCTAAACTTTAAACAATCGAAAACACTTCATATATGAACACAGCCTGGTAGATTGAAAAATATCAAACTAAGAACAATCCCAATATTAGACATCTGAGATTCAAAGGGAGAATCTCGTTTGATCATGATCATGTGTCCATGTGGTACCGATGGGCAAATCAATTAAATTATCATGATAAATATAAATTAACAATATATCATACAGTGAGTGATTCCTTGTGTCTAAATGAATGCTTAGTACATTACAACTGCATTTGAGAACGTAATATATAGAACAACAAAATCAAGGCGCGTGCAAAAGAACAGCAAAAAAATGAGGACAAAATCCTGATGAGATTTGTACTTTTCTGATACAGGTGAAAAATAATTGACATTATTTTTTTGGGCGGGGGGGGGGGGGGGGGGGGGGGTGGGGTCGGTCCAGGAATCTACTCTCCCTTTTATCAGTGCTTTGTATATATTAGCTTTTTCCAGTCACCTTTTATCATCACAATTATTGTTTTCATTATAAGCACTACAAATTTGGATATTTTTTTTGCACCATTTTGTCATTCAAATCGAAAACTTGTGCGCCAAAAGGTTCTTGTGAATACAGAATATATTCTCCTTAATGCACATATACGTGGTTTAAAATCTCCAGCTAAGCCATTTAACGGTAGCTTTCAAAAACAAGGCTATAGCATCATACAACGGCCTTTTAGCTAGATATAGTGGAATTTAGCACTACAAATGATTTAGCGGCGGTTCTTTCTAGCAGCTATAATGGGCTATAGTAGGAGATTTGAAATCTTGCACATGTATAAGGTACACTCTTATTTTTGCCTTTTTTTTTACAAGGTATATATGCCTTTAAAAACAATCCAACCTTATGTTATAAAAATTGTATAACCGCTATAGAAGCCATATGCATCGTTATTAGTTAGAATCTTGCTCCACCGAAATGAAGGCCATTGATTATTTAAAAATATGGCGTTTTTTCTTGAAAATTGTGGAATACCTTTTCTTAGCTCACTGGTTTTTATTGCTGTGCCTTAGGCCCCCACCAAATATTCTGATATGTATTGGCAAGGGTCTGGCGGTCTCATGATAATCATTATTTATTCGGTATAGGAGTTGAATGTTACATTTTTTTTTGAGGTTAAAGTTGAATGTTACATGCATGAAACAGTTTGATACAAACTGAGAAACAAAATGCTTTTTGTTAGGTGGTGTGACCCAAATGGAGTCGTTTCTTAGCCTATTCTTCCCTGAAGTGCTCAGTAAAACGAAGAAGGCAAACAGCAACATAGTATATTGCAAATACGACAACCAGTGGCTCACCACGTTTACGTCATCGCTATACATTACCGCCGCACTTTCTTCACTGGTGGCAAGCCGTGTCACCAGGAGGGTGGGCCGCCAAGGTATTATGCTGCTGGGCAGCGCGTTGTTCCTTGCTGGTTCCATCATCAACGCCGGTGCTGTCAACATTGCCATGCTCATCATCGGCCGCATGCTACTCGGCATTGGTATTGGGTTCACCTTCCAGGTACGTAAAACCTTATATGAGACAACAAATAAAAACATCGTTTCTTTTTTTTTTTTTTTGCTGGCGGGAAGATAAACCCATCATGTCACAGTGTTTATTTATGTCGAGATTGATGGACTTTTACGGTCCCAAAAACTAGCTAGTATTTCTTGAACAATACTAGCTAGTATCCAACTTTTTGTTTCCACCTGCGAGTCTTAATTAGTTCTTAGAAAGTCAAGTAACCACTATGTATTCTATCTGTGTCTCGCCCCAATCTTCCGGGAAGGAGATCAGGGATAACAGAGCCCTTGCCCCGTCACACTTCTCTTTCGCGGCTGATGATCTTTCCTGATTTTTCGATGATTCCTCTGACTTGAAGTAATAAATGAAACTAAATTTTCTATTATGTTTATCGCTGTAGTCTGCGCCAGTGTATCTCGCCGAGACAGCGCCGGCAAAGTGGAGGGGGGCATTTGCCTCATCCTACAATGCCTTCAGCGTCACCGGCCTACTTTGCGCAACAGTGACCAACTACATCACCAACCGTGTCCCGGGCTGGGGCTGGCGCGTCTCCCTCGGCCTGGCCGCCGTCCCGGGCGCCGCCCTCATAGCCGGGGCCCTGTTCGTCTCCGACACGCCCAGCAGCCTGGTCTGGTCCTGCGCGGCCAGCCCGGCGAGGCTCGCGCCGCGCTGCGGCGCTTCCGCGGGCCAGGCGCCGACGTCGACGGCGAGCTCAGGGACATCGTCCGCGCCGTCGACGAGGCGAGCCGCAACGAGGACGGCGCGTTCCGGCGGCTGCTGTTGAGCAGGGAGTACCGGCACTGCCTGGTCGTCGGGGTGGCCGTGCCCGCGTTCTACGAGCTCACCGGCATGAGCGTCATCAACATCTTCTCGCCCTGCTGTTCCGGACGGTCGGGTTCGGCAGCCAGACGGCGATCCTCGGGTCCGTAATCAACAGCGCCGTCAACTTGGTCGCAACGTTGCTGGGCTCGTCGGTCATGGACCTTACCGGCTGCAGGGTTCTCTACATTGTTGGCGGCCTGGGTATGGTGCTTTGCGAGGTGGCCATTTCATGGATGATGGCGGCACATCTCGGGACGCACGAGGCGGCGACGGTGATGCCGCGGAGCTACGCGACCGCCGTGCTGGTTCTCATCCTGCTCTGCACGTTCTGCCTGGGCGTGTCGTGGGCGCCGTTGCGGTGGGTGGTGCAGGGCGAGATCTACCCCGTGGAGGTCAGGTCGGCCGGGCAGGCGGTGAGCATGTCCGTCTGGCTCTGCCTCCTCTTCCTCGAGCTGCAGCTGTTCATCAAGGTACGGCGTCTTCCTCTTCCACGCGGCCTGCCTCCTCGCGGGGACGCTTTTCCTGGCTCTCTTCCTGCCGGAGACGAAAGGCGTGCCCCTGGAGCTCATGCGGTCGGTATGGGCGGATCATTGGTACTGGAGGAGGTTCGTCAAGGACGACAAGCAGCCAGACAACCAAGTCAACTGTCTGTCAAGGAGTACTGCTTAATTCAAGCCGTGTGATTCGGAGAGAATTGCTGCACAGTCGCATGCCTTCCTGGCTATGGTTTCTAAGAAACCTGCAGGTCTCTTCTATAATTCGTCTACCCATTTATACCAAAACAAGTCTGGTTCAGGGGTTTCTGAATTTTCTCGGCACCGTACCACTTACTAGCGTTTGTGTCAATTTGAATTGGGCTTCTTTAAAATGTGGGTGTTGGGGGCAACAATCTGCTCCTTTAGAACAATGGCGAGAGCTTAACACGTCGCCCGAAAGCTCGAGCTTTAGGGAAGAAAAGAGGGAACAAATTAAGCCATGAGCAAGGAAAAAGATTAGGTCAAAATAATTAAGCTGAGGTGGTGAGTTGGAGCATTGTCCCACCAAGCCATGTTATACGCAACAGATTCTTCGTGGGATAATGATGGGTGCTATGATAGGTCAAAACAATGTTATATATGCATTAAACGGTTTTTGTGGTCACGAGTCAGGATGATTAGGTCGTAATTACATGTACACATATATAATGAATATGTACACAAGAGATTCTTTTAGTGTAAAATTTTTTGTCTTCCGTGTGATGGTGGTCAACACATAGGCAAATTAGATGGTCATCATTGTTGCTTCTTCACAGACGAAATATATAACATAAATATAGACCTATAACGATGCTAGTTGTATAAAATAATGTTGCAGATTTCAACACTTACAATCTCAGGATACATATATATACAGCTCAACACCAGCGGTCTTCTCATTACTTCAGATCAAGTGCCTTCCATGTTCTAGCGCATTGTAGAGCACTAGCTTGCAGCTCACATCCCCAGCATTTCTGGAGCATACGTGTGTATACAAGATGGCCGGAGAAGGATTCATCACCGCTACTGCAAGTGCGCGCGACTATGGTGGCCGGATAACGTTTTCCCTCGTGGTGACCTGCCTTATGGCTGCCTCCTGTGGCCTGATCTACGGCTATGACAATGGAATCTCAGGTGCCTGTTGAATTATGGTCTATGTTTTGCTATCGCTCATGAGAAACTCTTGTTCAGTATTTAGTAGATCCAGCCATAGGTCTACACAACGAGGATCGATTGAAAAAGAGTAAATTGTTTATTCCATTTAGAATTTAGCTAATAAATTTTAGTGACAGTAGTTTTTGACTGATTGGTGTTGTCCACAGATTGACATTTACAAAGTTTGGGCCGAAGAACATAAACTTCATAATAGAACAAATGATTAGCCACATGATTTTATTTTGGTTTGAAAACTTCCAAGACCTCGTCAGAGTGGAGCCTTTAAATTCATATTTGAAAGTAATGTCATAATTTTGATATATATGGACGAACAGCGCAGAGGATTCGAATTCCATAAATAGAAGTTATGTTCATCGTAGCAACAAGTAGTTGCCTCCAAACAGAGATAATTCAAGCGCTGGTACACACAGAAGTCTACTCTGCGTTACCTTAAACCTTTCTATATATATTCTAACTATAATATTTCAAGCGATTGCTCAATTGAAAGATACATATCACCCAACTCTATACCCTCTTTGATCAAAGTCATTGAAGGATTCTACTTGGTCAAACTTTACAAATCTGAATATTAATTATATAGAATTATAATAATAAGGTCACTGTTACTTGTATCGTCATGAAAAGTACTTCCACCATATGTCGGCAGAAACATCATATCTAAACCAATAAAGAACCAGTTAGGAGAAAATTCTTTTTGACTCGCCAGATTCTACCCCACTTGCCTATTATCCATTGATCTAAATCGAACCCAAACTGATAACCATCGGATCCTGCCATAACAATTTCTGCCAGCGGTCCCAGGAGATGAGCGTGACGCTCATGTCATTTGCAGGCAAAAACATATGACGCGCGACTGACTTTTTTCACCTATGGATGGTTCATACCCGCCCGGAATTCCCACCTCCCCGATTTCTTTCCCATCGTTTGCCATCCTCAAATCACGCTTCCCTTCCTTCCGCATGATTTTGTTTCCGTCCGGCCCCTACCCTTTCGATTCGTCAGATCGAGGACGGCGAGCGGGTGCGCGCGCGGAGCGACGACGCCAAGCGGCAGCGGCTGCGATGGCAAGGATGCGACGGCGAGTAGCTGTGGGGCGTGGAGCCGCAGTGACGACGAGCGAGCGGACCACCAAGTGTCGCCGCCGTGCGCCGTCCACCGCCATGAGCCGGACGGAAGAGCTGGTAAGACGAGAGGTGCGGCGATG
This sequence comes from Eragrostis nindensis, assembly GCA_012490785.1. NCBI lineage: Eukaryota > Viridiplantae > Streptophyta > Magnoliopsida > Poales > Poaceae > Eragrostis > Eragrostis nindensis. Next base: position 354,773 of record JAAXCT010000590.1, read on the forward strand.
TGGACACACACGGTGATGTGCAAGCGCCAAGCGGGTGTCCAGTGAAGCCAAAACGAAGCACCAAGGTGAAGCAAATTTCCCATTTAACATGTTGCAATTAGATCGGTTTATCCAATTCATATCTCGTGTTCGTGGTGCAGCACTGTCGCCATTGCGGAGGAGTGCACGACATTGAGGTTACTTATGTGTTGCCTGCAACATGTTTGATGAATTGCCCACTGCTACATCTGTTCAAAAGTATCTGCGATTCCATCATTTGGTTCCATATTATTTGCAAGCAGGTTCGTTAACTGAAATCCATAGATGCTAAGCCATTGCAATTTGTTTTTTTAAACCTTTTTTGGCAGGCAAAGATGACGGAGAGTGCAAAAGAGAGATTAGCTTAACTTTTGAACTCACTAATTATACGATGTTGTTTGCAATTTTTAGATGATGGTGTGCTCATTTAGATCAGCAAATTAAGGAAGACGTTGAACTCACTGCTTGTACTTCCAGATGCTTTGCAACAGGTTCAAGGGCAGAAGGTTTGAGGAAGAATATCTGCAATTCGGTATTTTATTCCATTTCTTAAAACAAAGAGCGCTGGAATTTGTTCCGTTCCTTCCATCTCTCTCAGGTTCACTACTTATTTGGAGCCTTCTATTTTAGAACTTTAAGGTTATTATTTCTTATTTATTACCTCCACTGAAAATGCATGAAATTTATTGATTGAACGCTCTTCTACTGGATGGTGTAGCTTTATAATACATACAAGCTTTACTGGATGGTGGAGCTAGAGAAGGTAACAAACACTCACAGCCTCACAGGTCATTTTAACCAGTCAATTTTTTTTAACCCTGATAATGCATCTTGCCCACTGCAGACAATGCACCTCTAATATGCCAAATTGGTTTGAAGCATAGTGTATATAGTCAATTGTTTTTTAATTAAATTCTGGACTTGGAAAAGAGGTGTACAAGAGAAATGAGGACTCATCATTTATTCCTTCACGAATGATATGCATGTTTAGAATTTAGATCACCGACATCTCTAACCAGTTCCTATGTTTATTAGCTGAAAATAATTGGAATGCTTACTTTTACCTTCATGATATACCTCATCTCGCCACCTATGACAGTGGGTGGCAGCTTTTCTGTGTCGCTGGAAGAGCATGACATATAAATTGGATTAGGGATTTTTCTTTATTAATCTGTTAATAGATTTTGAATATCTGTTTGTAATGGGAGGCTTGCCATAACAACAACAAGTTTTCCCCAGCAAATTCTAAAGATTTTCATGGATATGAGTTTCACTAATTCTAAATTTATGATCTAACAGGCTGCAATAATTGTCAAATGGTTTTGTTTTTTATTTCTTATGCCTGTTCTGGTTCCTTCTTCCGTCAATTAGATATGGGTATTTGATTGGTTATATTTGAGCAAAGTGATCCTACCGCCTTGGTCGTCGCAACGGCATCACACTGCGTAATGTAACTCCCAAAGCCTCCATGGGTATCGGTGTCAAGACGATTTGGCACGATGGCTATGGCTGGACCAGATTGTGCCACGAGAGGGGATGCAATTGAACTGGCCATCTCACATGGAGTGTAAATACATCTGAAATGAAATCCTTAATATCTTCTGTTATTGGTAAGTAACAACCCAACCCCTCCCGGAGAGATTGTTCTGGATGACCTTTGTCTCTCAGTGACTGGATTGCAGAGGTTGGGGACTGAGAAGTGTTCGGCTGTACCTTCTCCCAAGATATCTTGGACCAAAAGCTTGTCTCATGATCAAGCATCCTATGACAACCGTCTGGTTTTGTTTACTCGTTTAAATACTTTTGTATGCATGCTTTGTGGAGCTAAATTTCTTTTACTGCATTGCTAGGCTGAACATGGACTGTAGAGCGTCAAACAACAACCCTGCAGATTAGTTGCATCGTCTCTGTCTGCAACCGCACCTGTCGTGGATGTGGAAGCAGATGCTTGAGGTCTCAGAACCAGGGTTCGGTACCTGTCTTTGGTTAATTGTGGTTTATACATCATCATCCCTTTAATTTGAGTATAATCATTTGTTGACCGTACTTTGGTAAGAATGAAATGAGTTTTGTTGGCACGAAAAAGAGGGATAGTCAGAACCTACCAAAATCCTAGAGCAGTTGGACAGGTGTTACTTGCAATGAGTTTATTTTGAGTGTATTCTATGGCCTGACATTGATGTTTCCTCAGTAGTCATTACATAGTTGCCTTGCTTGGTTTTTTTTTCCTTTAAACCACAGAGCTTTGTATCTCGAGGAAATCGTGAACAACCTGTCTCCTCCTGACATCATTGAATCCACCTCTGTTGATGGGCAGGATTTGTTAACATAAGTCATATCCAGTGACTGGATTGCAGAGGTCTCATCTGGAGGATGAATTGTTCACACCCTGATAGTAGTTCTAACAATACATACATCTTATTTTTGTTCTTCACGCTATATTTGCTTCCACATAGAGACAGATGGAGCTGTATGTGTGTGCTAAAAGGTACTCCTATGCGATTTGTGACCGGTAACAGATGCTTCTTCATAGCAAAATCCTTGGTGAGTAGGTGGAAAGAAACCTGCCTTTATGTAGCTAATTTTGTTTTCTAATACTCTTGATCATTTTTTCTATTTTCAGCTGCACTTCATGGATGGACCTGCTCACAGATGCTGCTTGTAGGATAGTGGCCTTGGCAATGGTTGTTGTTGTTGCTTCATGAATTTTATTTTTCAGGCAGGAAAGCTTGTCAGAAGAAGGTATGCCATAGAGGCATGGACGAATTTCTTCTGCTTGCAGTTTTGATAGTCCGATTTGTCTTAGCATTGTGACTTGTCTTTCCCCTGTAATCTTTCTTGCCTGATATGTGCCACGTGGTGTCGAGAGCTATAACAATTGTATGAGCCCAAGATAAAGAGCTCATAAAGCAAAGATCGAGAAGCTTGACATCTCTCTCTGGTATAACTCCTTGGTGATGTTTTTTTTTTTTTGTGTGTGTAAACTCCTTGGTGATGTTAATAACAGGATTGATAACACACACTGTTTTTGGCACATCAATATACTCTGATTTTTGTATGTAGTTTGAATCAATACCCATTGTTTTCACTAATTTGCCATTGTCATGTTACAAAGTTCATTAATTATATTATTATATGCATTTTTACATACGAATATAAATTGTGTCGTCTTAATTAAAATGTGTGTTGTTATCACTTTAGACTTTGTTATCAGGTACATCTGAAATATGTCGTTTAGATTGAAATACATGCTCACCGACATGGAATGCATGTTTTATAAATAACTGGAATGCATGTAACATTTTTTTTCTTATTATGTTATCTGCTCTATTTGTAATTATCGTTTTGACTTTTTTAGACACGTGCGTGGCGCACGTGCATTTGTACTAGTATTAGTAGTAATTTAGTCTATAGTCACGGTGTGGTGTCACCGAAGACATTGCCACTGTCTTAAATAACTTATATTTGGGTCGAGAGATATTTATGACTGAACTCCGCTAATCAATTTTATCCGCGCTCATCCACTCTTCTCTCGTAGTCGTAGTTCACACATATTTGACTTTATTAATGTGGCGGCTGCTTAGGTCATCTAAATATTCTATGCCTATGTCATACAAGGGTCTGGTGGACGCAAGAATCTCAGGAGATCACATCATATTGAACTAATAGGATCCTATAGGAGTTGAGAAAAATTAATTCATAATCAAAGGATGGTCCCTAACACAAGCTTTCGTCAAGTTATTAGGTGGTGTGACTTACTCAAATGGAAAAATCATTCCCTAGCAAGTTCTTTCTAGAAGTATGCTTATCATGACTTATATATATACAAAGTATATCATCTACTCTGGCAAATATTAGTCAGTATATAAATAAGGATATAAAATGACAATGTTAAGAAAACACTTACACAATATACAGTTCTGTTTAATTGAAACTTCATACTCCATTCATATTTATATGACGTTGGCCATGGAGAATTAAAACTAGGTCCCCCTCCGTCATTTAAACATGACCAGATGGAGTATATTTTGGATCGAAGTGAATATTTGTGATTAAACTAGGTCAACTAGTATGGCTGGCCGCGCAATTGCGCGGATAGACATACTATACTATTTAAAATATTTTTATATTATCGTAGAAGTTTAATATAATTTATTATTATTACCTATTTTATAATCTATATTTATAAAATGGTAGAAAATTGATTGTAGAATTTCTCACCGTTCCTCAATTTGAGTGTGAGCTGAGTCATCATTTATCTAACAATATATTTGATTTTATTTTAGAAGTGAGGTTGGTACAAATGTGGCATGCTAAACAACTAACATATCTCATGCTAGGAAAAAAGAATATGTCGTACTACAAATAAATCTTTTGAAGAAAATATGTCATGCTAAAAATAAGATAATGTGCCATTCAAGCTAGACATATATCATGGTGTATTTTTATAATGGTGTATTTAGAAATCAGGATTAAGGTTTATTAGATATTGTTATTATTCCAAAATTTACCTATTTGCTCATAATGGTATGGTTGGTAAATTAAAAATAAGAATAAGAGATATTTTTAGTTATTTTTTATAATCCGAATTTAGTTTTTCTGGACTTGTAAGGGCATGGAGGGTAATTTAGAAATAGGTGTGAAGGATATTTTTGTTATTTTTATTATTCTAAATTTAGCTATTTTTTGACTCATAATGGCATGGTGGGTAATTTAGAAATAGGTGTGAGGGGGTATTTTTTTAGTTATTTTTATTATTTCGAATTTTGCTATTTTCTAAATATTTTTAGGGGGGTTTCTGACTAATTGTTTCATAATGGCAGTGGTGGGTAATTTTCTCTTCTTATTTTTTCGGATTAACGTGGGAATTTCTAGCATTTTAGAATTAACGTGGTAATTTCTAGGCTTTGACAGCGAACGTGAAGGCTTCTTTTCTTGGTCAATTATATATATAATAATAGATTAGTTTACATTTTTAACTCCACCTGCAGCCACTCTACTGTCGCGAGTTACAAGCATTTGATGCTTAGGTTATCTTAATGTTCTTTTTATGTGTCTATACAAGGGTCTGGTGGATTCATGATTGATTTTTCTCACAATAACATCTTACGTGAAACAGTTATATAGGTCCCAATAGGAATTGAGCAAAAAAAAAAGTCAATGGTCCGATCCCTAACACAAGCTTTTGTTAAATTAGGTGGTGTGACTCAAATGGAGTCCTTCCTAAGCAAGTTCTTTCCGGAAGTGCTTATCGCGACCAACAGTACGAAGCGCAGTATCTACTGCAAATATGACAACCAATGGCTTACAACGTTCACGTCGTCGTTGTTCCTCACTGCCGCACTGTCTTCCCTTCTTGCGAGTAAGGTCACAAGGATGGTTGGTCGCCAGCGCATTATGCTTTTCGGTGGTGCAATGTTCCTTACTGGTGCCATCCTGAATGGCGCCGCCGTTAACATTGCCATGCTCATCATTGGCCGTATGCTCCTCGGTTTCGGCGTTGGATTCACCTTTCAGGTACCGTACGACATAGTAACTTCAGCTTGAAACTAAATATATAGTGACTTGGAGTTTATATATTGAACCATTCTAACAATTCCGTGCACTGATATTAATTAAAGAAGTTTCCTTTTCTTTTTTGGTTTCTACAGTCTGCTCCAGTGTACCTTTCTGAGACAGCACCGGCGAAGTGGCGGGGCGGCTTCGCCTCCTCCTTCAGCTCCTTCCTCGTCTTCGGCGGACTTTGTGCGAGCATTACCAACTACTTTGCCGACCGCATTCCCAGCTGCGGCTGGCGCATCTCACTCGGCGGGGCAGCCGTCCCGGGCGCCATCCTTGTAGTGGGCGCCCTCTTCGTCTCCGACACGCCCAGCAGCCTCGTCCTCCGGGGCCATCCTGACCAGGCTCGAGCGGCGCTGCAGCGCGTCCGCGGCGCCGACGCCGACGTCGACGGCGAGTTCAAGGACATTGTTCGTGCCGTGGAAGAGGCGAAGCAGAACGAAAAGGGCGCGTTCCGGAGGCTGCTCAGCAAGCCGTACCGGCACAACTTGGTTGTTGGGGTGGCCATACCGCTGTTCTACGAGCTCACGGGCATGACCGTCGTTGCCGTGTTCCTGCCTGTGCTGTTCAGAACGGTTGGGTTCAACAGCCAGAGAGCTATCCTTGGGTCAGTGATATCCAGCTCGGTGGCCTTGTTCGCGTCAATGCTGGGTTCCTTGGTCATGGACTATACCGGCCGCAGGTTTCTGCTGATCACCGGTGCCCTGGGCATGATGTCTTGCGAGGTAAGTGCAGTCCTTATGAACATCTGTTGTTCAAGCGCATTGCAAAACATTCACTTAATTGTCTTTTTTTTTCTTCTAATTTGATCATAAAAAGGTGGCCATTGCGTGGGTCATGGCGGCTCATATGGGCCAGCACAACGCGGTGTCGATGCCGCGGAACTACGCGACCGGCGTGCTGGTTCTGATCTTGCTAGCCATGTTCTTCTTCGGCGTGTCGTGGTCCAACGTCAGGTGGCCGTTGCTGAGCGAGGTCTACCCGGTCGAGGTCAGGTCGGCCGGGCAGGCCATCAGCGTCTCCGTGTGGCTCTGCCTCACTTTCACGGAGCTCCAGGCGTTCATCAAGATGCTCTGCGCCATCAAGTACGGCGTGTTCCTGGTCCACGCCGGCTGCCTCCTCGTGGCGACGATTTTCGTGGCCTTGTTCTTGCCGGAGACCAATGGCGTGCCGCTGGAGGTCATGCGGTCGGTGTGGACGGAGCATTGGTTCTGGAGGAGGTTTGTCAAGGACGACAAGCAGAACAACCACGTTAACAATCTGTAAAAGATGTGTTGGACCATTTATCCCCCGCGCCATAGGTTAAGCTGGCAGAACAACATTGAGAGTATCATTTGTTTCTGCATTACCAATTGGACCATTTTATCCACCTGTAAATGTGGGGTCTACCGCCACGCTATTTATTCTGTCAGAGTTTATTGTGTATGTGACATAAGTGTCTGGTAGCTTATGTAAATGTGAGTTAGAAACAACATGTTTTTTTTAACGTGGCAAATTTTGTATTGATGGTGTGGCTTTGTGATTTAAAGGAAAATATTGAGCCAAATAAGAAAAAAAATACAAGGTGGCCTTTTTTTGGACACATGCATTGCGCTCGTGGAAGTTTCTATCAAGCGCTACAAGTTGTCAGTCACTCTATGGGCAAGATTAAAAATAGAAGATGCTAAAACTAATTGTGTAACTTTTTTCAAGTATGAATAGATATATAGCCATGTCCACGGTCACGAGACGATTACCTTGAAGCGGCCCACTGGATTAGTTTTGTTTTCAAACTTCTCTTCCCTCTCATTTGTTTATACATGCCCCGAGGCAGTGATAGAGCATGAGTTTCCCTGGTGTAACATTTACCCTTCTCGGGTCCACGTAATAATATGCTTATTTTTTAGACTTTGGTCTCACTTTGATTTAAAAGAAACTCATCATTGCTGCATATTCTTATTTGAAACCCGCATTTTCACAATAAGCCTTTGCCTACTACCTTATCCACATATCCATAATTGCATATGCACTCACCTGGTAGCCTGAGGCGCTTGCTGAGTACTCTTGTATTCACCGTTTGCTACTTCAGTTTTTATATGTAACACCCAAGAACATAACCATTATGTTTGTTATTTTGTCTTGAGCGGTTGTTTTAGACTTTTAAAGTCTCGGCATCTTTTTTTCCTAGTAGCTGCACTTCACTGGAAGAAATTATGGTGGGTTAAGCCAATTTGGGTCATAGGCCCAAGTGGGCTGTCGATCTCGGGCCCAAACCAGCCCTCCCTTGGCCTCAAAACCTAAGGGTAGTCCCTCCACCTTCACCGATGCCCCCTCCACCTCCCTTTGATCGATCCTCACACCCCCTGGACGACCTCCTCTCTCCTCTTGGCGCTGCAACCCTAGTTATTCTCCTTGCAATATGAATCCAGCAAGGGGAAGTAGCAAAACGGATCGAGAAGGATGAGACGAACAAGGAGAGGCGCGGGATCGATGTCTTCCATGATCTTTCTTTCTGGTTCTCAAGGGAAAACCCTAGGTGAGTCTCTCTGAAGCCATTGAAGTGATGCTAGAGTCGAAGTAGGGGCGAGGTTCTAGTGGGTTTTGCCAATGCATTCATCTCTGCTTGTTCTGAAAATTTCAGATTAGGGTGCTTTCATTGTTCAGAGTTAATCGACTTTTATTAGTCCTGTAAAGTCGAGGAAAACTCATATTCATGTAGGGTATTTCAAGATCTTTATTTTGGCACAAGAATTAACATTTGAGGCCTTGTAATTCAGGAGATATCAACAGTTGTTTATGACTGTATTTTTTTTAACGAGGTTCAATACAGTTTTAGATCTATTCAGTTTTAGACCATTGTATTGGCCGATTTTGTCTGGGAACTGGTTTGGAATTTGTAGGTTATTCCTTTATCTTTCTTTTGGCACAAAGATTGCAATTGTGGGCCAAGTGGTTGGGGAGATATTGCTGTCGCAAGATGACTGCTGGAAAGGCATTGTTTCCTGACAGTACTCTGTTATTCGTGGTCTTAGTCATCCTCGCTGAATAGAATCGTTTCCCAAACAATGTCATAGCTGTAGTATACTTAATAAGGTTTTAGTTGGACTTGAGAATATAATTTTCCAAGCATTAGAGCTTCAGTTATGTTTTTTCTTTGTTCAGTTATACTGTTTTGTTGTCAGAACAGTTCAGCTATGTTCAGTTAAGGTTGCAGTTGTCGTAACAACGAAAATTAATTAGGCGATGTGAAGGAAAGTTGTAGCTCCTCTTCTGTAGATTCCAGAAATGTGTCTTTTTGCTATCAAGATTAAATATACAAAAAGGATAAGCACTGCTGCTCTTGTTGGATGAATGTGTGATGTTCCGTTTTATCCTTTCCTTGCTTGCTTGGGAGTTTCGGTCGTAGGAACGCTTAATGTTCAGTACATACATTTATTTTTGGATCTTGTGCTGAGAAGCAACTGTGAATTAGGTGTTGTGCTTCGGAACACTTGAGGCTTGCCATTCTCGACGCCGGTAAAGGCAAGTGGATATGGCGGTGGTTGCCACTGCTTTACCTTGTTATTTTTACTACCTCCACTCTTAATAATGCAGCACACATGACTATGATTAATAATTTGAAATATTTTACACTTCAATTTATTTATATTTGCAAGTGAATGTAGCGGTGGTTTGCTACCATTTTGACTTGTTATTTTTCATCACCTACACTTAAATATTTTGAACCATATATCATACAACTACGAACTAAATATGGTGGCAGATTCTGAATTCGAAGTTAATTTTGTCTCTTGCTTATGTTCTTATATATACGGTTGAAATATGAAGAAGTGCTTATATTTTCATATGATGGCAAGGATAACTGGTGGTTTTATGAACTTGTTTTGCATCATTGGCATTCATAACACCAGCAAGTGCATTGAGCCAGTTCGGTGAGAAAGTCATATAACTATTCCAGAGTGCTTTAAAGGCCAGGTCGGTGAGAAAGTTATATAACTATTCCGGAGTGCTCTTATGAAGTATGTCGTAGACCTATGGTTGCGACTGTACCGGTACACATCGTACGTTGCCCGAGGGGGGGGGAGGGGGTGCGATGTAAAAGTGGACATGCATTGCATTGCATTGCAAGCATATGCATTAATGCCTGAAGTTTGATGACGATTATGTTGTGTCTATATAGATGTTGAGAAGTGATGCTTCTCGAAGGTGATATAAAATGCGATAGTCTTGTGGATATGAAGACCTTATTTGTGGTTTTGTAGTGCATTGATATGTATTCAGGAAAGTGGATTTGTTTATGTTAATGCGGCGGTGAAGTGGTTTATAAGCAATTTTTTTTGGAAGGGTTCTAATATTTACATTATCATTGTGGTAATATTGAAGTATTGCTCTCGTTATTATTGGAATTATTAAACTGATGCTTAATTCAACTTGTGGTTTAAATAGCTTGTTAAAGCGATTCACTTGCTGAGATTCTTAAATCTCACCCATGTTTTTTTCCCACCCCAGGTTGACTTCTGCAAACTAGTTTGGAGGGAAGGGATTAGAAGCATGGTTGCACTTGACAGTTTCACGTACATCACCAAGTTGTAATATAAAGTTGATTTTCGATTGTTGAAGTCGTGTGTTTATGCTTATAATTTACTTTGGTAATATCTTAATTCCTTGTTTATATATATGGTGTTGCCTCCGCTAATCTAGATAAAAGCAAGGTGCTGCTAGCCTGCTAACTAGTCTACTTTTTAGTTCAGCTGTAAGTGGCGCAGTTTTAGTAGCAGTTCAGGTCTCGTGAATCCTAGGGTGTTACATTATAACTGAGCGACTTCGAGAATAACGACGAAGACGAAGACGAAGATGAAGATGAAGATGGACTCTAGGAAACTATTGAGTTGTAGAGAAGTAGATGCAAGTAAAGAAGGTTAAAAGAATCACCCTTTAAACGTTGTAGATTACAAAGCTTATAATTCCTAATAAATCAGTCATACATAAAAAATGTATCAGTTTTTTTGAGGTTTTCTCTTCATGCAAACACACGTCCTGTGATATATAAAGCCTATATACAAAAATGGAAATTTGTAAATGTTATGTTTTTATTTACTGTCATCTCTACATACACATACATTCTAACTATTCTCTCTTAAACATGTTAATATCTGTGCTGCAGGAAATAAGACATATAGGCTTTCTAATTACATGTGTAACGCATATAACAAAATAACGGAAAATCCCGAAGGAAGGTAACATAGCTTTTTGCTAATGTAAATTTTTCATGTGCTATAATAACAGAAATCATATAAGTTTCAAAAGCCCAATACCAAGCTATGCTACTGCTGAAGTGTGACAAGCTGACCCTATAAATTATTATGGGTGATCTAGCATGCCTAATTAGTAATATAAGCTATACTGGATCAAAAGGCATAAAATTGACCTAAGAATAAAATTATATGCTAGGACACAACATGATGCGATTGGAAGAGTTGACATGAAAGCTAGCCAAGTCGGTAAGAAAAATATATTACCGACATCTTTCATGTGAGAAGACCAAGATACAAGGCCCAAAACTTCCAAGATGCTATGGCGATGTGTCATTGGGCTGGATACCCTGAGCTATTTGTGACACTCCTTTGTAATGCCGAATGGACAAACGTATAAGACATGCTACGGGCCTGCCTATTCCGCGTGCGCGAGCGCGTCTCCTCGCGCACCAGGCAGGCAGCATGCCTCTTTTCCTTTTTTTGGAAAGTTTTATTCCCACTAACTTTTCGTTTTGGGAAAGTTTCGGTGCTACTTTTCTGAAAACTTTTGTCTTAAAAAGTTTCGGCGCAACTTTTCTAGAAACTTTTGTGTCAAAAAGTTTCGATGCAACTTTTCTGGAAACTTTTGTCTCAAAAAATTGCAACAAAACTTCCAACCTAAACTTTTTTCCCCGCCCCCAGGCCCACCCATTTGCGCCCCCCCCCCCCCCTAGCACGTTAGGAGCGCGCTCGCGCACGCGCTCAGATCAGCCTTTTCGACATGCTAGACTCCCCAGGGGCCGGAAAACCATTACACAAACTGGCATTGCTGATACAGAATTTAGAATAAAGCATGAGCAATTGATGAGCGAAATAAAAGAAAGGCACAATATCGCCAGAAAAATTCAATGTAATGACACAATAATCAAATATTTAACAATAGTATGCTTATTGATTTCTTTGTCAACTAACCGTTACCATCTTGACTGCAGATATACTCCATCCGGTTTTAAATTGTTGACGATTGACTATTTTTGAGTTACGTTTGACCATTCGTCTTATTCAAAATATTTAAAAAATTATCATATATTTTGTTCTGATTAGTTTCATCACTAATGAAAATTGAAATATAACTTATAATTTTGCATATTTAAGCTAATATTTTAAATAAGACGAACGGTCAAATGAAACACAAAAATAGTCAAACGTCAATAATTTAAAACCGGAGAAAGTACACAAATCGAATTTCAAAAGAGGAGTTGCCCACATGCATATATACTAATCTTTCCTCGACAGGAAAGAAAGATGCCGAAAACCTTCAGGATAAGAACCTGAGTGCAGCCACAAGATATGTTCTGTTCAAAGGTTTCCTTTCCTTCTGGAGACTCAGCCACTGATAAAAAAAATGCATATCAGTTATATCCTCCTTACGATATTTGTTTCAAACCACATATTATTCATGATTCATATAATGTAATTATAAAAAACCTCATAAGAAACAATTTGAGCTCTTTGAGTGTAGCCCACAATCAACCATGCATGTTGTCTATTGTTCCTAAAAACTCTCAAACATTGATGTCTGTGCACACAAACATATAAAAGGATAATAAGAGAATAACTAGAAAAAATGGCGCGCCGTTGGCGCGCCACGTGCCCCCTTCCTTTGCAAACCTGTTGTGAAGCCGAAGTAACATAATAGGGGGTTGCACATCAATAATAGGAATGGTGCAACACATTTGAGAATATATATGTGTAGCACATATCAGGTTGTGTATTCAAAAGATAAATAGCAACCACTGATTTACAGGAGGTACAGAGCCATGAAAAAAATGCAAGCACGGTCTGCAGTAGTCATTAAGGATCTTCCATCAATATACAATCGTGGCATTTGAAGCTCCACTTGTACCTTGCTTTGTGCTCATCTGCTATTCAGTGATGTTGTGCTTCACCATGATGCCCTATCACTGACAGGGAAAAATGGATAAATTAGGCATAGATAAATGCAACACTGCAACAAATACGATGATGTCAACTTGAGAATAGGCAGATCGTTATGTAAATTTTGTGTTCAATAACCGAGAGCTGGAAGAATACATGGTAGTACTATTTACCTCTATGTGACTTTTATTTGACGTAAGGCATGCATCTAAGATATTATAACTATTGAGGAATTAGGGTAGATGAATTTACTGAATATCAGAATTATTTCACTTGAAATGCAAGATAACTTTGTCCTGAAATAGCTTTATTTTGGTTTTAGAATAATCAACCAGAAACTGAGAGAAAAAAGTATTGAATAAGCAGACCATAAAGCCTATTAATTATCTCTTAATATAAGTGTGTGATTGATGCTAGATTTTGGTAATTTGAGTTCAGATTGCATTTTTAAAATTACATGGCTGCAAGAAATGTAACAGTTAGGTACAAAGGGTAGTGCTGCAGCAAAGGTCAGAGGCAGCTGTGTTGCCTTTAGCATTGCAACTCAAGTAAGTTTAACATTGCAGATCATTTATCAATTGATTCGACAGGCTCTAGAGTGTGCTCACCATGACTTGGTTGCATCGCGACCTATGAAGCCACAACTCTATCTCCTGCAATCTGTACGTTGAAGACTCGGCAATACCACCAGTAGGAGAATCGAAACTAAGAGAAAGAAGACAGCTTAGCCATCTATTCTATGAAGCAAGGGATCTGTTGGAGTTAAGCTATGAAGCCCCCTCCATCTCTACCTATGTACCACCAATAGTATTTTATTTTCAGACATAGTAAGCACAAAAAATTCAATTAAAATATCAGTAAAATTGGGCCATCAAGGTTTTCAAAAATAATTGTTAAGCTTTTTCTAGTAGATGCACAAATTAGAATTGGCTTTCTTCAAATACGTGGTAACATATTTATCACTTTACATAAACTTGGTGTTTGACCTCTGTATTTTTCATTTCGTCTATAGCATATTTGAGTTGGATCACGTTAGAATTGAAATCACAAGGGGAATGAAAATTGAAACATACCTCGATGGATCGCTGCAGTTTTTATTCATAGACATCTGAGCACCTGGGCCTGTAATCAGTAAGAAACAAATAATGATTAGTTGATCAGTATATGCACAGGAGTGGACATAACCATGCTGAGTAGTAGTAGTACTCGCTTCTCTTTTTGCCTCATCACTCTGGAGGTTTCCTTGGCCGTATCATCTTTTTGCGTCAAGACTTAATACATATGTATTTTGTCTAATCTTGCAGGTAAGGAATACAAAATCAAAATGGATGCTTACATGGGCTATAAGATTCTTCTTTACCTGTTGTACTTGTAAAGCATTTCTTAAACTGGCATTACTAATTTCTAGAATATATGTATCATCATGTATGGTTGACTTTGTAGTAAGCTATGCACGAAGTAAGAAATTGAAGGCAGCATCGAGTATTTTGGAGTTCCAACGTGATATACAAATGATTGTGGAGAAGAGGTTACCAACTGAAATATAAATCTCGACTGCAAGTAGTGGCGTTAAATGCAAGAGCAGACGTGTTTTTGTTTTCTGATTAATGCTAGCAACAGCAGCATTGATAAAGTGTTATTTCCATTTTGTGAAACACTTAGCGGGCAATGTGTAAGCCTGACTTAATTGTTGTCGAATTCTGTCGGGAGGTTACCTGTGAAGTTTGAACCTGACATCGGTGAGGTCCCCATCGCAGTTGGTGTCGAGTCATAGATAGCGTCGAACACTTGGTGGGCATCAATGGAAGCAGCTCGGTGCAGTCAAACAGAGCAGCACGACATCTGCATGCAGCACGCAGTGAGATCATAGAAAGGAGAAGAGGCAGGTTGGAGCCACTGGGCACAAATCATCTACGTGTAGGGTGTTGCCGAGACTGCTGGTCCAACGCCTTACCGAATGCGATGGGCTGGCCGCAAGTGAATGGCGGCTGAAGTTGATTTGGCATACGGCTGCTTGACGGCATCGAGGGTGAGAGCGGAGCCGCGCACAGCGACGTAGGGGTCCGTGTGGACTACCCCACCGCCGCGTCAACCTTGAGCTCTGAGCTCCAGGCCGACGAGCTCGGCGTCGTCCCGCTCTTGACGGCAAGAGGAGGGCAGGGGCTTGGCGATGTACCGCCGCAACACGATGAACGGGCGCGATTCGGAGAGGAGCTCGGCGGACGAATCCAAGCAGCCGGCGCAGCGGACGTGCAACGGCGGACGACGACAACAGGCGGCGGTGCTCGAAGCTTCTCGTCGAGGCTGCCTCATACCTGGGAGAATGGACGGCGGAAGAGATATCAGTTGCCAAATCAACGGTCGAAACGAATGAACAGTAGCTCGACCAATCACAGGCCAGAGAACGGCACGGCATTTAGATATGTAGAGAAGATATCTAATATTTTAAAAATGGATAAACATTTAGAAAAGAGTGCAGTTACATCGACAAGTAACTATAAGTCTAGCACGCGCAATTGCACGGGCCACTTGGTCTAGTTCAGTTAATGGTGGGTGTCTGCGTAATCTAGCTACAAGAAAATACTGCATCAAAAGAGAAAAATACAGGGCAGCTTTTGTTGCCTAAACTTACATTGTGCTTGTGCGGATCATTGGTTTTTCCCAGTGACCAAATCCCAGTGCCTTGGGCACGAGGAGATGCTAGGTCGACTGAAATTTATAGCTTTTAGTTTGTCCTTTGATATCTAGAAATCGGCATATTAGCTACCTTCTATCATCAGTAATCCATCTTTTTCCTTATCTTAGATAAATGCCACATCATGCCATTTCCAGGGTCTAATTTTATTGTTATTCCTAACTTTTAAATTCCCATAGCGTATGATCATCAAGAAGAGAATCCTATTCGTTTGGTCAACTTGATAATTAGCTGTCGCGCGTGGTCTGAAAAGCATCTTACGTGGTGGATTATTCAACATTACTACTTTTTTGATAACATATTCTTCCCAATGAAAATGCATGTAATATGAGATATTAATATCGTGGACAAAAACACATATGTTTACTATAAGGTGGCACTACCCCTTGGCGGGATAATGAATCCTATAGCACCCATATATTACACGAGTACAAGGGATTTCCTTAATGTGAGAATTTTTGTAGGCCGTGTGTTAGTGGCGGACACATAAGGTTCCATGTGCCACATGCCATTCTTTGCCACTAAATGCTCATGGGAACGTGCAGGCGTTCACCTCGCAAATTGGATGGCCGTTGTTGCTTCTTTACAGAAGAAGCATATCGAATATATGTAACTTAATGCGGCAGATTTCAAACACCTGCAATCTCAGGATACATATATACAGGCCAGCACCAGCGGTCTTCTCATTACTGCCTTCCTTGTTCTAACGCATTAATTGTAGAACACTTGCAGGATGGCCGGAGAAGCGTTCATCACCGTCACTGCAAGTGCGCACTACTATGGTGGCCGGGTGACGTTTTCCGTCGTGGTAACCTGCCTTATGGCCGCTTCCTGTGGCCTCATCTACGGCTATGACAATGGAATCTCAGGTGCCAACTGAAATTATGTGCTATGTTTTGCTATTGCTCATGAGCGACTCTTGATCAGTATTAGTAGACCCAACCATAGCTCTACACAACGAGGATTGAAAAAGAGTGAATTGTTTATTCCATTTAGAACTTAACTTTTGTAAAGTTATGTGGTGTGACTCAAATGAGTCGCTAGTAAGCAAGTTCTTTCCGGAAGTGTTTTATAGTCACCAAGAACACGAAGCGTGATATCTACTGCAAATAGGACAACCAATGGCTTACTACGTTCACTTTGTTGTTGTTCATCGCTGCCAGTCTTCACTTGTTGCGAGTCGGGTCACAAGGAGGTTGGTCGCTAGCGCATATATGCTTTTCGGTGGTGCCATGTTACAGCTGGAGCCACCTTTTTGGATGGTCGGCGGCGCCATATCACCAGTGCGGCCGCGGTAAACATTGGCATGCTAATCGTCGGTCGTATGCCTAGAAAGAACTGTCATAATTTTGTTGCTATACACACTGTATATATCATAAAAGAATGATATATATGGACACCACATCATAGAGGATTCAAAATACCAAATTGAACTATTATTGTTAGATTATATTTGGTAGGCTAGATATTGTATATCACAGACTGCCATATGTATTCCGGAGGTGTCTTACCATTCTATCTCCTCTTACATGGTATCACGAGAGAGTTACGATTATGTGACCTAAACCTAACCCACCGCAGATTTCGCATCGCGCGCCCCTAGGGAGATCCTTCTCCACTGGGGACAGGGCCCCTGTTTTGTGGCTGACGCTATTGATCCGGCCGCCTCTTTGCTTTTGCGTCTCAAGCTGCAATCAGATCGGATCACCCCGTTCCCGTCGCTCAGTCATCCCGTGGATTGCGCCTCGAGGGGCCGTGGCCTTCGCGCGGGTCTGCGTCGCGGACCTGTCGGTCCTGAGGCTTCCATCGGGCTGCACGCGAGCTGCGATGGGGCTATGGTCAACCGTGCCGCCACTACAATATCACGTCCGCGTGTCGATCTGCTGGTCTTGCGGGTCGCACGCGGTCTGCAGGCGGACGCTCACCTGAGCGTCAACAGGCGTACAAGCTAATCACGCGATGGGGCTGCACTACTGCCTATCCTTCTGTTTTCTTTGATTTTTCTATTTGTCTTCGGTTTACCGTGATAGATAGAGAAAGATGAAGAGAAAGGTGTTGGGATTAGGCTATAGGCACCAGAAGATCTAAACGGAGGTGTTTCAATCTGCTGCAGCTATCTTTTATTTCCCAATCTGTGATTGGATTTTGCGTCGCCCACCGCCGTCGAGCACGCGTACCTCTTCTCCGACATTGGCATCGATAACAACGGCGGCGCAGCTGGACACTCGGTGCTCAAGGGACGTTTTTATGCGTCATTGTTCGGTTACCTCGACTGCACGTCTCCACTCCGATTCGTCACCGCCGCCTTCTTCGGGACGTCCTCAACATCGCCACCACCACGTCCTCAACCGTGCGGCATCGTCGTGTTCCCGCGCACACGTCTGTCAGCCGGCCCTGTGTGGTGACGTCGAGGCCGAGTACCACGCCATCAAGCTTCGAGCTGCCTCTGCGTCGCCTCCTCGGGCCGCAGCGCCGCCGCCCGTGGTGGCCACGAACTTACAAGTGCCCTCCATGGCACGACTCCGTTCATTGTGGCACTCATCGTTGCATCTTCATCGCCGTCTCCGCACACCGATGACCCCCTGATCGTCTACGTGCATGGTCTTCGTCACGCCGTTCGAGTTTTTCTTCGCCTACTTCGAGCACCGCCGCTGGTGCATCTACAAGCTACCTGCGTTGCTACTTCTTGCCGCTGGTTTGGCCACGTTTTCAGTCTTCGTCCACTACGACCACGTAGCCAGAGTCGTTGTCTCTTCCTCGACTACTTTGTCTACTCTGACAACTGCGGCTGCGCCGGCACTCTCCTCCTCGTCGCTCTACGCGTCGCGATCGTCGTGGAGGCGTTCTCTGATGGTCCCTTCGGGCACTGGTGTATGATCGTGATGGTCCCTACCTTTGTGCGCCCAGTATTGGCAACACCGGTGTGTGCCTTCGTCCCCGATGCGTTCACGGGCTTGGCAACCCCGGCGCTCGCCTCGTCTACGGCGGTTCGACAACATCAACTTCGGCATCGACCTTCTTACAGTGCCTCGATTGCGTCGCCGTCTTCTTCCAGACGCTTCTTCGCGCACCCTCACATTGGCGCCTCTCTGCGCCCGCTGCTTCAAGTGTGGCTTCCTCGACAATATGGCAACATCCACTTCGGCTTCGTCGACCATGGCTATCTCAAGCACGACCTACCCGACCACAGCGACGCTCGCGCTTTTGGCTACCTCGACACTCAGCACAAAGGGCTATCATCCACATGAGCTACTCGCCGGTTTTCTCTTCAGTCGCCATACCACCACGACGCTACAACTGCGAGGGGATGTCAGTCTATCGGCTTCTACCTTTGGCTTCTTTTCCAATCTCACCATCTGCGGTGCTCCCGCTGTGACTGCGGGGGGATGTTAGAGTATATTTGGTTGGCTAGATATTGTATATATGACGGACTGCCATATGTATCCGGGGTGCCTTGCACTCATTATACAACATTCTATCTCATATATACCGGCCGAGAGGCTCAATGTAAAAATGTAATCCACTCATTATACAACTTTCTATCTCCCCTTACAGTTATGTTTGTCGTAGCAACAAGTAGTTGCTTCAAAACAGAGAATAAACCAAAACTCAAAAATCAAGAAGTCTACTCTGCGTTACCTTAAGGTTACCTTTCTATATTCTAACTATAACATTCAAGCGATTCTGCTGCTCAATGAAGGATGCATATCGCCTGTAATTCTATACCTCTTTGATCAAAGTCATTGTGGGATTCTAGGTTGCCAAACTTTATCACTCTGAACATTAATTATGTAGAAATAATTAATATAAGGTCACCGTTACTTCTACCATCATGAAAAGCACTTGCACCATATGTAGTCCTTTTTCGCTGGAAACATATTATATTAATAGTAATTTCTAGTCACTGTATGTGTTACTGGAGACATTACCACTGTCTTAAACTTATATTTGGATCGAAGAGATATTTATGATTGAGCTATGCTAATCAATTTAATCTGAGCCCATCCACATTTAATCAGAGCCCACCCACTCTGCTCTCGCGGTTCACACATTTTTGACTTTAATGTGGTGGCTGCTTAGGTCATCTACATATTCTTTGCATATGTCATACTAGGGTCTGGTGGACGCAAGAATCTCAGAAAATCATATTACATTGAACTGATGTGATCCGGCCTATAGGAATTAGGGAAAAAAATAATTCATAATCAAACGGTCCCTAACACAAGCTTGTTAAGTTTGGTGGTGTGACATAAATGGAGTCATCTTAGCAATTTCTTTCTGGAAAGGATGCTTATCACACCAAAGAATACGAATCTACCCTAGTAATAACGAGACGCAATATATAAATAAGGATATACAATGATAATGTTATGAAAAATAATTACACACCATAAAGTCCTTTTTAATTTGAAACTTCTTACTTCCTCTGTTGGTATTTATGACGTTGGCCCTGGGGAATTAAAACTAGGTTTCCCAACCGCACCACTCTACTGTCGGAATTACAAGTATTTGACTTTAATGTGGCGTGTTATTAGGTTATCTAATCGTTCTTTTTAATTATGTGTCTATACAAGGGTCTTGTGCGTTCATGATTGATGATTCTCACAAAAACATCTTACATGGAACCGTTATGTTCCAATAGGAATTGAGCAAAACTAATTCACAATCAATTGATCCGATCCCTAATAATTGCTTTTGGTAAGGTAGGTGGTGTGACTCAAATGGAGTCCTTCCTAAGCAAGTTCTTTCCGGAAGTGCTTATCGCAACCAAGAATACAAAGCGCAATATCTACTGCAAATATGACAACCAATGGCTTACTACATTCACATCGTCGTTGTTCATCACTGCCACACTATCTTCACTTGTTGCGAGTTGGGTCACAAGGATGGTTGGTCGCCAGCGCATTAGGCGAAGTGGCGGGGTGCCTTCGCCTCCTCCTTCAGCTTCTTCCTCATCCTGGGCGGACTTTGTGCGAGCATTACCAACTACTTTGCCGACCGCATTCCCAGCTGGGGTTGGCGCATCTCACTCGGCGTGGCGGCCATCCCGGGCGCCATCCTTGTAGTGGGTGCTCTCTTCGTCTCCGACACACCCAGCAGCCTGGTCCTCCGGGGCCATCCTGACCAGGCTCGAGCTGCGCTGCAGCGCATCCGTGGCGCCGACGCCGATGTCGACAGCGAGTTCAAGGACATTGTCCGTGCCGTTGAAGAAGCGAAACAGCACGAAAATGGTTCGTTCCAGAGGCTGTTCAGCAAGCAGTACCGGCACAACTTGGTTGTCGGGGTGGCCATACCACTGTTCTACGAGCTCACGGGTATGACTGTCGTTGCCATTTTCCTGCCAGTGCTGTTCAGAACGGTTGGGTTCAACAGCCAAAGAGCTATCCTTGGGTCCGCGATATCCAGCGCGGTGGGCTTGTTCGCGTCATTGCTTGGTTCCTTAGTCATGGACTATACCGGCCGCAGGTTTCTGTTGATCACCGGTGCCCTGGGCATGATGCTTTGCGAGGTAAGTGTCCTTATCAACCTGCTCCAGTTATAACATCTTTTGTTCAATTCAAGTGCATTGCAAAACGTTTACAAAGACCGTCTTTTTTCCCTTTTTGATGATAAAAAGGTAGCCATAGCGTGGGTCATGGCGGCTCATATGGGGCTGCACGACGCAGTGTCGATGCCGCGGAACTACGCGACCGGCGTGCTGGTTCTGATCTTGCTAGGCGTTTTCTTCTTTGCCGTGTCGTGGTCCAATGTCAGGTGGCCGTTGCTGAGCGAGGTCTACCCGGTTGAGGTAAGGTCGGCCGGGCAGGCTATTAGCGTCTCCGTATGGCTCTGCCTCACGTTCGCCGAGCTCCAGGCGTTCATCAAGATGCTCTGTGCCATCAAGTATGATGTGTTCCTAGTCCATGCTGGCTGCCTCCTCATGGCGACGATTTTCGTGGCTCTGTTCCTGCCAGAGACGAAAGGCGTGCCGCTGGAGGTCATGCGGTCTGTGTGGACGGAGCATTGGTTCTGGAGGAGGTTTGTCAAGGATGACAAGCAGAACAACCTCGTTAACAATCTGTAAAAAATGTGTTGGACCATTTAATCCAAAACCGCGTAAACAGTCTGTAACAGATGTGTTGTACCATTTTATTCCCTGCCATAGGTTAGCCGGAAGAACAACATTTAGAGTGTCATTTGTTGCTGCGTTGCCATTTGGAAATCCACCTGTAAATGTTGAGTCTACCACCACGCTATTTATTCTGTCTGAGATTATTGTGTGTGAGACATAAGTGTTGTGGTAGCTTACTGTAAATGTGAGATAGGAACAACATGTTCTTTTTAACGTGGATAAGTTTTGTGTTGATGGTGTGGCTTTGTGATTTAAAGGAAAAATTGAGCCAAATAAGAAAGATAAAAGGTGGCCTTTTTTGTGGAGGCATGCATTGCGCTTGTGGAAGTTTCTATATATCAATGCAAGCACTATAAGTTGTCAGTTACTAAATGTGTAGGTTTTTCAGTATGAATAGCTATAGAATGTTTATTTGTTATCATTGCTATTTTCATTCTGAATTACATAAGGAGCTACATCTCACAGATGAAACTACCAGATGGAACAGTGGTGAGTGAGCTTGAGCACAGGCTAGGCTTCTGTCCTTTGGAACTCCTTCAAGGACAGATTAGGCCAATCAGAATGTACATAAATGGCTTTAGATCTAGCAGTTTTAATCCAGCAGAATAGACTATACTGGGAACACAAGCCATTTTATTCACGTGTGGTGAAACTAAAACTTGTTGCCCCTACATAGATGAAAGTGAAATTAAGTGAACAATTTGTGCAGATTTCATTAGCAATTTGTCCTTCTTTTTTTTTTTTGCAATTTGTCCTATTTATGATGATGCCACACCCACTTATTAGCTTGACAAACTTGGCACTGTAATCTGGAAGTTATTGTGTGTTAATCCCATACAATGGAATTTTGTATGTACCATTTTATTCACTGTGCGTGAAAACAGGAAACTTAATTAGATGTGGGATATATATAGATACCTCAATTATGTTGTACATCGAAAGGAATCGATGGTACAAGGAATAATCCATTAGTGTGTAACGACAATATCCTGTAGTAAGGCATCACATTGTGTCCAGATTGAGAATGTCAGGTAATTTGGAACATAGGTAGTAATATTTACTGAGATCTTCAATTTTAATTGGCCCACAATTCAGTTTATATGCATACATTATTTTAATACCAAATCTTTGGTTTTGCAGGAAGGTTTGTCAAGGATGACAAGCCGGACAGACAAGTCAACTGTCTGTAAGAAGAATATCGTGGACAAAACATATGTTTACTAAACTGGGAACCACCCCTTTGGTGGGATAATTCTATAGCACCCATATGTATATGAGAAAAGAGAAATATTCAATGACGCCCAGTGGAGTGCGTGTACCACTTATTCTTTTTTTTGCGAGGGAACGAGTGGGAAGTCTCCAAGATGCACGGCTGACCAAACGGAGTTAACCGACGTTGGAGAAGCTACAGAATCGTCTCTCCAGGCTCCACCCGATGTTGAGGTCAGGTCGGCCGGGCAGGCCATCAGCATCTCCGTATGGCTCTGCCTCAGGTTCACCAAGCTCCAGCCGTTCATCAAGATGCTCTGCGCCATCAAGTCTATACCATTGATCCTAATGTGTTGTGATGTTGTCTGGATGGATAGAGAGAAATATCCATTGATCCAAATGTGATTTTTACAGTTACAGATCATAAAAAAAGAAGCTCTCAACTGACAACAGCACTTCAGAAATAGAAATATCAAGTTCCCATAAAAATAGAAATATCAAGCACTTTTGAAAAGCCACTGCAGTCACAGACGAAAACTTAATTAATTAATTTGTCGGACAGTGCATTCACTCGAAGATAATAAAAATAAATGAACGAGCAGCGCTCCTGCCATTTTGTGAAAAAAGAAAGAAAATATTATTAGCCTAGCACATCTATCATTCATGTTTTTTAATTAAGCAATAGTGATCAATCATATTTGAGGATAACTTTGAACTGATTTGATTCCTGCCGGCTGTTGCTCTCTATCTTTAGCTGCTCCCCTGCTGCCTGCAGTGCTATGTTATTTCTCTTACCTTGGATCTTCACCTCCCTGAGGTTTGTCAAGTTCTCCAAGTCAGCAAGGCTCCTCTCAAATTTACCAAACTTTACGGTGAGAATTTCAAGTATTTCCATGGCTCCTTCCTCAAACCGGAGAACTCTTGGTTTAGGCACGTTACCATAGGGGATAAATGATAACTCCTTGAGCACCCGGAATTTGAAGGTCGTGCGTGCTACCAGCTCGTCATCCTTACAGCATCTCCTATCTAAGACGATCTTCAGTAGGTTGGGTAGCTTGCAGAGGACACCATATATATCATCACTACGAAGGTCTATCCACCAAAATTGTACATATACGAGATTTTTGTTTGACTCCAACCAGTCCGGCAATTTGCTGATCTTACCACCGATGGTGATGTGCCGGAGAAGCTGGGGTGGAGAGGGCAGATCGTGAAGAAAGTTCATGTTGTTAGCATGTTCAGTCATGTCTTGAACATAGAGTTCACGGAGGGAGACTATCCTGCATACAGAGCTTGCAAGCTCCGTAAGAACCTGCTTCTCATAGCAATTGGAGCAGTTGAAGTAGACACCGAGTACCTGTAAGAGCATCTCCAACAGCTTACCCATACGGGTACCAATACCTAAAAACAGATTTTTAGGTAGCCAAACTCCTTCCAACAGAGTACCTATGTGGCTACCAATACCTAAACCTTTTTGGTAGCTACCAATATCCTCCAAGCGAGTACCAAAAGAAGAGTAGCCGCTCCGTGCGTACCTATCCATCGTTTCCCCTGGCGGGAGGGACATCTCGTCTCCCGCGCGGCCGCCTGCCCACTCCCGCCCAGCGCGCCGCCGCCTCTCCCATCGCCGGCGGGCGCGCCCAAGCCCGTTCCTCCGCCCCAACGCCCTCCACCGCATCCTCTTCTTCGAATCCCGTCGAAATCCCGATCGATTTGGGGCGCAAATCGGGCGTTCTGCCGCCGTCCCGGCCCTTCCCACGCCGCCCCTCCCCCGCCGGCGCCCAGCCGCGGCCGGGAAGCTGCGTAGCAGCTCAGGGAAGAAGTGACTCCCTCGGATCTACGCGGAGGAGGCGACCACGAAGTCCGCTCCGCGCCGACGCCGTCCGCCCCGGCTACCACGACGCAGTCCGCTTCGCCCCGGCCTCCACGACGCCGTCTGCTCTGACCCGAGGTGTCCCCCGCAGCTCTCTTCTCTCTCGTATGCGTCGCACTGCGTTGCTGCTGCCTGCGTACTTGCGCTGCTCCGTGCGTGCCTGCCGTCTGATTTGCACTGCGTGCGTGCGCGCACTGCTTGCTGCCTGCCTTCTTGTTGCATGTGTGCGTGTCTTCTTGTTGCCTAAATGCTTGTGCGCGTGCAATATTCAATCAGTTCAGTTCAGTTACTCAACTGATTACTAGTGTTCAATTCAATACTTAACTGATTAAATTAATTGTGTGGAGCCATCATATGAACTGATGCTGTTGCTACTCTTTGCGTTCTGATTTGAGTTAATTCCAACATGTACAGATTAAGTAGCTTGCATAGTGTCTGATGAGAATATGATTGGAGCATTTGTTTTTGCAGATCGTTGCATGATGAGTCGTGCTATAATGGAAATGTTCTTCGAGGATTCGAGTTCAGATGACGATGATGAGACGATGGCGGCAGCCATTATCATCGCTGATGTTGCGAGCAAGAAACGGAAGAAGAAGCGTGGTGGTTCGGTGGTCGGCCATCAAATTATTCGCCGGGCTCGGCAACAAGGACATGAGAAGCTTGTTGCCGATTACTTTGGGGACAACCCGGTGTATCCACCTAGTCTTTTTCGGCGAAGGTTCAGGATGTCAAGGGAATTGTTCTTGCGCATTGCGAATGCGGTTGAAGCGCATGATCCATACTTCAAGCAGAGGAGGAATGCAGCTGGGGCTCTTGGACACACCGGGTTGAAGAAGATTGCAGCTGCATTGCGTATGATTTCATATGGGAGCTGGTGACGCTCCTCTAGTGAAGACTAGCAGCTGGTGACGCTCCTCTAGTGAACTTTGAGGTTCATGGTCATCAATACAACATGGGCTACTACCTTGCAGATGGCATATATCCAGCATGGTCCACATTTGTGAAGACAATCTCGAAACCTCAAGGTAACAAAAATGCACACTATGCTGCAATGCAAGAAGGAGCAAGGAAGGATGTTGAGCGAGCATTCGGTGTGTTGCAATCGAGGTTTGCTATTGTTCGTGGACCGGCCCGATTCTGGGACCAGAAGACCTTGTGGCAAATCATAACTGCTTGTGTGATCATGCACAACATGATCATTGAGGATGAGCGAGGCCAGGATGTTGAGTATGTCTATGACAATGTTGGAGAGAAGGTGACACCGCGGAAGGATGAGGATGTCATTGAGAGATTCTTGAGGGTGCATCGGGAGATCGAGGATCGTCAAGAACATAACAAACTTCGTGATGATCTTATCGAGCATTTGTGGTGTCTCCATGGGAAAAAGTGATGTATCTTCATGTTTGATTAGGTGTTCTTGATTTATATTTTTTTAATTTTGAATTTGAAAATCATGCATTTGAATTGTTGTTGAATCGTGTGTGTGTTTGAGACATGAAAGTTTGAACTATTGTGATATCAAATCGCGTTTGAATTAACTATCAATGTTCATTGTAAGAAGAAAAGAATGAAATGAAATATAGGTACTCTAGTTTTAGGTAGTCTGGAAAAGCACAGGCTAGCTAAACCCAGAAAACTGTTTTAGGTAGGTACTCAAAACTGCTTTTAGGTAGCCAGTTTTAGGTAATCTGTTGGAGTTGCTCTCGTGCTAGGTTGCCAATCTCTTTGGCAAGTTCAGCATCACTCTCACGGAGTTCTAGCCTATGCAACTCATTTAGAGATTTCATTTTCTCTAGCCCACGGGGCATTAGGGCAACCTCAATAGTACCCGCCATCGTTCCCGATTGGAAAAGCCCAGGTGCACAAGATTCTCCAACTGGATCACTGATTTAGGTATTTCCTCAAGCAGAGTGTTATATAGCCACAGTGTTTGCAAATGCAGCAGCTCACCAACCTGTCTGGGCATCACAGTGATATATGTACCCTGCAAGTTCAAGTATCTGAGTAGGAATAACCGGCAGACATGCTTCATATCTTGGTCTCTCAAGTCCTTGCAGTCCTCTAGATCCAGCTCTCTAAGCAGGGTGAAACGGGGTAGCTCATTAAGCATCTTGCGATTACCTTGAGGGCGAAATGTCGCAACGGAACGGATGTTCCGCATGCTCTCTCTTGGAAGGACCTTGGGTCATCGTCCTGTATGGAGAAGCGACGGACTTTGTCGTAAGATGTGCCTTCCCATTGGCCGCCAACAAGGCTTACAAAGTTCTCCTCTATGGACTTTGACACAATGACTTCAAGCATCATATCATGCACATGATACTCCTTGACCACGCCATCAGAGTTAACTGAGGCAGGCTTGATCATGTTCCTACTCATCAGCTCATCCAAGAAATCGTCTGCAACCTCCAGCAATGTCAGCCCCCGTCTCTCAAGTATCAAGCCTTCAGCTATCCATCTTTTGACTAGTCGATTCTTTTTAATTGCATGATCCTCTGGGAAAATGCTGAGATACATTATGCAAGCTTTGAGATGATGAGGAAGGTGGTTGTAGCTGAGTGTGATCAACTGCCTCCTCCCCTCGAGAGTAGGGTTTGTCTCCATCTGAGAACCAATCGAGTTGCAAACTCTGTTCCACATATCTAAGCTTCCTGGAGATGTGTAGCTCGCTAAAAGGCCAGGAATGCTAATGATGGCCAGTGGTAGTCCACCACATTTCTTCAAGATACTGTTTTTTGCCTTCTCTAGGTCTTTAGGACAAGCATTGTTGGGGCCAAACACTCTATTGGCAAGCAATTTCTTGGAGTCTTCAAATCCAAGGTGTTGGACTTTATAGATATTGTCTGCCCAAGCGTTAGCAGGGATGCACGCTTTAGCCACAGTCTCTATCCTTGTAGTCACAATAACTCAACTGCCATGATCCAAAAATACCCTTAATTCCAATTTCTAATTTACCCACCTACCATTAAGAGTCTGAAATAGCTAAATTTGCAATAAAAAAAATACAAATACAACTAATACCTATTTCTAAATTACTCACTTTCCCTTAGGATCAATAAAGAGTCTATTTTAATACTCCAAACACAAATGAAAATATGTGAAATTCAAAATAAGAATCATATTTCTCTTTAACTTGTTGAGAAATACACCTTAAAAATCAAATTGAAAATATAATCAAGAATAATAATAATAATTAAATTTATATCCTTGGCTAAAACTTGAGATGCAATGCCGCTCTCATTAGGATCCAAAGTCTTGGTTGGCCGAGACATAATTCAGTTGAAACATGAGTAGCAATGAATCATTCCCTAAATATGTTATGACTTAATGGTTCATCTATACATAAATATATAAATATGTATTTGCATGTCTATCAGATACGGAAACAAAGAAAAATAATGGACGAAAGGTAAAGAGCACTTTTAAAATTACATATTATGTAACTTTCAGACCATATACTCATAATTGTTTTCAAAAATAATCTCAATATATAAACTTATATGATGGTTAAAGTTGTATAGTTTAATATTGTGTTTAACTAAATATACATGTGTGATAGATACGAGTGCGTAACATGCATAGATACCACATACGCATAATTATTAGTAAAATGTATCAGTATATAAACATATATGATGGTTAAACTTTTGATAGTTATTAACTAAATATACATATGTGATGGTAAAACTGTCGAAAATGTTACCCATGTGACGATCTGAAAGATACACATTTCTTATAGATTAGTCTTGAGTATACTAAAAATCAAGCAGTAAACAAGAAATCAAATAAATTTGCATATATACATATATCAACAAATAAGGAGGTAGATTGTTTGATGTACTCATGTTTCATAAAAATTTAGTGAAATTAGTTACATATTCTAAAATATAGTAAAATATAAATTAGAATGACAATACTCTTCGATGGTCAGCGTCACCGCAACAAAGTAAGGGTATGAGAGGTTAAACTTTGATATTTTTTATCACGCCATGCTTAATAGGAGGTCACGAATAATGGCCTAACATAAAGAGTGTGGTGTCTTTGAAGTTACACTAAGCCATTAAGGAAACTTTATGTGGGGCAAAATAAAACCAAGAAAAATAACTAATATATTGGGTATATAGAAAACAATCTAAATGATGTCGTGTCTTTGAAAAGTCATATGGCGTTTAGATTTCATCTAATACGAAATATGGTCTAACACAAACTTAATAAAAAATTTAATATTCAATTAACTCGATTATTATGCTATCAAAATTATTTTTTAAAAAAATATATCTATTTATTGTCTTTCTAATTTCTAGTCCGTGCAATCACGGGTTGAAAGGCTAGTATGTTCAATTAAGCTAACTGGGCTGGTCCAATTCGCCTAAAACAAACAGTTCCTGAGATCAATAAAATATATCTATATCTTTTAGTTTTAACACATATTTATCCAGCTAATGGAATACTCCAGTTGTCAAATTGTGCAAAGGGAGGACTTCTTATGGAGTGTAATTCCCAATCAAAGGCTTGGCAACGAAAATTTCCCTTTGCTGTTAAACAGTTATATTCCAAAAAAAAAATGAAAAAGTGTAATCCATGAGCCCTTAATTAAACTGAAGGTAAACTAAAGTTTACATTGGTAAAGGTGATAGTAATAGATCACCATACTTGATTTCCATTACAGCGTATCAAACAACAAAAAGCAGAAACATCAGCATCAACACAGAGAAAACCACACATTACATTCCAAATATATAATTTTTTGAAGAGAAGGTGTAGAGAACATTTTAAGGAGAAGCTTCTCTCAAAAAAAGAAGGGAAAAGTTTCCGCCCTCCGTTTTTCCATCGCTAGTGATAAGTGATTAGAACTGTTGACAGAACTTGGATGCAGTCGTTCGACCTTTTTTCTCGAATGAGATGGTATAACATCTGGAGAGAATGTTCCTGAAATCTTTATCACTCCATCTTGGATGAGTTCATCCAGTTCAAGCAACCAAACACAAGGACAATCTAGATTTTATACCGTTCCATCCAGTACCAACTACCAACCTCATCCAGAGAACCAAACACTAACTTAGTTTGATCACACCAGAGACGAATCCGGCTGCTGAAGGAAAAGGCATCTCGGCCACTAGGAAGAAGAAAACAAGTAAACTTAAACGTACCACTGCTGTACAGGGAGGGACCCTCACCTTACACAATGCCGGCGACAAGCCGGATAAGGAAGGGGAGGGGCCAGATCGGCCAAAGATTTGAAGAAACTCGGGAGAGCCTAATAGTAAACTTACTTTTAGTATTCTGGTTTCTTGCCGACCTAGCGCACAATTTCTGACGAGTTTTGAGACTTTGATCAAGGCAATAGATACAGTTCAATCCAACGGCACCAGGCATCACGGGTGCTAAAACCAGCTGCGGCAACACTGCCCCTGTGGCACGCCATTCACACTAGCTGTAACACTCCCCATCAAGCCGCCACCCTTAAGCTATCGCTTCGATCGTCTCCGCCGTCGGCCTCCCCCTCCTCGAACGCCACCACCATCAAGTTCGTCATCCACTCACGTGCAACGGCGAGTCCAGACCATTGGGCAACGCCTGTACATGCGCTGCCCCCGGAACGCCGTAAGCCATCCGATGCATATCCACGGGTCGAGATATGCGGAGGCCCATTCAAACGCGCTTCAGACTGCGCTCCCTCCCTCCCGTCCTACTTTGCCAGTTTGATGATGGCGCAAGTTTGATCATCTCATGGATGGTGCTCATTTGATCACCTCTGCTCCTTTTCATGATGGAAAATTGGATGCCAGCCGCCAACAACTCCCTTTTTCCTTCATCGGTTCATGGCTGATCTGATCATTTGTCACGGCGATGACCTAGTGCCACGTAGGAAGTAATTGAGTTCACTCCATGATTAACGCATTAGTCACGCCAATCTCGGTTGTCAACACAGCCATGCCATCAGGCCCATCACTACCATATTAGTCACACCAAACTATGTTCACAACATTGTCATGCCATGACAAATGTATTAGTCATGTCTTTTTCAGTGTATTGTTTTACAGTGGTACGAATAAACCTATTTATTGTTTTATGCATGCCTATTGATGGGTTAACAACGAGTGGCGGATCCAGAAAAAAAAATTGGTAGGGCAAAACCCACCAAATTACGAAAAACAAATCCATACTGCACAAGCATATAAAAAAATTGGTAGATACAAAGGTGCAAGATGGTATCCTCATACCAAAAGAGTAAAAATATTTGAATCATATAATCCATCAAAACCTAAAGCTAAATGATAAGCTTGTAATTTTTTCCGCTCAAAATAAGCATGTCAATTTTTCATTGATAAAATATCCGGTGTTGAAAACTAAAAAATTACTACATATCGCAAAATTTATAAAACATTATGAAAACCATGTGCCACCATAAGATAGTAAGCATGCATAGATCTTCTAGGAGGCCTTGGCACAATATCATTTTCCTCTGGCTAGAAATGTTCTGATTTTATCATAATAAAGCTCTCTAAATTCTCCTTTTCACAATAAATAAAATCTCTAAAATTCTTGTTTTCACAATAAATTATGCTCTCTAAAATTCTCCTTTTCACAATAGAGGCAGAAGTATCACTACCTTTTATTAATCAACAAGGGATATAATGTTACATATGCCTTCCAGCGGTGATAACAACCAAACTTGCCTACCAACATCAAAGTAAACTGAACATCTAGCTAATGTATGGGCATCATAATTCGAGGCTCTACCTTCATGAACTACTTCTGAAAAATCAAAACTCCCAGCTCTCGCCTTGATCTCTTGAATAATATGACCATATGGCCCCTTGCCGTCTCCTTCTAGGTTTGTCACCACATTAGAGCTATCACAGGCCTGGCGAAACCTTCTGAGTGCAAGGTCGCTGGCCAATGTCAGGCCTTCTCTGCATGAGCCACGTACTTTTTTTTTTCTTTGAGGGGGGCATGAGCCACGTACGTTCGTGGCTTCAGGTGATCGATGTACTCAGTTAACTACAACCTAATGGGCCTTTTATGAGGTTCTCTCTTGCTCCTCATGGGCCTAATTACGTCCTGCTAGGCCCATAACCCTTCATTAGCCTTCTTCGTTGCGTTGGAATAGCAATTAGCCAGCACAACACATTATGCTCAAAAAAAAAAAAGGCCAGCACAACACATAGCTCGGTTATCGCGGACCACTGGGTTACCTAGTGGGTAATAGTAGATCAGCATTTTAGTATATTTTCATGATGAATTTATAAATGTGAAATGAATGTTTAGTTCATTTGAGAGAGTTTTTTGGGTTGACACATGAATTACTCAGGATTTTAAATTTTGACACATAAATTCATTTCACTCAAAAAACTAGCCTTAGCTAGGGGAGGAGAGGTATGGGGAATCAGCAGCGGCTTTAGGTAGGGCGGCCGCCACCTTGCCCTATAGGATTTTGTAGTGCCAACAGAGAGCATGTACCTGTGGTTAAGTAGGATTACTAAAATCAACAGCTGAGCTATGCAAGTTTTGTGGTGGAACCAATCCACTCAGGTTCAAGTTTCATACTTTGCATAGCTGTTGCACACACTTACGGCTATCTATTTTTTCAAAGTACGACGACATCCCCATCAACAGCGAGGTGCTTGTTGTGACTTTGTCAATCATAAAATCAGCTTATAGTCTTTCGGAAGCGCTCATAAGATAAAGTTGCCTGCATATCTAAAAAGAATGTTTGTGAGTGTATTTGTCTGCACATATTTCACAAAGCTTCGACTTAGAATTACTCACTACTCTTTTGTGAATCCCGGTCTTTCTTAAACTTGTTATAAGTATAATCCAATGTCTTAACCTGTAAGCAACGACCGACTACCTTTTGATGTGAACAAGGAACGGGTCATGTATTTATTGATCAATTATTCTTCGAGTGATCTGCGTACATATTTGGGTTGCGGGATCTCACCGAAAATAAAATCCTGCAGGTCATCTCAGATCCACTTAATCATATTTAGCTGCACATTTGCCCTAAATCTAGTCCAGGGCTTGCTCGCTGGAACTGCGCGTGCTTCGTGCACCGCACGACAGGCCTATCTAAATGCAACTCTCTCTCTCTCTCTCTCTCTCTCTCTCTCTCTCTCTCTGGGCTTCATCTTCATCTACAGGTTTGTGCCATTGGTATCTGAGAAAGATACGTGCAAAATCTGAATGTATCGTCTCGTGATTTGGACAAGTATTTGAGATACGGAGGCACGATTTTCTGTTGGTTCTGGCGGTATAGCACGCAAGGCTGCCACACAAATACACAAAAAAGCCGAGTTTTGTTGTTACATACAGCTCAGTTCAACCGTCCATCTGTTGACCTACTGCAGCATTTTATTTTTCTTTGCCACCAGATCCTAAAATCGGATCCATATCCGGAAACTAACCATTTTAAAATAACTAAAAAATAATTAATGCATCCTCAACCAAATTAAGTACAATTAGCGTACAAAACGATAGGGATAGAAAATTACGTACATACCATATCTCTCCTGCATGTTCATCTTAAAAGGACTATCCAGACACACTATACGGCACAACTAGTTCAAATTCAGATGCTCATCAGAGATACGGATACTCTTTTTGACACTGAACGGATCTCGATCATAGTGCATAATTCAAAGATGATGGTGGTTTGATTGTAACCTCTGGTTTGATCAATACACGGGACCAAAGAACATAAAAAAGACCGTACCCTCGCAATCTATATATGTCCCTCTCATTCTGCTTACCGTTCCTTTCATCTTTTCGTAAAATATGTACTGCGTGCCTTTCATTAGCCCCACCACCATTCGCCGCATAGAAGAACTAAAGAAGCACCGGGTTCATGTAAACTAATTATGTCCACAACCCCACTTTGTAACAGCTCACAGTCCACTTGCATCATGATCGCCTGCAATAGAGTTCAAAAGCACATTAATGCATACATTTGCTTCCTATGCCCCTCTGATCAAGAAACGAGTGGTTGTGCTTAACATTTGAAATAGGCATAATTGAATAACTATGAGGACGCCGAGGAAGTCGGCCCTGCCTTGTCTCACTACGTGGTGTACAACTATTATTGAGAGTGCTTGTCTTTTTTGCGATAATTACTGAGAGTAGTTAACAAGTGGCCTACGGTGGTCTTGTGTGTACTTAACACTCTTGTCAGGGATAGCCTGATGCAGTGGCAGAACTGGAATAATTTGATTATAGGGGGCCAGCCAGCAACGTCATTGCATTAAAAGAGCTAAATGTAATTTTATTTTTTAGAAAATTAGAGGTTAAAATCCTGTGTACAAAATGAGGGCCCCACCCAGTTCAACAATAGGACTTTTGTTGAAAATTCAAATACAGTAGAACGCTGTCGGCCATTAGTGGTGTAAATAAGAAAGAATTGAAATCCTTTGGCCACACAATGAAAATTCTTGGCAATAGGTTTGAATCTTAGTGTCTTGACCAAAGGTAAAAGTTCTGAAACAACTGGTGTTCCATTTGTGATCAAGCCGCTACATACAATAAGCAAGGCGGCCTTTGACCTTGAAGGGCTTCGGTATTCGGATCATTATATCGCGAATCTATCACATTTGAAATAGGCATAATTGAATACCTGTAAGGGGCTCCGAAGAAGTTGGCCCTGCCGTGTCTTGACCACAAGGTAGAAGTTATCAAATACCAAGCGTTGGATTTGTGATCCGGCCGCTACAAACAAAAGGGAGCAATTCGACTTGAAGGGCGTTGGATCCGAACACTTATCTTGTGATGAATCTATTCAGAATGGAACCCAAAGGAATCCATTTAGTATTGCCATGTGGGTGTCCTTTTCTCCCACTTGCTTACCCATCTTAGTATAAATACCCACCCAACACACCACCCAAAGCAACCTCACAAACTAACTACCAGAAGATCGATCTCAGGACTTCTTGACCAAAGCAGTTAGGTAGTTAACTAGCACCTTAAACACGACAAAAAAACCATGCCACTCTCGTTGGCGCCAACGGCCGCCGTCGCCAGCGCCGCCACGCTCCCGAGGCTCCGATCGCCGCCTATCGACATTAGGCGGCTTGAGCGCGACATCGTTCTTCACGTGCCACCTCCGCCACCGCCAACGCCGCTTGTCACAACAAATAGGCACGTGGGCGCGAAGCACAAGGCCGTGGTGGTGATGGGCGCCACGGGCACCGGCAAGTCCCGCCTCGCCGTCGACCTCGCGCTAGAGTTCGGCGGCGAGGTGATCAACTCCGACAAGATCCAGGTGCACCGCGGCCTTGACGTGACCACCAACAAGGTGACGCCGGCGGAGTGCGCCGGCGTGCCGCACCACCTGCTCGGGGTGGCGGGCCCCGACGCCGAGTTCACGGCGGCGGACTTCCGGCGCGAGGCGACCAGCGCCGCGCGCGCGATCACCGCGCGCGGCGGCGTCCCGATCGTCGCCGGCGGGTCGAACTCGTACGTCGAGGAGCTCGTCGACGGCGACCGCCGCGCGTTCCGGGAGCGGTACGACTGCTGCTTCCTGTGGGTGGACGTGCAGCTCCCGGTGCTGCACGGCCACGTCGCCCGCCGCGTCGACGACATGTGCGCGCGGGGGCTCGTCGACGAGGTCGCCGCCGCCGTCGAGCCGGGCCGCACCGACTACACCCGCGGCGTCTGGCGCGCCATCGGCGTGCCGGAGCTCGACGCGTACCTGCGCCTTCGGCGGCGGCTGTCGACGAGCGGCTCTGCCGGCAAGGAGGACGACGACGACGAGCTGCTGGCCGCCGCCATTGCGGAGATCAAGTCGAACACCTGCCTGCTCGCGTGCCGGCAGCACGCCAAGATACAGCGGCTGGCGAAGCTGTGGCGCGTCGTGCGCGTCGACGCCACGGAGGTCTTCCGGCGGCGCGGCGCCGCCGCCGACGAGGCGTGGCAGAGGCTCGTCGCCGCGCCGTGCATCGACGTCGTGCGCGCGTTCCTCAACGACGACCGCGGCGGTGTCCCGGCCGACGATCTGCTCCCGGACGTGCCAGTGTTCGCTCCTGCGGCGGCGGCCGCCGTGGCAGTATAGCCATGCGTGTACATCTTTCTGTGGACAGCTGCATTCACGAGAACGCGTGCGCGTAATTAAATGGTGGAGCAGCCATTAGCACCACCATTGTTTTGGCGCCATGGGATTGGACGAGGCGAGTCAAGAGTGAGAAAGGAAGCAAGAGTTTGGAGCTTGACCGCTCCCTCCGTCTTTAAATTGTTGTCGTTAGAACGGGCTACTCCAGTTCATTTTTGAACGAGAATTCCTAACGGCAACAATATAAAGGACAGATGGAGCACATCGAACTAGAAGATGATGTAAAATCCGACGCCCCAGATAGGACTGTGGTTGGACTAATTGTGTTCCATTCAAGCGTGTGTGCGAGCTAACACTTGTATTTTTCTCATTTTTGTTTCCATTTTTGTATTTGTAACTTGTATGGCGTGATGATTATTCTGTTTGCCATCTTTTTCCTTGTTATTTGTACTACAACGTGCACACATGCTGTGTGATCGAGCGTGTGCAAGCTGTTAAAGCTTTTTAGTTGCTTTTGGTCGTATCTGTTTGCCTCAGGAGACTGACACGAAGCGGCACATACTAAAAAATTATTTGCACTTATTAAGTAGATATTCTGTATGACCTTCATAAAAAAGAAGTAGATATTCTGTATCAGGCTATCAACATAAAGAAAACTTTAGAACGGGCTGATATTTCCATTTTGGCGATTGTTAGTGCACTAATATGATATATATATATATATACACACACACACTTAACGAAAAGTTACTGCCTATAGTCGACAATGTTTAATGGCATTCTAGGTTATTTGCATCTCAAGGCGAATATCTTTGACTTAACACGAAATAATTCAAATTCAGATCCACAGTGTAACCCATAGATTTATCACTCTGTGCCCAGCCCAAAGGGCTCATGCATGCATTGTTCTCTTTTTTGCTTTTAATCAGCTCTTATAAATGTGGATGAGCGCGTGCTCGCATAACTTTTTCTATGAATCCATAGAGGATTTTGATACTAACGAAGTCACCACATGCATCTCGCCCTTACTATCAAGGGGCACATCACCTTGAAATCAGGTAGTCATATTGCACCACAACTCCACGAGGAACCTAACCGGTTGAGCTCAGTTTCCCTTGGAGATAACTCTGACACATATTTTTGTTCTCACTTCAAGGGGGAAAGAGCAATCGTTACATATTTGGAAAATGCAGGTGGCTATCGTGTTAACATATACCGTATTATTTGGGTTACACATGACTGAACAATGGGATTCTCAAAAAAAAAAAAACATGACTGAACAATGGACGATACAATATTATTGGGTTCTCCTCAAAAAAGAGAAAGCACTTTCAGTCATGTGCATTTAATTTCTTGGCCAACCTCAGGACAGAACAGAAACATATATCTAACACACAAACAGAAAGGCAGAACTAAATTGCACCCCACATATATAGTACCCATGCATTGACATTTTAATGAGAAAGATGAAGCTTTCTAAAAGTGAAGTCAGTATTAAGACTTTGCTTTGCCTTCTTCCAAATCATTCTATACTTTTTAGGAGGCCAGCTACACATTGAGCAACAAATTTGTACAAAAAATAATATTTAGTGGCATCAGCACTAAGATTGTGTTAAGCTCGAATGCTTTTGTAATAGCCCAATAACTAATATGTAGTTTTAGAACATACTTTTACTGATTTCGTTAAGTTCGCTACATAACACTCACTCAATTGCATTGCTGAAAACTTGAAATTGTTTCTGACGTCAGGACCATGAAATGTGTCAATTTTTGTCTGATGATGACCGTTACACAAGCAATATAGTAAGATTAGTTTCAGTTTTCCCTTTAACTTTATAATGCTTTAGTTTTTTACTACATAATACAATTATTAAACAAAAACACCAATTGAGATTAGAAATATAAAAATATTTGAACAACTGCACAACACTAATTAACGTTGTCTATTGTAAACGATCGTAAATATTTTTATTGTGAAATTTCATGATGGTTCCCTAGCTATTTGGTTCCATGCATGCACTTCCCAGGGATTCACTTAGTTTGAGAACAGTGTCCCCTCGCAAGGAAAAAAAAAAGTGTCCCGGCAAGCATACCCTGGCTAAAAGCAAGGGTCAAAAGGATTTCTTTTTCCGTTATTATTCTTGGAGATTTTTATTGGAAGTGACACTGACGTTTGTCCCTTCCTTTCGTATTTTTATGTCGTAGACATATCTAAGCTGTGATTAGTGATGATCATTTGTCGGCACCCTTTTCAGATATGTTTTTATACAGGTTTTATTGGAATCTACATGGGTTCTTCAGCTACCAGCCTTAAAGGCAATTGGGTAGTTAGCCAAGCGTGCACTTACCAAAATCATATATATTTCCAACTTGGTAACATTGGTTAACATGAGATGCATCATTGTGCTTGTACTTGTCGAAAGGTAGCTACGATAGGAAAGGTGGTCCTGAAAGGGATGGGGCAGAGGTGTATCCCCCACACATGCACCGGTTACCTAATCGATGTCCAAAGCAATGCCAGCACTTCTTGTCTCTAGAGCCTCTTCCGTTGTCTATTCGTCATTTTTATAGGATCATCGCAAACAGAAGATAAAGCCAAACTTGGTACTTGAACCAAGGACATACAAAAAAAATGTATAATCATTTCTAATTCCATTACGTATTAGTGGTGCAAATACACTCCTGATGGTGTATGCTCGAATAATGTTGCATTTGATTTCATTTTTTCTTTTCATAGAACCTAAGTGGAATGGATTTGCAACTGCTTCACGAAAAGAAAGCTAGAACGGTGTGCATTCGTGAGATAAGGTGACCCAAAAGGCGAAGAAGTTTACAGAATGAGCAAGTTGAGTGTTGTATATATAAGGGGATGAGAATGTGTTCATGCTCTCTGGTTAGCCTTCCGTGTCATCGCCATTATCCTTGGTAACCACTTGTTGATGGTGAACTAATAGCAAATTAGTAGCAAGAAAATGATGCGCGCATGCGTATGTGCGTGTGCATGCGTGACTGCCCGTCTATCCATCCCAGTAAAGATGCTATCAAATATGAAGCTTGTTTGCACGCACGGAACAAATTTGAAGATATATTATACACTTTTAGTAAGCTTGATTCGTGTCACATACAACTTTATGTATATGTATCGACATGCTACAACGTATTACGCACCATACGACTGTATCGCATCATATATATCTCCATCAGTATAGATCAAAACGTTTCTCTCAATATCTTTACCAAATTTGCAATCCATTATGCCCTGCATAGTGCATACCTAGGCGTACTATATCCATTTTGTCTGTAAATTTTACCACAGGGCGTCCAGATAATGGAAAAGCTCCAATTAGTACTTAATTTTGTAATCGCAAAAAAAAATAGTACTTAATTTGCTAATGAAATGTGAGCCATTGCTTTTAGCAACTTCAAATTTATGCTTCTGCTATTTTTATCTGCGGAAAGTTGAGATTATAATATATATAACTATGGTGGAGAGTATAAAATTGTTCCCTGGAAATTGATTCTGTACCTATAAAGGTATCTGCTGCTAAATGATTATCCTATGTTTAGATCATAATTTTTCAGCTATCCCTTTTGGACGTGCTAAACATTCAGATAACATTCTTAACGGCAATTTGGAAGAAGGCAGCTGCATAAAAAATTAGCAGGTATATGTATGATCAGGGCGTTGCTTCATGAGGAAAACATATGCAGCTAGAAATAAACAGTACATACTTCGCAAAAAAAAAAATCACTACGGCACTACATAGGATTTAGTGCAAATCATGATATAAATAAAATGATACTTAGGTATGAAAGTGAAAGCGACAGAACTTTTATCAGCCGGTGGAAGAGAAAGGAGATGATATGGTGATCTACCTTCTCTAAATCAAGATCAACTTTCACTATTTTATATTTACATAAATATCATCGATTCAATTCTGTATTATAAAGAGATTAATCAAGAAGTGACCTATATTTCAAAAAATGAGTTCTACTATTAAAACTGCTTACATGCAAATGTAAGGACTAATATTTTTAAATGGACGAGCATCGCTAAGAAGAGTAAAGTTGAATTAATATCTCATCAAACACTTCACCGTACAATATGACGTCAGGCCTCAATCAAATTTGTTTACCCAACTTGTAAGTTCCATAAGACACTGCTGCCGATTAATTTTTTTTTTTGTAACAATACTTCATCAGCGGTTTGTGAATGGAAATTGTAATATCATCTTGTATATGTGTATCAGCATGTCCCTCTGTGTCTACACAAACGTAGACATCACATCCACTACATCTTAGTTGTAGTATCACATATGCCTTCTTGATATTGAACTCAACAGCAAAATTTCCAATTACTATGATTGAAATTCACAAACATCCCCTGATTTCATTAACCAGCTTAAAACTATATATACATCATTCAAGAAAGAACGTCACTGAGGCTAATTTTAATCATTATTGACACTGCGATTTTCTGATAACAATGTTGCAGGAAAGAAAATTGGTCCCATTTTTCATTCACCTACCAAATTGCAATCCATTCTACTTAATTACTATACTACTTTATCAGATTTCCATAGCGAATGATAATTCAGATGATTATACTGCAATATACAGAACGGAAACACTTTTTTTTATTTGTAGAACTTAGTAAATTCATAATTGTATTGCAGAAACAGTTTCAATATACTCATGTTCAAACTAATTCACAAATTATTATCAAATGTGAAGTCGTTTGATTGTGCTTTATGTTTATCTTTTCTTACTGGATGTGTTGTTATCTTTACCACAAAAGCAGTTCAATCATGCAACATGCATATAGGTGAAAACAAGAGATAGATAAGAACTGTGGGGTTCATAGCTCTGCGATAACTTCACATAGCGCAATGACTCCTTAAAAAATGTATAAGTGGAAAAAGGAGATGAGTGTGCTGGAGTTCGACCCATTGAATGATTGAAGCTAGAGCTGGAACATGTAAAAAAAGTCAGCCTCTTCCTGTTGCTCCTAGCTAGTCGTACAAATCTCTTTTCATTATGGGCGTCACATCAATGGCATACCGTCTTATGTTCATCAGTGGTGAGACAAAGCACAGCACTCAACAGCTGTATATTGCAATGATATAGTGGTTCAGTATTGGTTGAGTCCTTGTTTGTGGCATATGAATATGACTTCAAGGTGACTTAATTTGACTTTATTATATCTAAGAAAACAGAAGGTTCAGTCTTGGAACATTGTTATCGAAAAAACGCAGTGTGAATATGATCACTGCTAAGATGGATATATTAGTAGTAGGCATCTATACCTTTCCAAAAATACATTATTTCCAAACAGTCATCTGTGAAGATAAAAGATCACATAAATATCTCCTTTAGAACTTAACGATTAAGTCTGTGTAAACACCAGTGACGGAGAAGCCAGCATTAGCACGATACTGCATAATATTGCAGAGAAGCTAACATGAAACATATTATCGCAACCAAAAGTATCTTTCATGAAACATATTATTCCAGGTTACCTTCCTTTGCCCGCAGGTTTTATCCTCGGACCATAGTTAACCTGCTGCACAGCAAAATTAATTTATCATACATGCCCTCTCTTTTACAAAGTTGCATGCTTTGCTACTAAGCTTTCACAAATACACAATCAATGGCTTATCATATTACCAACTTCATCACACAGAGGAACTCACTGAAATCGACAGGAACTTATATATTTACTTCTCTGACTGTTTGACATAGTTAAGCAACAAGTTTTACTTTTTGTTTTTTATACTTGAGAACACATTGAATCAATATGATTTGAGGAGGACAAGGAACAGGACAAGTGTGTACCATGTATCCACACATCATTGTCGAATCTGTAGACCACAATAATATTGTAATGGGTGGTTCTATCGACAGTGCTATAATATGTTAGAATTATGACCAAACAATTCAACGGCTCATCAGGTGACCAGCAGGCCTCACCACTCACTTCCATAAAGCAATGTCCCATCTTTTCACGAGCATGCTATGTGGAGGACAACTATATATGGTCTTTCTGAGCATTTGTACTAATATTGAACAGTACGACTCGTCAAGGGCATTGATGCAATAATGTAGCGTTTGAAGCACTAAGTAACTGCAGAAGAAGTACAATTGATATGATTTTTTTCACGTATGTATTCTACATGCAAACATATGAAAGTGCGAGGAGACATGTGTGGATTATTTGGTCATAACTAAATTATAAAGAAGGTTTTGAGATACGACAGAAAGCAAGAAATAATGGTTACAAAAAAGTTCTTCTTCTTTCATTTCAGAAGTGCATATCTATATATACTATATAGACGCAACCCACTAAGGATCACTAATTGCTATAAAGCTGCATTCTCATGCTTCCACATCATTTGTTAATTTTTTACCGTCAGATCATGTTTTGCGATGCATCCTACCCGTCCAAGCCGAGCCCTTTCCCTCAACACCTCTCCACCGGCTCCCTTCTTTATTTTGTACACTCCCATGCTTTTAGAAACTGCCTTCATTAAATTGTGCCACCCTGCTATGCTGAAACTACCGTCATCAAGAGACCATAATATACCACCAATATAGAGCTATCAATGGGAGAGGCCAGCCTGTAGAAATTCACACTACCGCAAGGAAATAAAGAGACCAATGCCATCCATGGGTTATTCCTCATCCGATCTCTCTCAGACTCATATGCTAATCAAGTCCGCCTCCAAAAATGAAAGCGCAGTTCGACGCTCCCTGCCTTTGCAATTGGAATGTTGCCTCCCATCCCAATAGCAGAATTTTGCTGGTTTTTTTTTTTTGGCGTCGCTGTTCTTCTGCAGCTCTTGCCTATGATATATGTTTTACCTCCTTCTCCCAGGTACTGTCCAATGGATTAACATAAACCACCTTTCGATCTCTGAAGCTATGTATACTTCATCCAATATCTGTGCTCCTAATTTCTTGCAGGATCTCATTTTTTTTTCCACATAATCGTTTTCATATTTATCTTTCTCCATGTCAAGGTACTGCACATA
Source organism: Eragrostis nindensis (assembly GCA_012490785.1). Taxonomy (NCBI): domain Eukaryota; kingdom Viridiplantae; phylum Streptophyta; class Magnoliopsida; order Poales; family Poaceae; genus Eragrostis; species Eragrostis nindensis. The sequence goes on from JAAXCT010000590.1 coordinate 397,462, forward strand.
ATTTGTAATTCTTTTTTATCTTCCACAATAAAAAAGGGAGGTACTACAAAGTATATATGATACCATTTTGTAAAACAGTACAGCACTATTTTACAAACTCCATGTTCACAACCAATGCGGCAATGCCAATGTAATTTCTATCTGTTCACTTTCACTGAAATAGTTTACTTTCTCTTAAATAAATAATTAACACACCATGTTGCGAATACTACAAACGTCCATAAATTTCATGCATGGACGGGTAGAAGGCCCCTCTTATTACAACTGCAGATGATTCAGTAAGCACAAACGCAATAGATTTCTCTTTCATAGATGAAGATTTGATGAAGCACAGTCCATACCAGACTTCTAAAATAAAAGTTGAATATTTCTTTGAAAACTTTCATTTGACCATGTGGTGTGGCTCTCAAAACAGCAATTGGAAATTTTGAATATTTTTCATTGCAAAGAGCATTTATTCATAGTGGTGATTCTCTATCAAATATGACCTACGAATGATTGACAATCCAAGTTTATCTTGAAGCTACCAGTTCTAGAGGTTAGGATACTATTTTATATTTTCATTCCACTTAAACCAAATGTTTTTGCAATTTCAGGCGACAAACTATCCAGCCTCTCTGTTAGCTCTTCCGTGTCCAAAGAAATCTGTGTCTGAAAGTTTACAAATCTGCTCAAAGCGAGTTGAATAATTGTTTGAAATCTTCCACTTCTATTTTTACAACTTTTGATTTCTCTACTTATAGACATTGTTCCTTCAATTACTCTGAATAAGAACTTTCATTTGATACCTTGATTTACATATCAGCCATGTGAATCTACATCACTATCATTCATTCACTCTCAAAATATATAATCAGCATGAAAAACAATATTATAATTTATTACATAGAATCTATTTTTCTAATAATCTTTTCAACTTCAGAGCATACTCTAATATTCTAATAAGAACGCATTTACACCCAGCAACGCGCGGGGTATCAGCCTAGTTTATTATATTCTCAATTCCACTGCATTGTATCCATTTCTAATATAATGTTAATAAAAAGGAGAAAATTGTTTTTTTCCTTTCCAAATTTCGTATAATAAAAAGGAGATAATTCTCTCTTTTTTTTTCTAAAATTCATATAACAAGATGCAAGAATCTAGATAGTCCACATGATTACTCCTAGATACAGAACTTTGTATAGACCTAGTGTTGTTATATGGTATTTAGCAACCGGTTTCATTCTATCTAGTTTGGGTTGAAGTAGTGTGCTGGACGGTTTCATGGTACTCATGAAAACCACCTCATGCAATCAACTGCAATGTTTTGCAAATTTAAAAATAGTGCCACAAGAATTTTTAAAAAACCGATTCACAATTATTTAAATTTCAGTTTGAGTATTTGGAAATAAAAAATGAATGTTTCATATAAAACATTACAAAGTGGTGGAAATTAAACATTATGGATGCTATCATATGCCTGATTGCAGTATTATATGTGACCTTCAGAAAACATAATGATTTCCTAAAGGATTGGTCAAACTTGAACTAATAACTGAAACCTAACATGAGTCCTTGCTTGTATGTAGTTTAGGATTTTCCGAAAGTTCTTGGGGATTTGGATATATCATGCTTGCTAGTGGCATGTCCAAGGACATGATACATCAAGAAACATTAAGTGCTACTGTTATGCACCATGACCATTGGTCCACCGGCTGCCCAGGGAGTCCGGGCGGTTACTGTTCACGCCTGTGAACAGTACCGGCGCTACAGTAACCGCGTGCCCAAAAGGGGGTGCCTTGCCCATTAAGTTAGATAAGTTTGGTCTAGAGTTTTCCAGATTGTAATCGATTACTTAGGGGTCAAGTTGTACCTCCTCTATATAAAGAGGGACAGTCTATCAATAAAGGGTACGTAGTAGTTAGAGGGGTCAAACCCTAAAACTCTCTTTCTCTCTCCTAGCCGCCGCCCCCTCTCTCTATTGCGCCGCCGCCTCTGCCCTCTCCTGTTTGATGCACATAACAGCTACCCTTCTTATGTTTCTTATTCAGAAAGTAGTAGTAAAGCTGCGAACGAACTTGTTTTGAAGTATTAGACCTTCTTTAGATCATGCTTCAGTTGACTGTTCATAACTTCACTTTCACTAAGTAATCAACTACATCATCTTGCATAAATGGTAGGTATATGTTTAGGGAAGAGGTCTATTTTACTCTGCTCAACTATCCACTTTGTCCATTTCACACCATAAACAAATTATTTATTATTTCATAGAAAACTAACAATTACTACCTTAACAGGGAATCATGTCATCTCTATCAGCCTGTAAATTTTGAAATGAAAACTTCACTGTGATATCGAGAAACAAAAAAGGGAATTTTTTGGTAGGGGTTACATTGAACCAATTTGAATAGTTTGAGGGAGTGATTCAAGCCAAGATTTAAATAGACAAAGTGGATTGTTCAGGTGAGTAAATATACTTCCTCCTATCTTTCATATGCCTTTTCTTGAATCTGTCGATAATTATGCATGTAAATTCTTAGATTTCTTAGGAATTAATCATCATATAAGCCTAGACACTATTTGGCACTAGAATCTATGGTGCATTATTGAAGAATCAAATTGTGACTTACATATATATTGGAGTACAGTGAGCGTTTCATTTTACAGTGATAGTGATGACATGAAAATATGAATGTAACCAGCATAACAGTTTCCCTCCACTAGCTAGGTGCAGCAACATTATATACCCCCACCTCCTAACCGATAAGCATCCTATGAGTTAATTAAAGTTTTGCAACATTTTCCACGGAAATAACTTCACCCAACTAGGCAAGGATTATTTACCAAGTCGAAAAGGAAACTACTTCTACACTCTTTAAACTACGATGCACACTTTTGCCATTATCTTTTCTTTACTCCTCCTTATTTTCCTTGTGACTCTGCGTGCGTCGCGCGTCCACGCGCCGACAGGTGGGCCCGTTCGCCCCATTCTTTCACACGCGCGCGCCGTTCTTTCTCACGGTTTCACCGTTCTCCTCCCCGCCGGCGCGCCTCCGCATCTTTCTCCTCCCCGCCGGCGCGCCTCTGCATCTCCCACCGCGCTCTCCCCTCCCCGCCCTCGGCCTCCCTCCTCTTCCCCGACTCCGGCGCGGACGAAGATCCGCGGTGGGGCGTCCTCCTTCCTCCCCTTCCCCAACGCCTCCTCCTCCTTCCTCCCCTTCCCTGACGTCTCCTTGACGGCGCGGCGGGGCTTAGCGGAGCGGCAGGATCTGCGGCGCGGCGGCTCCTTCACGGCGCATGGCGGCACGACTACTAGATCCGGCTCCACGAGGCGTCCTCGGCGGCGGGGCTTGGCGGAGCGGCAGGAACTGCGGCGCAGCGGCTCCTTCACGGCGCTTGGCGGCACGACTACCAGATCCGGCGCCTCGATGAGCTCGACCATCCCCCGACGCCGCTGGCCGGAGGCGCCGCCCGTTCCTCTCGCCAATAGCGAGCACACCAAGCCAAGGTTCTCGCCAGGCTAAGTCGCTGGACGCGCACCTCCACCTCCTCCTCGCTCGCCGGCGGTCGCAGCTGAGGTCGCCCGCCTCTCCGCCGTCTCCAAACCCTAGCCTAGGGGAGGTTCTCGCGCGCCACCTCCGATGGCTAGCGCCGCCGCCCTCATCAGCTGCCAGCCGACGCGAGAGGAAGATGGATCGAAGGTGGAATGCGGTGACCGGAGCCGCTGCTGGCTGCCGACAACCCCGTGCCAGCCGTCTCCCCCGACCCGAGCGCACATGCCTCTTCTTCTTCCCTCACCTGCCGGCAATCGCGTTCCTGCCACTGGAGACGCTGTCGGCTGCCGGCAATCGCCGTTGAAATCCCTGAGTACACCGTTGGTTGTGGCCAGATCAAGATGATATTGCTTCATTGTTCTTAGCGGCGCCCTACCCTGACGCATGATCTCCTGCCCACAGCCTGCACCCTGCACCATCCCGATCGATCTCCCCTGAGGTACATATCCCCTCCGATCCTCCCTTCCCATGTGATGTAGATCAGTTAATCGATTTTTGTATATCAGTGTGTGTTGCCAAACATTCCGAGTTATGAGTGATGTATTTTGTCATCTATTTCGAATGAATGCTACATTACATCAGTAATGTAGGTGCACTTTTTTCTTGGTAAATCAGTAATGTAGTTATCAATAGGAACTGTACCTGCTGTGACTGGACATTTTCTGGTTGTCTCGCAGTGTTGGATGAGAACCATTTTATTGGATTTTCTCAATTTTCTATTAGCTTGAGAAAAGTACACCATAGTAACAGTATTGTCACAAAAATCTTTGATGCTATTGTTCGTATTGATTCAAAAGTTGTACCAGATAGTAAGGTCATACTAGAATGCTTTGTATAAGAGTAATGCAAAATATTTGCATAGTGCCATAGTTTCCCCAGCAATCTCTTATTTAAGTTGTGCCAGCTGTATCAGTTGAGATATTATGCCTTGAAGACTCCTTATTTGTTCTGAAGAAGTGCCTGGAATTTGTTTGAGAAGCATTTCTGGGTTCCTCCATCTTGGTTATAGGGTGTAAGCAATAATGACCAGAAATTACATTTTGTCCATGTATGTTGTCAAAATATAATTTGGTTATAGGATTGTCTGAGGGGATCGAAGATCCCCTATGCTAGGTCTGGGAGCCAGCAAGAAACAGATCTCCATGAAGTGCCTTGGATGCGGTGATTTGCATGTTAATGTCCATCTTTGTCAGTTCAAGACACATAATTGAACCATATTGCTTGCTAATTTACCAACGTGCATTGTGATTGGTTTGCAGGAAGGGAACAATATGATCAGATTAAGCTGTTCAAAGTCACTGCCAGCATCCGGAGAACCTTTTGTTGCCCAGCGAGCAGGTAGCTTCCACATGAGTTTCTTCTGATGTTGCGATAGGAAGAGGCTGCACGGAGCTTATACTAGCCACCAAACTAAAGCGACATGCCAAATTTGTTAATCCTATATATTTATTACGAAAACCGAGGATTAACTCCCCTTTGTGTTGTGAATTTTTTTTTACCATCTAAGTGGTATGTTGCGATAGGAAGAGGCTGCTCCGGAGCTTATACTAGCCACCAAACTAAAGCGACATGCCAAATTTGTTAATCCTATATATTTATTACGAAAACCGAGGATTAACTCCCCTTTGTGTTGTGAATTTTTTTTTACCATCTAAGTGGGTATTCGTGTGCCATTATTGCTCCTGCAGGTATTACAGCATGAGCAAAAAGGAGCAGTCAGCTAGGGAGGTTGCTTCAGATACGAACTCAAGCAACAAACAGCTCAAGAAACTTCAATAATAAAGTTGAGGAGGAACAATCTGTTGTCATGTACTCATCAGCTTTGCACTTCGATAATAAAGGTGCGTACGCTTTGTGAAGACAACTGCTATATCTCATCAGCCTTGCACATCTTAGTTTAATTTTTTAAAAACAGGCAAATTTCTTGATTGTAGAAATTGTTTAGGGATCCTATAGTACAAGATGCAAAAGATTTCAAAATTTGTAAATCTACTGTCTTCTTAGTTGTTGTAACATGTAATTCTGTGTAGGCCAGCCATGCTGAATAGAGAGCTTGATCCGTTGAGTGGCATGCTGAATAGAGAGCGTGATCTGCTGAGCGGTGAGAAGTACTACCTTGATTCTTTCAGACTGTTTTGAGAATGTCCGGTCTTAATTTAATGCCATGAGGATTAGTGACTTTTTATTACTGAACTTATTGGCATAGATATCAGGATCTGCTATATGTTTCTAATTGCCTCCATACAAGTGAAAAGGGTGCTCCCAACAAGCAAACCGTAATCTGCTGTTTTGAAATACGGAAAATAAGTAGTAGATATTAGATATAGTTGGGGCTAAATAAAACTTTGTCCTTTGAAATACTCTCGGAATCTTTAAATAAAAAAACTTCAAAAGCGGCAAAAAAGTGATGGTTACTGGATAATCTTTGATATCTCAATTAGTCTTTCAGTGTAGCTATCGTTTCTATATACTACTCCATCAACATGATTCACTTAAAAAAAACTGGACCTACGGGGGGACAAGCCGCCCCCCGGGCTTTCTTTGTAAGAGAAGGATCTCTCACGCAGATCTAGAAAACCCCCAAACCCCCCTCCCCCTACACAGGGGCCCGTAACCGTGTGAGCGACTGGGTCGGGCCTTAACCTGTGCTCTTACGTCACAGGGGCCACGTAACCCCGACCTCGGCTGGGCCTTGACCTATGCTTTGCAAGGGGAGAGACGAGGGGATTTTTTTAACCCCAGCCTGAAATTCGCTTCCACCGGGAATCGAACTCAGTACCTGAGGAGTGCTACTCAGGCCACCTATCCAACTCAGCTTGGGGCCCTTTTGCAACATGATTCACTTATTACTGTGTCAGTTTTTTGATCTGACAATTTCAGCACGCTTAAGCGCAGACCAACCCCGATTAAGTAAGAGCACATGCTTCACAAATTTCTCTTAAGTTCCTGTAGTTTGCATTCTCTTCTCAGTCCTATATATCTTTGAGCTATTCAATTTCTTTTTGGTGTTCATTGGACATTGTAACTTAGCAATGTTCTTGAGCTCGACTAATATACATTCATCTTATTTGAATGCTTTTTCAGTTATATAAGAAGGAATCAGTCCACTTTTTGAAACAGAATCGCTGACCGGTCGGGATTTTTAGCGACCAAGTTCTGATAATCTCATACTGCAAATCCGGGCAGCGGTAGATGGCACAGGTGCAGTTGTTATAACCTTGATCATTTCTTTTAAAATTAATTTCATTTATACAGTTGATCTGCTTACATCGTTCAAGTTGGATTTTATACACCAATAAATATATACACTTATTCTGGATGGTTCGCTAAAAGTTAGTTCAATTAAAACCTTAGATTCATACTAGAGCCACGATGATTGAGTCTCAAGCCACGATGATTGAGTTTCAATTAAAACCTTCGAATAAGAACCGCTTGATGATCATTTATTTAATTGGTGTAATGACTCGACAAAAGCGAGAGAGAAAAAAAAGTTGTCTTTTGGGCAAACAAAATCGGAAGGTACAAACTTTGCTATAAATGCACTGCCTCGGAACATAATATGATACAATAACCATAATTGTGAAGCATACTTTGGAATATCACCTTTGGTTTCGTGGAACTATTTGCAGGAACTTTCTTGACATAAATATCATCTGCAATGGCTACAATTGCATCAACCTGAGCGAGATTATGACCGAGCAGTGCATCACTAAAATTGGTGCTAATGATCCTGCCCTCACTGTCACCCATCACAGAACTGGTTACACCAACCGGTTCAGAAGCTCTGGAGGACATCACAGCTCTGTTCTACGATGAGGACATGAATGAGGTATACACTGGCAACAAACATGGGCCGGTGCATGTCTGGTCTAACTAGATAGTAGCCATGAATACACGTGTCACCACTTTGATTCAACTGAGATATTGGGTTAACTTCACTGCATTATGTATCATCCCCAGCTTGGTGCTTACATTAGCTTTTGATTTGGCAATAGAATGTCCTTCCAGACTGATGGTAGCTCTGAAAAAAAAATCTTAATTGGATCGCTTGTATGATTACAAGATGCCAATAGCTTATTTCTTCAGTTACAAGTATTACTGGAACTCTATTACCAGAAGATGCCCCTTCTCTCCTTTTTTTAACATCTGTCGTCTTTGGTTTCTCTTTTATCAGTAATTAAATATGATTATATTTAGTGATTGTGTATGTTAGAGAAAAATCAAATAGACATGTTTACTGTGCCTTTGTGGTTTACAAATCATGTTTAGTGAGTGGTGCAAGACAAGTATTTTGGCGCTCGACAATGCACGGGCACTCACTTCGGTGATTCGTATCTACGCTCACTTCGTTAATCAAAGTCCTGATTTAGATCTGATTCGTATCATCTGAAGAGAAGAGACTCGTGCCTCTACGACAAAACCAGCCCGTATTCCGATCCATTATTCACTGGAGGCAAGAGACTCCTGCCTTTGCTGATTTGTATTCTCTGGAGGGAAGAGACTCCTGTCCGTATGTTAAAACTTGAAAATATGGCTGAAAAATTGAATACATCATTTACCATCCAAAAAGTAAAAAAAAAAATTATGTTGCCAACAATCAATTTAGCGATATTGGTGGATGAAGTTTATGTGCTGTCTAAAAACACAACTGCATATGTTTAGTGAATCATAAAGTTTAAAATAAATATAATATGGTTAACAAATCTATTAAAATAATGTCGAGGGATTTTTTTTTTGACAGCCCGTGGCAACGCACGGGCACTTTTGCTAGTTATCACTTATTTCTAAACGGAACATTGGCACCATGTCCGTTTCATTATTTATCCTATGGCATCTCCCTTATTCCTTTGGTTAGTTTGACCACCTGATGTGCTCTATGGTCAACCAACTTGCCCAAAGGCATCACCTTTTTGTTTTATCTCGTGATTACGGGTTCGCTAGTCATAGCATTAGGTGCAAGAGCCGAAGCAATTCATAGTTCTCTTTTAAGCCTAGCAAGCTAGCTCACGATAAGTTCATGAATCACCCTTGATTAAGATAATAGCAACGGAGAATTTGGCATATTAGTTGCGGAATGAGCTCATATCCATCAAGCTTCAAGAACAACACCTACAGTGTGGAATGCTGAATTGAACTAACGCTTGCATCCCCAGGTGCTACTCAATTCTTTGGTTTGACCGCTTCATGAGAGTCTGTTGACAGCTGACTTGCACCATGCGTGTTTTTCAGCTGACTTTCCTGCATTACAAACGCGGACGCTGCTAAGATCTGGCAAAAGTATTTTGACCCTCGAACAACGATATTCGGTACTAAAAGTATATGAAAGCACAGGACTTTCTGCGCACCATACAGAAAAGGTAAAGATGTTCTTCAACGTTATAATTAATGGAACACATTATGCCCAATAGGACAAATAAACCTTTTTGCAGCATCAAAAGGGCATGAGCAAAGAACATAGTTAATTCACTCTTTGGTGTGTTGGGATGGGGTTATAAGGTAGAGACTAAAGGTAACCTCAAATAAAGACCATGCAATGATGAGTTTTTTTTTTTCCAGCTAAAGGCACAGATCATGAAATTGTGGGAAAGATACAATAACACAGAACAATAGACCAACCTTTTTCTTGGGGAATGACCACGGCCGCTCGCACACATCAACTTCGATCATGGGGAAACTTCCAAAAGTGAATACACATCTATCTCGCAGGACACCAAACAGAACAGCAAAACACTTCCCATTTATTACCAAGGTAATATCAGCACATGGATGCAGATTGCAGAGAGTACTTCTTCATGAAAATGAAATTGATCTATGAGCCATGATGTGTGTTGACGCTACACTTCCTGTTGGAAGTGCAGTGAAATAATCAGCAAGTTCCACCAGTTCAACTTGAAATATTGTAGGTGAATGTCCACAACAAAAAGAAGAATTCCAAAAGCAGAAGCAATTTACAAACTTGAATTGTTGTAGGTGAATGTCCACATGGAACAGAAAAGGAGAGAAGTATGCTAAGCTGTTAAAACCAAATAAATCAGAATGGCACTAGTTACAGCCAGAAGGGAAGCCAAAAAGACTAGTTACACTTGAGAAATAACAGCTGTATCTAGCTCCACGGATCATCCCATCCTTTGGGCCCTTCCCTCTTAACAAAATCTACAATGGCCCGAACGGCCTCTTGTACCCTATTGGATAGAGCATGGTTTCCCCATTCTATCTCTACTTTTTCAGCACCTCCTAACGCTCGACATAGTCTGCAGGGGAACATATAAGATGAGTATGATATCATATTCGATCTGTATTTTCTACATTTAGGTTTTGGTCTCACCTATCTACCAGTGCCGCCTTATCAACATATTCTGGGACATATTCATCGCCCATTGAAAAAATAACCTGCAGAGGATAAAAAAAGAACTACAAACTTCAAGAGGCAAAGCAAAATTTGGAGGATCTGTTGATAATTCAACCAAAACTACACTACGAGAAAGAAAAGTTTATTATACTCTTGTAGCACTTAACTAAATCCATATATCATGGTGAGCCAGCGAACTTGTTTTAGGATTCCTTATTTATCTAGGATGAGCAATTCAAAATTCATGAAAGGTTTTGATGCGGAAATGTCAATAGTAGCAATTCAAAAATTCATGAAAGTTTTTCATACAAACTCAGGATTGTTTAAATCTTAATGTAGCTTTCAAGTGTCCCTTTTTAGCTCCCCGTGTTCTGTTTCATTTGCATGAAGTAGTTGCAAAGTGAAGCTACAAATCAAGAGTACCACCTCAGGTTTTTTACTAATGACATTAGGACAGCCTTTTATAGCTCAAAAATTAAATAAAAGTGCTGTCTTAACATCATCAATTAAGAACTAAAGGGAGTAAAATACACCGCTCGTCCCTGTACTTGTAGGGGGACGCAATCCAGGTTCCCGAACTCAAATTGCAGATTCAGGTTCCTAATCTTATCAGATGTCACCTAGGTCCAAAATGCTGAAAATCCCCTACTGATGATGTGGCTGCTTATGAGCCACAATTTGTCATCACTATCCAGTGACGAAAATACGACAACTCTGGCATGTTCTCATCTAAGTTAGCATACAGGTTATTCTTCTATGGATGAGTTTCTTTTGAACCATGGCGCCAGTTTGGAAAACATGGCCTCCACCGAAATGCAAGACATTTCCTGTGGTTGGCCATCAAGGATAAATGTTGGACTGCGGATCTATGTTTTTAAGGCGTCGCTTTGGCATCGAGGCGAGAAAAACTCCTGGGCGTCCGCTTTGCTCGATTCGACTCACTGAGAAGTGGGACCCACATGCAAAAATCACCCCAGCAAAATGTTACGGATTCAATCATGAGATGAGCAGAGAGAGACACAGGAGCAAAGGATCAAAACGAGAATAAAAGCCCTTGCCCCACCCCTCTCTCTTTATCTCTTCATTGTCACCTATCCCCTTCTCTTACCACCTCACGCCCGCCCCAGGCTTCCACCCCAATTCCTAATTTCTAGTGGCGCAAATTGGTAGATCCATCTTGTTTTCCGCCCTGCGAATCCGCAAGAGCGCCTTACGTCTCCGAGGTCCTCCCCCAACAACACAGCGCCCTTTCAAGCACCTGATGGCACTGGCGCCCAAATCCCGCGCTAGGGTTGGTTTCAAAATCACTAAATCTGCCTTTCGAAAGCCATGTGAGCTCAACCACTCCTCCTGGGACCTCCTCGAGTACCGCATGCCCTCCGATCCCCAGGTCAGCACCCTCCCTTTTTTCTTTCGTCTCCTAGTTTTGCCATGCTATCCGATTCCTGTTTACTTAGTTTGAGGTCCATAAATACTTCTCTAGCTCATCGCTTTGGTGGAGGTATCACCCTCGATCTGGTTCTTGAGTGTCACTAGGGTTCGTGGGGGAATTCTTACGGGTCTGGTTCTTGATAATATGGACTCCAACTTCTGTCAATGGCCACTACAATCCCAAGATTGAGATTTTGCGCAAGGCAATTGAAGAGCTAGTGATGAAAGACCATCACACTCTTCTCAACCCACTACTGCGGCTAGCGCAAAGACCGAAGAGCAGAAGGAGCATGTGACATGCAGTTGGCTTTGTGGTGCTATGAGTGTGGCATACCATGTAATGCAGCGGCTGCAAGGCAATTTCAGAGCATAGTTGAGGCAATTTCAGATTGCAGTAGGCACTGAGAGATTTCAGCACTGCTCTTTTGTTACTTGTGTTGTGCACTAGCACAACTCATTCTATTTCGTTTAGAGATTAAGCTTGGTTGTGGACTGTATTTTTCTTTGAACTACTTTTATTCCAGTTTTGATGTGCCATATTGTGTCGCCTCGCCTCGCGCCTTAAGGGCCTGTTTGCTTGTTGCCTGGGGCCAGCTGCCTGGCTAGGCAAACGAATCTCAGCCCCAGGCGCACAAAATCGTGCGGCTGGGAGCTCTGCCTGGTGGGTAAGCTGCCTGGGATGGTTTGAAGAAAACAGGCCCTAAGTGCTTAGGCGCCTGGAAGGGGTCAGTCGCCTCGCCTCACCTTACAGCCTTAAAAACGTAGCTGCTGATCAGCTCATTAAGACCCCAGCAATATGCCATGGTGGGCTACATGTATCATCGGCGCCACCATCCATGTGAGGTTAGGCAGTTTAGAGATAAGCAAGGCAACTTCAGTTTCTTAGGTACCTATCTTATGATCTATTAGCTGCATGATCAGATCAACTATGACGAGAAGAATCTTTCTTTGTAAAGAATCAACTAATAATATAACAGAACATATGCACTTGCTATAGACCCTGCATTATATTGTCTTTCACTTTTATTTATGTTTCCTTTCACTTCCTTTTTACCATATTTTACACACTCTCTGCTCATCTGTCGATTCGGTTTCATCTCTACCTATCCGAACTTGCTTGGGACTAAAACTAAAAGGCTTTGCTGTTGCTGCTGCTGCTGTAGGTCAAGACAAAATAAACTGGAAAGATGTAAATGGCATTATCAATCCCTTGGTGATCTGAAACGAAGACTCCAACATATAATTTCAAGGTCCGTCGTTTATAATATATAAAATGCATGTGGGCATTGTGGACTACAGATCACACTAAAGTGAGGTGTTCCTAGATGATAAAGCCAACAAGTTAAGTGGAATAATACCTGGCACTGTGTGCTCGACATATGGCCAAGTCTCTGCCTCAACTGATCTTCACTAAGATCTGAACTGAACATATCATCATCACCCATATATGAACAAAGGGAATGGAACCTACACATTTGTTTCAATGCATTAGTATACAACAAAATGGGAAAAAATAATTTTTAATTCCTACTAGCTAATCTTGAAATCATAACTGTCTAGAAGCACCAGAATCTATATGTTCGAAAGTATGGCTTGTGAACAGAGCACCTAGCTGTTTTTTGGATGATTAAATATACTTAGCAAGGAATAAGGTTTGCATCTGTAATCTATCAACTTTCTGCAATAAACTGATGTCGAGATTGTTAAAATTACTCTGTGGAATCATTACTGACTAGCAGTATCTCTCTTGCAGATTTTCACGATTAATTCCAGAGGAAAAAGAAACCACTTGAACCATTGGATGCATTAATAAAATATTTGTGTCCTTTCACTCAGCCCTAAAAGTTAATACCTGTAGGCAGTAATGGGAGCGTCTGATTTGCTTCCCGAGGCATTAAATCCATTCCACGGCCCTCACTGATCATTTTGGCTGCCAAGTCTATCATTTCTGCTGTTTCTGGAAGAGTTGCTCTATACTCCCTATCACTTACTGGGGCCTGCAGATGGATCAGTATAGTAGTTACACCAACATACCATTTGGGAGTTAAATGAAAAATACAAGTAATTCCTATAAGCAGGATACAAAGTTCATCAGTAAAGATGCTATTTAGAGTACGGCAATTTCCTAGTGCACATCACAAATGTATTCTTTTTTCTCTATTCAGGTATTTAGAAAACAAAGGGTATAGGGAGAATACCTGCAAAATGACCCCAGAAACTGCTTTGGAACAAGCAAAGTTCGTTTTCATGTAATGCACAATGTCCTGGCACCCATGGAAGAGTTTGCGTTATATCATTTTTTAGATTGTAAAATAGTGGCTACAGGCTAGACATTAGTAAAAGCATACCTGGCAACCAGTACTGTGACCAAGCAATATTACCCCTTCAGAATTTTCTTTATTGATCAAGTAACTAATTAATTGATCTAGCTCCAATGCATCCTTGCACAAGACAACATGCGAATGTATGATCAATAGTAGTAGATCAAAGAATAGAAGACATTAACAAAGGGCATGGACCAGATCAAGGAAAAAAAATTAAAAACAGAAAACCTGCAGGTTCATTGTTATTCCTACTCTTAGCTGCACCGCACAAAGTATAAGTACTCAAAATGTTAAAACAATCAATGATTATTTCTTTGTTCTTTCCGGGATGAAATTTGTAACCTTAAAATTTTGCAAGCTCATCTTATTACATGCAACATCTAATGGACCTTAAGACTCCACAGTTAATGTAATTATAAGAAAATAAAAGGAGTGACCATAACTGTCTATAGCTTAAATATGGTCTACTCTGAATGATTCCAACTTAAATAGATTCAAATGATAATTAAGGTTCCTTAGGCATGCTAAACCACTTTCTCATGATGTTACAACAAAACAACCCACAATGAAAGGCTGTTTATGTATCTGGACAAAGGATCTGGATCATACTTGCTCCAAGCTGGAAATACCATATCCCGTGTAAGAGGAAGAAAGTATTGGTTGCACCAGGGACCATTTCTCAGCCTCCAATGCAAGTGACAATGGTTCCAAATAGCTGTAAGATTTTTCAGAAATAGATTAGCACAAATGACAAATATACAAAAAAAAAAGGTCTTTTGTCTCAAGCGAGTTGGGCACGGCTAGAGATGAAACTAAATTGAAACTTAACATATTTGAGCAGGTCTGGTTGGTGTCTTCGCCTCCAGAGCCATGCTTTTAGTTTGCATTGATCCTTCGCTTGGCTTTGTTGTTACTTTGCATATATTTCGTTTTTCTTGTCTCAAATGTTTTTGACATATATTTTAACAACATTTCTTTGATTAGTCTCATTAGGCATGCCCTGTTGGAAAACACTTGTGAAACTTAAGCAGAAAATATGTTGCCTACTTGCCTCAACAATAGAGTAAAGAGTACACAACTGCTGGGTTCATAAGAGTAATATTTTTACATTTTATCAAGGCATCATTAATATAAAGGCTGATTTCTCAAGGTGACCAAGCAAGCAGCCTGTGGCCTAAATGTGGAAAAAGTTAACATTTCAAATGATACTTATGTCC